>OY720635.1:12839231-13352772 GCA_963169105.1 Ceriagrion tenellum
ACATGGGAGTCGCCGATCAGGGAGTGGAGGTCAAGGGAATATATTCTGGCGAACATAACCTATGTACGCATCATACTAGAAATCCTACATTGCTGACGGGGCAAGGTTATAGAACAGGTACTATTCCCAAGGACATAAAGATTTTCGCCATCTTTCTGTACCTGAAAAACTCATATTTCTACCATGAATTTACTTGAAGAGTTTATAATTTTTCCTATATTTTTTTACTTTTTTAAAAGTGTTCACTTTCTCAATATAATTCATTATGCAATGATGGGAACTCTCGTATCCCATACAATTTATTTTTATTATGTTCTTAGCGGACAAAGTCCGAGAACACTAAAGTTTACTTTCTCTTTATTTCTAATCTGCACACTCCCTCGAGGAGGCGACCCTGTGAGCCCATCTAAATACATATTGAATTCCAACTCTTTGTTATTTTATCATATCAATAAAATGGCATTTAAGTCATTTTACGCGAGAGCCACCAGAAATCCACTGACCCGTCTAAAAACAGAAAGCTCACGTGTGGCACGTCGAAAAGGAGTGTCTTTGAATGCACTGGCGTTGGCTTCCTCTTCTGGATAGGGAACGTAAGAGGCATATAATGCTGCGAATGGAAGCGCCATTTGCATTCATTATTGTTTAAGGATGGTAAATGGGGCTTTTATAAGAAAATTTTTTCCCGACAAAAATACTTTGCGATTGATCGAAGAACTGAATGATATTCATGAAAAATTTAAGTTCCTGTGGTTTACAATGCATAGTAATGTCGTAGCATTGAAAGAAAAATGCCAAAACGTTGAAGATACACGCGAAGTGATGTAAGAGTAGTAACCCCTTGTATCTAAGGAGGAAATTCCCGCATACATGCTGCGCGAATTAAAGCTTTCACGGTGAGGGATATCCATGGATACGAACAAATGAGGTACTGCTTGATCGCAGCCATGTTTGACGCTATATTCAAGCAGATAATAATAATGCAAACAATGATCCCGAAGTTAAAATGCATACAAAGAAAGAATTTCAAAGTTTAAAAATATTATTTAAAGTAATTTAACATGTAAGGCGGAACAAATATTTTGGCGTATTTATTCAATTGTAAGCACTCGTCGCGGACACTAGCTCACGTACGCGTCCGAGGGCCACAATGCTCTTTCATAACTATACTAAGTTTTATGTGTGTATTTTATGCTGTGAACTTCGCACAATAGAGAGTATTTAAGGTAGTTTGAGCGAAATATCATTTACCTATAAATCAATCAATTTGGTCTCACTTTAAAGAAATCTATCCCACTATTCTAATGACATCAAAAATTTAACCCCTTACCACATTACTTTAGGAGATATTTGCCAACAAATACCAGCCCTTTTATATGGGAAATGGTACGTATATGCCCTCCAGAGAGACATAATTTACAAAATGGGGAATTTATAACACTCGGATATCGTAAAGAAACTAGCAGCGTGTAGTTTGTATGTTTTATCGACCACATTTGAAAATTAATCATATTTTCACCGCAGTAGGTTCTTGGGTATATCACAAAAAACCTTCCATTTTGAAGGAGTTTCAAACGCACCGCGTGAAAGAAATGAGTCAAGGTAAAGACTTATTTAGATATTTTCATTGAATAACTTACGATTTCTGTCATATTAAACTATATTATTGCACCATTAATAATGCAATATTTAATTCATGTGCCCTACAGCTGGTGAAATTAAAACGTATAATTCGAATATGGTCTCTATTATGACTAGGGAACTATCTCGCTCGGACTACCTTAAGCAACTAAAAGTTATTTTGACACTGTAAACAGAGCCACGGGATATACGATGAAGGTAGGAGATAAAACAAGAAGATGAAGCACGGGCTTCCGATGGACATCTCCAATGACCTCTTTGAGTGAGCGCAACCCTTCTTTTCACCTTCAGTTTGTATATATTTACCCATAAGAGCTCGCTTCTTTGCTGTCTTTTCCTAGGAATGTGTTACGAACAAAAGTAAGTGCATTGCAAGATACTCCAGACACTGCTAAAAATTACATTGATTCTACAATATAATTTCAAGAAACTAAATCGAATCGATCCGCCCTGGTTGTTTTTTTTGGAATGCCATTGGATGCCATCGCGCTCCCAATCGGAGGCAACTCCTTTGACCGGGATGGAAACCCGAGAAATTTATCTGCATAAGCTCCGTTTAATTTCAAGTTCAACTCGCTAAAAAAATGGTTGGAAGGGTATGATTTTGTTCTTAATATCAAATGGGAAAAACTCTCCTTCAAGTGGCCATAATATCATAGAGTAAGTGCATATAGAGTGGTAAAGAGATAGGGAGATTCGGATATGAGTTTTAAAATAATATTTTGGCCAATAGATGGAACAGGTGTATCGAAGTTGCACGACAAGTCATAACAAATGAACTTTGGCACACGACCACATTATTTAGTGTCGCATAACTCACAAAATGTTCTTATGATGATTTCGGTGCCTGGATGTTTACAAGTCGACCCATAGCAACGGAAACAAATCTTATTGAGTCGTCGAGACCAAATTAAACATGTATTTTAATGTGCATTAATGAGCATCGTCTATAATGAATCGAATTCACGTCAATAGGATAAGACACGCGATCACCAAACACGAAGGTAACTGTTTGCCGATGTATCATAGCAACGACAAAACAATTGATACTCGATTAAAAGCACACAACAGCCATGTAAATCCACCTCTGTATGTTGATGCAAAATCACCGAGTACCACTAGTGCCTCCAAGTGGCCTTCTCCGTAAGCCAAAATTCTTCCTTCCCTAAGGTGGTGGCATCTGAGAAATTCTTCCCAAAACTCTCAAAAATTTATATCAGTTTTTAGTACTGCTTTTCCACTCTTTATATACTTACTCTATGGTAATATGGATTAAATGATTATGGCGCCATCGCGCTCCGGGTCGACCGAGGGTAGACACGCACCAACGCACGGCGGCGAGGTGGAGGAAAGAAAGAAAAAGACATTGAAGGCAAACGCCAATATGTACAGAGTGCGACGGCTGAGACTTCTCCGATCCTCTCCCAGGGGTGGGGTGGAGGAGGAGGGAAGGAGGGAAAGGGGAATGAGACCGCTGTAAAGAGAGCGCCTTAATTAATCCTGTTGCGAAGGAAGACTTGGCTCGCGCGCGGAACAAGTATTTTCCGCGCGCGGAACAAATATTTTCCTCGGCCGCGATGGCGCCGAAGTCCGTGCGAAAACATGTGGCGAAACTCGGGAACGTACGAATTCTGGATGGAGAGCCGGAGCAAATCCAAAGACGGTTCAATCCACGGGGGCAATGAGAGAATGCCTTTCAAGCGGATGAAGAACTCTGCTGCTCAACCCGTCAGTGCGACTGCTGAGCGACAAAATGGACATTTCTACATCTGCATCTACATACTACCCCGCGAGCCGCCGTATGGACGTGTGGCATGGGGTGGTACGTCACCAGCCGTGTAAAGATGTAAAAGTTTTGGAGGTGAAATGGTGACATGTCCTATGGGAGTGTGTTTGGAGGAGCTCAGTTTTTATTGAGGTCGCTTATTGTGCGCGGAAAGAACGAGTTTTTGTACCTAACTCTTCGGCAGAGTATCTCTCTTTTTTATCGCATCTGTCAGACGTAGAAATGTAGTGAGGCGTCATGATAATGTTCTCTGTGTCGCTCTGAAACACACCAGTTCTGAATATCTCAAGCGGCCTAAGCCTAGCGTGCAGCCTCCGAGCGCATGCAATGGTTTCATGCGCCACATGGTGAATTCCCAAGCTAATTACATCCATTCCTCGAACGATTAACACTCATCTTCAAATACTCTTTAATCACTATCGCAATTTCGGGACTGAATTCTTGAATTCGCATAATGGGTAAAAATGGGAGCCGTTCATACTCCGAAGCGAGACGCTAGATGCCACCGGACGCACGTCCAAACAACAACAATCAAAAGACTCATGTAGAATACATATATAGTGGGCGGCATCTGGCCTCCTTCATTTGTTTTCAAACATAGAAAAATTTTAAATCCATAATAATACAGTTTCGTAAATTTCACCCGAAATCACTCGTATACCAGCTCGTAGGCTCCAGGGGTAACCTTCAAGAAGAATAAAAAGAGACGTTTCAGGCGTAATCTGGCGGAATGACATAATTAATGAAAGTTGTTAATTTTCCACAATATAAATTTCAATACGACCGATTTCGATGCAATACATCATCATCAGGTGATATTCTGAACGTATTAAAGTTTATACTGTGGAAAATTGCCAACCTTCACTAAAAGTGTTTAAGAAGAGTCTCATTAATTATGCAAAACCAAGTTCTCTCGGTTTTCGCGATGATGTTGCCATGCTACGAAACCTGGATCGTAAGCAGATAAAGCATTCCTGGAGAAGAACCAAGTGATTAAAGGTTGTATCGCTCGCTTGATGAATGAGTGGAACGCTGCCTTGTTATGACTGAAATGTGAGCCTACTTTTTATTTCACATCGTCCAATTTAAGAACTCCACGAACGAAGAGAACACACCCGTATCCATTTTACAAAAGCCGCGATGATTGCACTTTGAGAAGTTTCATCAGTAGGTATTTACAACTACTAAAACGTGCATGGCCGAGAGTTGTACAGGAGCGGGACGAAAAAGAGGTCAATATACAATTTCCGAGGTCACGACAGCTCTGTGTGCGGATGGAAGAAGAAGACGGAATTCACGTAAACCAAAGCTTCGGTGGGCAGACGGGCGAACACGAAAGGGGAGTTTGAACAAGTCGAGGGTCTCCAAAGGAGGTGAAAACTTTGTCAAAATGCAAGTGGAAATTTGTCAAAATGCAAGTGGAAATTTGCCAAACGGCGAAAGAGGAGCTATGAAGGTGAAGGAGAGAGACTTCAATTTTGGCGAACGGCGGATACCTCCTATCCGTTGCAAAATTCCGTCACCCGAGTTTGAAGACTAATATCTCCAAGTGTACTCAATCTATTTTAAAATAAATTACACCAAATTAAAGCTTGTTTATTTCTGCGTTTTTTAATGGTATACAAAACTTTTTACCGTTTATGTTAATTTCAGTGTGTGCTTAACAACAGGATTTTAGAGCAATTTTTCCGGATACCGGACGGATACATCGCATTTACGGCTTCGTAATAACAACACGGATCAAAATATCGAAATTTTCTTTGCAAACATTGAAGCCAAAATATTTTTTTAACAATCATACGACGTTTCATATTATTTAGTGCATTAGTATTTTAGTAGATGATGTAATTGCAAGACTGCGTTATTTTCCATTCTGCGCATCCCGCCCTAGCCTCTATATACCATTAATAAACGCAGAAATACTTCAACCTCGGGTGACGGAATTTTGCAACGGACAGTAGTGTGGAAAATGGAGCACCGCGTATGAAAGGCTGCCCTCAGAGGAAAGCGTATGACACTCCTCCACGGCTATCACGATCACAAGAATAACTTGAAACCTGCGCTCTCGAAAACACGACTGAATTCTAAATGTGAGGGACCCTTGCTTAATACATAATTTGTCAAATTTTCACATCAATCCCCATTGCCGAGAAACGCTCCCCTCTAAATGATTTCTTTTCAACGAAGTTAGCGTTTATTCTTCACCGATTTGACTGATATAGTTTTTTGCTCGAGGTAGCTCATTTACGCAACCCTTTTCGAGCCGGAGAGTGACAACAGGATTTTTTCATTCCTTTGGAATGCAGTCATGTGGATGACAACTTCAGCGATCTGAAAACTCCTTTCCCGAACCATTATCCATTTGCATAACACACATGATATGCACTCCTGAAAACTCTTTATTCATCGACGACCCGTCGCAAGTTCGAGGATACCCGCAAAATTGATAGCTTCCCCGAGTAGAGTGATATATGGAACCAGAATGCAGGCCATTAAGCATAATCTGCGCATTATGCCGGCTGAGCCACTTGATTTCATACTTGATGCTATACTAGTCTGGTACAAACGACCTAGTGACCTTCGACCGACATCATCAGATTTGAGGGCGCAGCGCGACCTTCACTTAGCAGATATCAAAGCTATATGTGCCTCCTTTTGGTTATCGGGAATTTTAAGGCGACGTAATCAACAATTATACCAATTCCTGAACTACTACTTTTTGTCGCCTGTGGCCATTGATTGGTTAATTTAATATTTTTGTAGGAATAAGCTAAGATATGATTGAAAATACCACTCCCTCTTGACAGTACAAGATCAAGGATTGCACGAAATTCCACAGAAAAAAGTCATCCACCTTGACCAGGATTCGAACCCGGATTAGCCAGTTAACCTATCTAGGCATCCTCTTCCCCTGTGGATTTTATGATGATTATTTCTCTGTGGAATTTCGCACAATTGTACATTGCGGGTGACCCCGTAAAAGTGGAAGTCCGTGGGTAGTCCCGGATAGCTTTAAATCTGTCAAATCATTGATTGCGTTAAACCTTCTGGGCCGGCACCGATCATCCTGGAGTCAGTCCTAAATATCTATCGACGGTGAGCGTACTTGAATGTTTTGAGCTGTGTCATGTCGGTATCGTGTGAAACTGACTCGCGAGGGCGCATGGTGTGGATGAGCGATGGAGTGGGGTTGAAGAGGGAGGAGGGGGATTCGGAGAAGCGACACGCTTCGGCCTTGGGTGCGGCGAAGGGATTTAAATATATAGCGGCCTGAACAGGAGGGAGCATCGGCCAAGGCGGAGTGAGGAGCGGTGGGGAGCGGTGGGAGGGAGAGGCAATTGCGGGAAGGGAGGCGAGAGCCTTCGCCGGAGTCGGTGACCGCTGGCACAGCCTTGTTGCAGCGAAACTTGGAGAAAAATCTCAATTGGATCGTATTGGATTGGATATTTGGGAAGGCGACCGACGGCTAAGGATATTTGCGCCATTGGGGACATGTAAGGGAAGAAGGGTGGATAGAAAAGAAATACGAGGCATGTTTTTTAAGTAAGTGCCGTTTTGAAATTCGGCCACTGCAGTGCTGCGGTCGGTATGTGGCGCATAAGCGCCATGTACCTACATCTGTTAGGAAGCCACAGACGCCATTACGGAAACATTCGACCGTGTTTACGTTTGTTTGTATTTAAAATACCTCCGTCGATTGAGAATCCCGCCGACTGTGAAATATGCGCTGTGATTCGTTTTTTCTTTGTGCTAATGGCATGAAAGCGGCTGAATTTCATCATCAGATCAGTGAAGATTATGGAAAGAACATTATGAGCGATGGAATGGTACGGAAACGGGTTAGAGCTTTTACACAATCCAAAACAAAAGGCGGGGCATGCTGAGTAAGGGAATCGTTTTGCTCCAAGACAATGCCCGTCAACACGCGGCTAATCAAACTCAAGGTCTCATCGGATCATTTGGCTGGGAACAACTTGATCACCTTCCGTACAGTCCCGATCTAGCGCACAGTGGCTACCACATGTTTTTGCATTTGAAGATAAATCTGGTGGTGGTCAGCGCCACGACGACGATCATGAGACCAAAACGACCTTGTTGCAGTGGTTGCCAAACCAGGCGGCAGACTTCTATGAGGATGGGATTCAAAAGATAGTTTTACGATGTGATAAGTGCCTTTATATTCGTGGACAAGTAGATTAAGGTACGGGTTTTCATGTAAAAATATAAATGTTAAGAAAAGTATAGTTGTTTTGTTTTAATTTCAAAACGGTACTTACTTAAATAACACCCTTCGTAGATAGAGTACTGTTACACAGTCACTATTACAGTTACAGTAGTACTGAGTAACTGCATTTACTATATATAAAAAAGAGACGTCATCTATGTCACATTTATCGGTAAGATCGTTCCATATCGGTTATATTCCTACTGCGATACGTGCTTCCGCAGCGTAAACGAGTCCGCTGTTAACGTGCTTATTTTGCTGTATTGGGTTTAATTTTTCGGGAGGCGACCGACGGCTAAGGTCGTTTGCGCCATGGGGGACAGGTGAGGGAGGAAGGGTGGATAGAAACCCGGCGTCGGCATTAGCCTGCTCTTAACGGAAGGCGCCAAGGGGACCACGGTTTAACCTCTCATCCGACACACGGAGTACTGTACTTGAAGACTCCACAAGACATTCAAGTAGGGATCAGGTTTCCTCTGAAAAACATCCACCTCTGGAGGGATTTGAACCCTGGCCGCCCGTATGGTTAGCCAGTACTCTAAGCCACCACACCAACCCGATCCTCGAAAATCCTCAAATCTAAACGCAATTCTATGGAGGTGTTAATGAATAACTCCAACCACCTGAACCCAAATATTAAAGTCACAAAGTGGTTCCACCCTAAAATGACTCAAATACTATTTAATCCATAACGTGGCCACTTGACGGAGAGTTTTCCGCATTTGGTATTAAAAACGAAATCATTCCCTTACAACCATTTTTTTAGCGAGTTGAACTTGAAATTAAACTGAACTTAATTCGAGAATGAGGGCAACCTTAGGTGAAATATAATGCCTTTCTATTTTATATAAATTTCAATCTCGCGGTAAACAGTTAATCAGAAGTGGATTCTCCCCAAGGAATTAAATAGAACTAAGGCTTGGGTATTAATCTATCCATCACTTACTCTTTCGGTTATTAGGAAATGGCTACAGGAATTGAGTCAAAATACTTGCTATTAATGCCAAAGTTGTAGTCGGGTAAGTATGAAAAAAATAGGCAACTTCCACTGTGATAAAATTTTTTCCAACCGGTTTCGCTTTTTACAGCATCTTCAGGTGAAGACCTGAGGATGCTGTAAAACCTGAAGACCTGAGGAAGGAAGAGGGGAAGACCCGAGGATGCTGTAAAACCTGAAGACCTGAAGATGCTGTAAAAAGCGAAAACGGTCGGCATAAATTTTGTCACAGTGGAAGTGGCCTATTTTTTTCATTCTTAGATATGTTCCGATCCCACTCCATCAAGCCTGAAACCACAGAGTATATTTTAGTCGGGTCTTGCGGCTGGCTGAAATATAAATAAGAACTTATTCTATTATCAAGCCGTATATTTCAAGACTAAATTATGCTTTCTTATAGATGAGGCGAATATCAATATTTTTGTTTATTTTAAGATATTGTGAATTAGATTGATTTAGAAAATGAATATTTTATTATCATATGTTTTCATCCACGACTGGTGAGTCAGAACAATTTTCATTGAATAGTTCCTGCCAAGTGCAACGCAATACCTTTGCGCAACCTCGGGCTGTCGCGTCTGCGCTTGCCTTTCCCTCTGCAAACAGGAAACTTGAGACTTTCCTCTGAATAAATCACGAATGCAGGAGAACGAGATCGCACTCTGCTCTCCTCACGGAAACAGTTCTGTGATGCCATCAAAATGAATGCACTCGGAAAAGATGCCATGGAGTCGGACACAACGTGAAGCGTTAAATTTGTTCACCGCTGCGTCATCGAGTTATTTGACATGTTCCACAATGTTTAAATAACACAGCGAAGAGAAATTCCATTAGGAGAATTGTTCTCTCACTCAGTGAGCATTGATGATACACATTCATTGGAATAACAAAACTCCGCCCTCCTCCGCAGTAATCAATTTACGTGTCTCGTTCCACCTCGACGAGGCATCTGCTTGTGTCCTATCACGTTAAAATCGGTTGCATGAGCAATGAAATAAGGAAAATCGCAAAGTAGACAAAAGTTTGCCCATTGTAGTGGATACAAGTCCGTTCCTCGAAGTCACGCTTGAAACTATAAAATTTTGCCCAAATATTTAGTATGAGCAGAAAATATAAAAAATACTCTCTCATCATGAAGATAGACTTAATAAACTTAATATGATCTCCAAAAGTTTGGAACCAAATTTAATTTTTAAGGTCTGATATATTCAAGCGAGTAAGAAATTAAGTTTATTAATAAAAAAAGAACGAAGTGTTTCCCATCGGCTTAGCCAATTAAGTGTGAGTGAAACGGACTTGACAGATCAGGCAATCTGCCAGATGTTCATAGCTGAAGCCTGAATCACACGATACTTGACCTTGTACAAGTCGAGGATGCTAGCGAGTACTGGATTTCTAGTACAAAACCTAGCATGCTTGAACCTTCCTAGAAGCTATCACATGATACTTGAACTTGCACAAGGTCTGTTTAGTAGATCTTTCATCAAGTACAGTCGCGGAAGGAGTTTGACGAGCGAAAAGGATTATAAAGGCACGAGTGCCTATCATAATTATCAATTAAAACCTCAATTGCCTCAGGTACCCAAGCCATTGTGTCTTGTTGTGAGGTTTGAGTTGTTTATTTGATCGCAGGAAATTATAATTGTCACGAGGGACTTTGGAGGAGCTGACATAAAAAATTGACGACCGCATTGCAAAGAGCAAAGGTGATTGGTCGGCGGCTACTAGGTCCTACTAGGAACAAGTATCAAACTAGTACCGCATCAATTACGAAAACAAGGATACCAGCTAGTATACTAGTGATCATGCAGGATTTCCAGCATACTTGGTCTGTATCACACGATACTAGACCTTGCAAAAGTTCTAGTATGCTAGCTAGTATCCTCGGACTTGTGCAAGGTACAAGTATCGTGTGATTCAGGCTTAACACCCAGTACTTGCATATTCCCATCAGTTGAACGGAGGACATTGAAACCTAAAATGTAGAGCAATTTCAATCACCCACAGCTAGTCCCCGCGTGAAGGTTAGCAGTTTCATTTCGGTCTCGAGGTTCAAATGTGAATGCTCACCGGAGGGTATGCTGGTGAAATCAAATAATCATGGAGGATCAGAAAAATAGAGCCTTGCAGTTCGAAGTCGGATGTACGAGAGCTAAGGGATGACAATTTCCCTGATCAAAATTCACCGGATCCTCCGGGCAGGGCATTGGCGGTGGCTTGACGAGTCTACCTCTCGAAAATGAAATTATTGAAAATAAGGTGGAACCCGGGCGGATCGATCCAAATGAGAACGAGAGAAAAATTAAATCTTATATTGGATAAAGAAGTCCGCCGACATACATTTATAGACTCAAAGATATATCTTAATATGTTTTTGTGAATGAATCTGAAAAAAGTGAACTGGCCATTCGATTTTGAATGATTTAAAATATATTCAAAAAATCTAATTAGTCGCGTTGAGTTCCACAGAATTTTAAATGTATTTTAATCCATTTAAGTGCACCATATACGTACAAAATATCCTTGAAATCTCAAAGGCGTTTCATGCTCTTTTCCTTTTAAGGACGTGAAATTTGTATTGCTGCGATAATGAACAACTATAAAACCATTCGAAGGAATCGACAAAGTTTACAAAAATAGAAAAGACAACATAATGATTAAGGCAGAGGAATAACATGGGTGTCAGCTGTAGATAGAGGCCAAAACCCAAGGAGAGCCTTACCGCCATTGGAAGAAGAACTGAGCTCGACACTTGCCAAGAAGATGAATAACGAGGAATTTGGCTTTCATTTCGATATAAATTAAGTAAAAAGTTACTTTGTTTACGATTCTGCGCGATACTGTGATTCTATTTCCGTGTAACATACGAAAAAAGAGATATTTTGAAGTAAACATTTATTTTCGTTTTTATGTACTCAAGCACATCATCGTTTGTCTTTCCCATTTCGGCCGCTAAGCCAGATGCTTTGCCATCGACTCTCTTCTCCAATCTTCTTCCTGAATGACGAGTGTATTACTCAAAATTACACAACTGGTGTCACTATATTCACTTAATTACAATCTAATATTAATAGCCTAGTCCAGAAGTAGCAACCTCCAATATTTGATCTATTTGACACATAATAGCACTTTTTAAATTTCAAGTAAACTAGTCTTTGTGATACCAGTTCTAGTCTCTACATTAATTTAGCCAGATTGGGGGCTTTTTTTCATGAGTAATGGGAAAACTCAACCTAGCTCAGGCTTAGAGATGCCATCATTTGGACAAAAAACTCTTATCGGCTGATTCCCGGGAGTGGTTCCGATTGGTGTCACGGAGTAGGATACCCTACTCCGTGATGTACACGGAGTTTCGGCCAAAAATATATTAAAAAATGGATATACTTGTGAAAGTGCCCATTGGTAGTCCAATGCATTTTAATTGACGGATTGGATGAAGTCCAAAGGATATATTCATTGCTTAAGATTTGACGGGAGTAGCGAAGCCAAGATGCGAGGCCGTCCAATGGCGAAGGCGGGCAACAGATAGCATCCCTATTCTTCGAGTCAGTTCACTTCATAAAACGAGAGGTCGTTAAAACCACTCGTAAAACCTGCTAAATGAAGAATGAGCAGTGAAGGTAAAATAAAAAAATGTATCTCTCCCCTTTTACAATGATTTAAACTCACCTTATTTCTCCCCTTGAGAAAGGTGAATCACACCAGGGGTTTTCATTGGCAAATATCACCACTATGTTTAAACAGAAGTTTAAAATGAGATGAGGCATAATGTAGAAGAAAAAAGTTATTAATATATTTCATAAATCATATAATGTAAGCTACAAAATGCATAAAACGATTACATAAAATATATCACTAGAGACACAAGTGTAATCAAAAAAGTACCAAATAGCACAAAGTGCACACCTACAAATACTAATAGTAAACCGGTGTCGACCAATTATACCGAAAATTGGACATTATGGAATAAAGTTAGTCCTAGAATTCGGGGAGCTAATACAATTCTTGAGGAACACAAAGGTTGGGCACACAGTTTGAGAAAAGAAATGAAGTTTCGAGATCGATAATGTAGCCATTGACAGATTTTAAGCTATCCGGGACTAGCCACGGAGTTCCACTTTTACGGAGTCACCCGCAATGCACACATGTGCGAATTTCCACAGAAAAAAAATCATCCACCTTGACCGGGTTTCAAACCCGGAACCCTTGATTTCCGGCCGAGTGCTTTAGCCAGTAAAGCTACCGAGGCGCCATTATAGAAACTTCCTAATCGGTTAGACATCATATATTCGCCATTCCAACTTGAGACCACAAAAGAGCTGAACAAAGATACAAATTTTGAATTCCTTGAATGACCGTACGAGATTTTGAAAAAAAATCGCTCCTCTTCCGCGAGAATTTCCCTTCCGCCGGCCTCCTAAAAGCGTCGCGTAGGTGACATCACGGGCGATCCACTGACGTGCGTCAAGCGTCAAGCTAGATTCCCAAGAACGGAAAGCGGAGCACGATTGGCGGGAAGCAGACGGCTGGAAAAGCGGAAAGCGTAAAGTAAACATGGTGGTGTGCGCATGTTCACCTAGAAGAAATCATAAAAGAATAACCCCCGAAAATGAAGTAATGGCACTAAAAATAAATATAAAAATTAATCAATAACATTTTTCCATCTCAGGAATGTACCGGGAATGATGTCGCAATGCCACAAATACGGGAAAAATTTAAATGAGGCTTAAGTGTGCAATTCGAGGCATGCTTCTTTAGATATTTTGTTTATACGTAAAATTAGGATCACTTTAATAGGTCAATTATAATTACAGTCAATTTATAGTCGCGTATTAATATACCAGTTCTTTCATTTGTACTTCCATTGAACACTTTATTCCATTCCACTTCTATTCAGTTTGGATTATCGTTATCTTTTTTTCAAAGAACCACGAACCTAGCCGCGCAGTTACTTCAACGGAGTCCCCCGCTAGTGATCACACAACTGTGTGAAAGTCACAGTGGAAACATCATTCGCCTGGATTGGGACTGAATGAGTTCGCGAAAGAATAAATACAGCCTCTCAACTTCTGCGCCAGTTTCTATTGGACATCGGGTGAGTGCTTTTCCACAAGGTATTTTAATGCGTACGATGCGTTTCAGCTCACACAGCCATCATGAAGTACAAGACCTGTTGTTGGTCTTGTACCTGATGATGGCTCTGTGAGCTGAAACGCGTCGTACACATTAAAATATCTTGTGGAAAAGTGCAATTGATGTTTCTGTTTTAATATGATGAACTTCCACGATATCTCGCCTGAATCTGTAGAAATTATCGGGTGAAAGGCTGTCCCTACGCTTTGAAAATGCTCTTCTGAACCATCTGTTTAGAATTACACTGTAATATGACACTAATATCTGCAATGAGAGTCAGAGATGTGAGCTTTCAGCGCTTGAAACTAGTCCAAAGACAAACATATTGCCTGAATGCACCTCCTTGTCCGCTTCGTCAACTCGCCGCAGCAGCACTATCTTGGCTAACTTCCCACTTAGTGGCATCGTGGGCTAATACCTCTAATTCTGCCGGCAAACTGGACGAGATAAGTTGTGGTGAAGAGTGTTTAGCCAGTTGTGGAGGATCGGCGACTGCATATTCGAAGCCACCGTTAGCTTTGTCTGCGGGGACTGCGACGACCAATTCCATACGAGGCGCCCGGAGCATTGATTTGAACTAGAAATGTAAAAATTACGGCCATTATTAACAGTTTTCGTGCCAAAATGACAAATGGTGATATTTAGCCTATGTGTACTTATTTGGCTGTGAAAGAGCATCTCATTTTCCTCTGAAAAATTTGATCCCGAACCTGAGCTGCCTCCCACATCACGCCGTTTAGCAGACTTCACGAAGATGAAAGAGATAAACACACATGGCCCTCTATCGTCGCTCTTCTGAGTGGAACCGAACAACTTCAGACATCAAAACACTGACTTTGTTTGGACAGTTTAGACAGCTCGACACTGCGTTTGAGATACATTTTGACTCGCAAACAAACATGCCTCTCTGACCTATTACGTCACTCCTGTAGTTTTGGCGTTATCCCTACACCACCCAGATTGATGACTATGTTTTCTCTTGCAAAAAAAGTCGAGGTACTGTATTGAAAATATTCCAAGAGTAATATTCCAATCCAAAACCGCCGTAAAAGCGGAATTTCCTCCATCTACTGGGTCTGGCCAGACCCGTTAGCAGTTTAAGGAAAATTCGGATTTTTCTCGAAGTGGGTTGACCCATTAACGAAAATTTATGGACATATGTTTCTGGTCACGTTATTTATGAAATGAAAGTCAGGAGACACCTTCACCTCTCCTCAGGCGGAGCGGTACTGGCGGCTGAAAGAAACGCCCACAGGGCTTGGCCAGACCCAGTGGTGGTTCCAGTGTTAAATTACACTGGTCAACAAAAAAAATATTTTTTTTCTGTCCTAGACATGTTGTTGGGTGATTCTAGAGGTATTTTTCGTGCTGATTCCGAATCTGGGCTCAGATTATTTCTATCATGTTTAGTTTCCTTAGGACAACCGGATTAAATGGGGACTAAAGGGGGTTTCAGCAAATAAATCGTGAATTAAAAAAATGAGAAAAAATGGGTACTTACTTAGGATTTTCTCGCATATTTACCATCTGGCAAGTCCCTTTTCAGTGTCCAGCAGTAATCTGCTAACATGTAGCTGAACTTTCCTTGGTACCGTTTTTCCATGTGTACCTAAAGTATCCTGGTGGAAACGCTCACCGTGTTCATCACTAACGGCGCCAAGGTTAGGTGGAAAAAAGTCCAGGTGTCAGTCGAGGAAGTGAACTTTTAAAGACATATTGCAGCCCATTTTTTGGTACGATTTAATTAGATTAGCCACCAGATCGCGATAATTTTAAGCCATGATATTTCCTAGAAAATGTTCAACTACATTTTTGAATGCGTTCCACGTGCTTTTTTCCGTTGAACTCAATTGCTGTTGAAATTCCGAGTCCTTCAGCACTTCCCTAATCTGTGGCCCAACAAAAATTCCTTATTTGGTCTTTTCCTCACTGATTTTAGGGGAATTTTTGTTTCAAATAAGTAAAACCAGCACCATTTTTGTCCATGGCTTTCACAAAACTTTTAAAAAGTCCTAATTTAACATGTAGAGGTGGCAAAAGAATATTTTTCGGATCGACCAAAGGCTGAAAAAGGACATTTTTGGATCCAGGAACGAGTGTTTTACGTTCTGGCCAATCTTTTTCCAAGTAATGATTTTTTCTGTCTCTGCTATCCCACTCGCAGATGAAGCAACGATATTTCGTGTATCCAAGCTGTAAGCTTAGTAAAATTGCAATTACTTTTAAGTCGCCACAAATTTTCCACTTATTTTTTTCATAGTGAATTTTTTATAAAAGTAACTGCATATTCTTGTAAGATTATTTCATGTCAGTTCCATGAGCTAACGGTATCGAGGGGAGTTCATTTCCATTATGTAAGAGAACAGCCTTTAAATTGACCTTGGAGGAATCAATGAACAAACGCCAATCATCTGTGTTGTATACAAAATTAAGAGTGTCCATAACAGAGAGAACATCATTTGCCAAAAATAATGTCGTTTTCTTGAGAAAAAAATAATTTTAATTCGTCATGGCGAGATCGATGCATAGAAATTTTCGCATTTGGATCCAGCAATTTCCAACCCTTTAATCGTGATCCTAAGATTTCACTCTGCTTTTTGGACAAATTTAAATCGCGTACTAGATCATTTAAATCCTCTTGCGTTATAAAAAGAGGTCCATCAGATGAACTCGGTCCAAAATTTGGATCCTTCGAGTTTTCGAATCCATCATTCTCACATTCTTGATTAATTTCTGAATCTTCGCTAAGATTAACATTTTCCGGTGGTTCCGGCACTGGTAAATTTTCGGAGTGAGGGACCGGTCGTATCGCTGATTCCAGGTTGTTTGTATATTTTACTGTGTGTTTTGACTTCGGTGTAATTCCTTTAATTTTTGTTAAACAAAAATAACAGTCTGAAAAATGATCCTTAGGTTCCCGCCAAATCATGGGGACGGCAAATTTCATATGACTTTTCCCTCAGTCCAACCAGTGAGAAGCCGTATACAGGTGCTACACATCACATGAGGCGCCCATCCTTTATCCTGGTCACCCAACGGACAGCCAAAATAAAGGTTATAACACTGTCTCAAAAAGGGAGTAATGTTCCGCCTTTGAGCCTTGAAAGTAATTTCACCGCACACGTAACAAAAGTCATCGGGGTGGTTCATGCACTGTCTAGGCATGATGAAAGCTAAGCCACTTCACAACGATTACAATGTAATTAGCTGCAATTTCTCAAAACAAAATTCTCAAACCGTCTTCAGAGAAAGAACGTCTTCACGCGCCGACAGTTAGTCACATACTGATGTGAAGTGGCAGCTGATTCAGCATAGCTTTGAACAAAACGATAGGATAGTGCAAGTTTAAACATGTTTTGACAGGATAGGAAGGCATGACATCGTAGGACAACATGTTTTGACAGGAAAGTTTTATTTTCACCTGCTCATGCTATCACGATATATAAATGAAATAAATTACTACTTTCGTTATAGCAAAAACATACATTCAGCTGTCCTAAGGAAACTAGACGTGATAGAAAGAATCTAAGCACAGATTCGGAATCAGCACGAAAAATACGTCTAAGATCACCCCACAACGTCTCTAGGACAAAATCTTTGTTGACCAGTGTTATCAATCGAATGGCCATTCAAATATAAAAAATATTTGTTTACAATTGGTTTTCAAAATATACAAAACACGAAGTATAACATACGGCGCAAAACAGCTTTCCATTTGCAATCAATTTCATCCCCTCTAATCCCATGTTCATATAAAAAAATGGCCAAGGACTAGAAAAAAAAACGTTAAACACAACGTGATCGGCAATCGGGTTGCCGAATCTAAAAAATCCAACACGTAGCGATCGCCTTTTAGAGGCCTTGTCAAGAGGCCAATTAAATCTTAGGCGACTATAGACCACGGACATAACATTTGGTGCGTATTCATAAGCCCTGCGGGCTTAGCCTGGTCAACTTTAACACGCTGGCAGACCTGACTACTTCGAACAATATCGCTAACATCCTTCCTCATGTTCGGCCAGGAATAACAATTGTGACGAAGCTGCCTCCGATAGCTAGCCAGGGTCGTTAGTCACACTTGACTCGTCTCCACAGTACAAGGTGTATGTTTCAACTTACTCCGGATACACTCCACGGTATCTGGCGAGATGTTATGGAACATATTTCTGAATAATGAAAGACATTTTGTAATGTTCACTGTTTTTTATTAGTACAACGCGTTTAAACGATTACATCGTCATCCTCTGGTACAAACAAATTTAATTTTTCGACACGACAGCCTTTATATAAATGAGGAGAGTAGAGGATGGGGGGTGGGGGACGGAAAGGTTTTAGGATGTAAGGGGGGGGGAAAGAAGTTGGGAAGGTGGGGGTGGGGAAAATTTTACCCCAAAAATCCTGGTGCTTGAAGAGAAAGGACGACATCTTGACGCACTTGAACAGTGAGAGATTACGCGAAGGAGGAAAACAAGAAGCAAGCTAATTAACGACATTGAATTCCTTAACCATTCCCCGCTAATATATAAATATATTATTATATTCCCCACTAATATATAATATAGCCTACCCTAAAAAACCTTCAACTTAACCTTCCCACCCCCCTAAACCTCTCCGTCCCAGAAAAATTCTCCGTCAATTGGTTTTGTAATGATGATGCATCCATTTATCGTTATATAAAGAGTATCATCGTATACAACCCCCCCCCCCTTGCTTGCAAATTGCAAGCACCAAATTTACTCGTGTTGTCGTGTCGAAAAAATTGTTTGTACGTGATGATGACGATGTAATCGTTGAAACGCGTTGTACCAATAAAAAACTAAGTGGACATTACACAATTTTTTTTACTCCGGATTTTCAGTAAATAGAATAAAATATTGATCTTCACACCTTAGCCTATGTGATTCAGTGTCGACAGTTATGGGTGTGATATATGAGCTATTGGATGCGAAGAGAGGCAACTGTTCGTTGCCAAATTATTATAAGGCATTGAAAACCTATGAAGTGATGAAAAATCATAAGTTCTCGGTGTTTACTACAAAAGAAGGTTCCGAAATTATGTCTAAAATTCCTGATTTTTAAAAGGGTTACTTTTTAACTATGGCTTTATAGCAGCGTTCTATGTGTAAGCGTATATTGAGCGAACGTGGCATATCCTTCACTATGGGAAAAATAGAGATTTATTTTCTTGACCTCCACTTACAGACACGTTCCCACCGAGGACATTTCACTTAAAATTAATCAAATATTGTGAAATTTTGGCAATATTTTCTGCCATTTGGAACCATAAAATTTGTTTAAAAAAATTGATACCAATTTTACTTTACTTTTTCCGAACCATAGTTATTTTACTGATTTGTCAGAAACTGCGATGAAAAATTACTGGGGTTGATGATTATTAATTGCTTATATATGGTGGTGATCAGGTACCGTAGTGTAATTACAAATGTGATAGGGTAGTTTTGAAAATACCAAAGGTACTTTCTTATTAAAATTATAATTTTCCTCGATAAGTCCTTATACAAATATTTTCTATAAGTCCTTATTATATAAGTACTCCCTGTAATACTTAAAAACAATTAATGGAACTTTATATTGGCTCTCGTTCGCAGTTTTGACTTAAAGGTCGGAATATTGCACTGGCACTAGCGATGCTACTGACATTGGAATGGAAAATCTTCGATGGTGAGAGACAGGCGAGCGACAACAGTTATGCACATGTAAACAATTATCTAAGGAAAGGCTCCTGACTATTTCTCCATCTGTTCCTTTATTACTGAAATTATTTCACACGTACCCTCAGCCTATAGCCACCATAACTCATTGCCTAATTTTGTGTACATACCTTTGATACGCTCCCAACGCCACTTTCAACGCACACGTTTTTTGGGGTACCGCTGAGTTAATCACGTGAGGCCAAACAAAGATGCCCGCTTGCCGACGCTGAGTGGCAAACAGAAGCGTAATGACATCCGTATAATTTCCTGTCTACGCTCTCCTCCCATCGCTTGAATATACGATTACATATTAAGGTAGTTTGAGCGCAATATCATTTTGCCTAGAAATCAATTAACTTGGTCTCATTTTTAAGATCAATATATCGCCCTTTCATTGACACCAAAAATTCAACCCCTTACCATATTACTTTCTGAGATATTTGCCAGAAAATACCAGCCCTTTTATATGGGAAATGGTACGTGTATGCACTTCAGAGAGACCTTATATTAAAAAATGAGGCTATTCCTACACTTAAGATTTTGTCAAAAAATCAACAGCGTGTATTTTGTGTGTTTTCTCAACTATCTTTGAAAATTAATCATACTGTCACCGCAGTAAATTCTTCGGAATCACAATAAACCTTACGTTATGACTGAGTTTCAAACGCACTGCGCGAAAAAAATGAGTGAAGTGTAAGACTTATTTAGATATTTTCATTTGGTTACTTACAATTTCTGTCACGTAAAACTATTTTATTGCACCATTAATAATGCAATATATAATTCTTGTGTCTCACAGCTGGTGAAATTAAAACGTATACATCGAATATGGTGTCTATTATATGATTAGGGAAGTATCTCGCTCGCACTACCTTAAGTTACGGAGATCGCCGTTATATCGCAAGTACAAGGGTGAGCTGTTACATCTTGCGTATTCATGAAAAGTTATTTGATGAGTTGACCATTTCTCGTATATCCCTAGGGCCTCATCCGGAAAGGAGTCGACACCTTAGAGCGTCGGAAGAATCCGTGGAAGATACGTCAAAGCCCGGCTCGACTAATCTCAACTTTTTAATTCGAATATTCGAGAGTTTGACGTCAAATTGTTTTTCACAGTTGGGATAGTGTAATCCCGAGGCCACATTGAAGTGTCCACCCGACCTCACTCCATTGGACACAGCCACCATTCGATTCAACGCAATGACGGATCCCCTTCGGCCATTACTCGCTGCTCTTGCCTCACCGTCCCATGATTCAGCACGTCAAGACAAGATAGCTCGATAAAAGATTTCAGGTTTCCTCGGTCAATTTGTGTCGAGACATTTGCCAGAGTTTTCAACAAGCAAGGTCGAGGGCGGTATTACGACGCATAAGTGCCATGGATTTCGTCGTCATCGTGAAGGCAAAATTATTTCACGGATCCATGGAAACCGAAATACATCTGCACTTACCCCTCTGCTTTACGAAATATCTGCCAAAAGTTGGAAGCCGTCTCACGTGGTATTTAATACGTCTGAGGGCTCCATTGACTAACTATTAGAAAATGGGGAGGTTCTAACCCACTGACCGCGTTATAAATGCAACACACTAAAATTTGTATGCTCTATAAATTATTTTTTCAAACAAATTTATTGCAATCCGTAATATTCCGTCCGCCCCCGGTGGCTGCGGGGTTAAGTCCTTGCTTGCTGATCCGAGGGTCGCGGGTTCGAGTCCCACCCGAGTGGTATTTCACCACTCTGCCTGCACCTGAGTGAACCTGAGTGGTGAAATACATGAGTGTTGCTGTTCGTCTGTTAATGTTAATCACCTGATGCTGAAAGGCCTTTAATGTGCTGTTTTCGGGATTGTGAGAATAATTATTTTTTAAATCAAATTAACACGGCAAGAATATCGGCTGTGACTGAATGAAATAAACAAATCAAGTTGTATCCTCGAAATTGAGCATTTAATTAATTTGTGGGTTGTCTAATAATGCTAGGTTTTTGAGTATTTAGTTCCACCATTTTACTTCATACTTGTTTCAGCTTCTCACAACAAAAACTAATATTATACGCTCACATTTAGAGACAAGAGGAAAGTTTCCCTCAAGCTTTCTTTTAATAAAAAAATAACATGAATATCTGGAAATGAGCTGCGCCGGTGTTTAGGCTTTAAAGAGCTTCTATGCCTCCAGACTGATACTCCGTCAGACATTGTCGCAACACAGCATTCCAACTCGCTGTATACGCTTCCTATAATTAATCTCGCTGCATGGCTGACTGCATCCGATCCGGCAACATTAATCAAAGAAGGTTTTATCTAGAGCGTTTATCATTCAAGCTCAAAATCAACGCTCGTTCATCTTCCCCGACCCATGGCTTGGCTTTCGTGTGCACAGATGGCACGGGGGTGGGGTTGGAGGTGGGGAAGGAAGAGGAGCACGTGGGCGCGCGGCAAAACGCAACACTCGCTCGAAATGCACCGCGATGCATGCGAAGGTTGGTCAGCGTGGATCAGTCACGATTGCCAAGCGTCTCGACTTCAGACACCCCGTCGATGAACGGATCGGCATCGAAGGTTATTGTGCGGACATTCAATCGAATTTTTAAGCAAGCCGAAAAAAACCCTTAAGAATCATTTCTCTAAGTGCAAAGGGTGATGGGTTGCTGAAGAGTGTGATAGATGGAAGGATGTTGGACAAGCGGGGTAGGGGAGGAAAAAGAGTAGGTTTCATGGACGGAATAAAGAAGGGTAGACCTAATGCAGAGGCGAAAAAAGATATATACTCGAGGAAGATAGGCCCCTGAATGTGTAAAAGGCCGGGAGGAGATCAGATGTCAGACATTCAACAAAACCTATATTTACCGGTAGAGTACATTATTATAATTATAATCTGTTTATGCGAAGGAACCTGCTATACAGGCAGTAATGGACATTATACGAGAATGATGTTTAAAATTTTTTTTTCAAGGACAGCATGTTATGACTAGTTTTCGGTGCTGTTTCCAAAATTTAAGCTAAAATTAATTGAAATATGTTGTTTTCAAAAACTAATCTCACCGTGAGACCTTTTATGTTTCTTGGCAGCAATTATTACAATAAGAAGTGAATTATTGCACTATAGATGAAAATTAATTAGATGAATAAACATTGATTTAACTTATTAAAGATGACTGATGAATAAGCATTACAAATAAAAATGTCCCAAACGGGTCCGAAGGCAACGGACAAGAAGAGGGCTTCTATTTGTGACTTTCGAAGCCTCAATGTTCGAAGGGTCGCGACCTCAGCTCACATCCTCCTGTTACCAACCACCCTGCCCTCTGCAAGACTCATACGGACAAAAAACATTCATACGCAATTTGACGAACACACGAATAGTTATTGAATAAATGAAGAGAGAACGAGACGATAAAATGGCAACAGTCGTAGAAATCGCCACAGCAAATATAACCTTCAATCATTAAAACCATAAATAACGAGGTCACAGTTATATTAACGGTTATCAACCAACTTCCATGGATTTCCAGCGAGTCAATCGCGAATGGAGATAAAGAGAGGAGTTTCCATGGAATCATCAACAAATGAAACTCCACGATGCGCATACATTAGATATTGCTTCAAGTGACACCATGAATTTTATTTTCGTTACTTTAGGTAAGTAAAATATTTCAGAAGTTTAGCTCCAAAGTACATTTTTGTGTAAATCAGGGGAGAGTTCAAGATTATGTTGTGTTGAAAGCTTCCGCGCAGTGGTCTTGAACCATGATGGCTTACGGGATTGCTTCCGCGTTGTGTATTTTTTAAACGACAGTTTCGCGAGCGTTCCAGCTCGCTGCTACCTCTGAAGAAAGGGTGGGGCGGGGTGAAGTAGGGCGCGATCCTCGCGCTGGGGTGAACGCAATCAAGTGGAGTCAAGGTATCTCTCGTTGACCGCAGCTTCGCCGTCCACGGCCATTGCCTAACATCAGAGGTTCATACTTATGAGATCATCCGCGGACCACGATTGTAATACTTCCACTGTTTTCAACCGCGGTACATCTACATCTACGTCATACTCAGCAAGCCACCCAAAGGGTGTGTGGCAGGGGGTGCTTAAACATCAGGCATGCATGAATTACACGGCAGAACATCGAAATCACATTGAAACCAGCGTAACACACATGCAACGCGCCAATTAAAAATCTAATAACCAAGAAACATTCTATCGTCAATCGTTCCAACATGCAAGGACTACTACCACAGATTCAAAATATCATGCCTAAATAAGAACATCAATATTTACATAATGCATAAATAAGAAAGTAGAGAGTATTATGAGAAAGATCTACAGCCCAGCTAATGCCACTATTCTCACTACCCATGACGACGATCACAGTTGCTATGGTCCAGAATGGTACACGGAAAAAATGACATTTTATATCTATCGGTTCTACAATGTATCTCTCCAATTTTATTGGCGCTATCTAATCTGCCGTAGTACGAGGGGGTTAATAGTATGTTTTTACGTCGTCAGTGAAATGTTTTTCCTGAAATTTTGCGAAGAAGCTCTACCTATTATTTAATCTACGCAGTGGTAGCGATTCCCATCCCAATTCGTCTAACAATCCAGACACGCTACTAAACTTATCGTAGCATCGTTTTACAAGCCTAGCTGCTCTTCGCTGTAAGCGATCTAATTCCGATATCAACCCCGCTTCATATGGATCCCATACACTGGAAGCATATTCCATATGAGGCCTAACGATTGAAAAATAAATCTGTACATTTTCCTACCGTACTCATACAATTCACGGTGAAAATATTCAGTGGAAATTATGTTCGCTGAAAATTTTCCGTGGATTTTCCCGTAATTTCCTCACATGAGAATCGAATATTCGAGGGGCCAAAAAGTACTTCCCGCGAAAATTAACAAAAAATACTGGTTGTGGGATAGTGGTCCTCTTTCTATAAATTTAGGTGATCCACGCATAAAATAATTAGCATGGATGAGAAATGGAATCTATCGGATCATATGCCTCAGGGCATCTTTGTTTTTATTTTTCATTTGACAGACCAAATAAATGAATAATATCGAGGGTGACCACCGTTTGAGAACATCAAAAGTTTTAAACTCACAAAACACTGCATTTTTCACTTTAAAAATAATAGTTTATGTAAATAGAAATATCTGTGTATCTGGGGGATCAAAATATTCCAAAACGGTATAAAGTCACCGAGAAAGTTAAACAAATTTTACTTCACTTGTCCAAAGGTTGAAGTAGTAGCATGGGGTCTACAAAGAGTTTTAGCGTGGGCCTTCGTGAAAGACGTTACGCCACTGTAAAGACGTTTAATACTGTGTTGAATGAAGAGTTTCCCAAACATGTTAACCGACCTGAATAACTATTAGGAAGGGCGAAGTTGCCCATAGCGAACACTCAAAATCCAGTTCAAAGAGGCCAGATTGAGCACAAACCCATTGAGCGCGCGTTTTCGCGATGAGCAAATAAAACGCAGCGCTCTTTGCGATGAGCCCACTGAACGCCTATTTAGGTCCCTTGATTTTACAACAAAAAGAATTTTAAACAAGTCATGTTAAATACAGGTTAATACCGGACATCAAAGGATGGGGTCTGTCGTACACTATATTCTTAGCACAAATGCATTACGTACAACTGATTACATTTTACGTACTATGAGAGTAACTTGAAAATATGCCCTTGCATGTAACAGACGTATAAATGTATACCCCGCGAGCCGCCGCATGGGCGTGTGGCAGGGGGTCTTAGGTGACTAGCCGTGTAAAGGTGTAAGTTTTTGGAGATGAAAAGGTGACATGAATTATAGGAGTGCATTTAGTGGAGCTTAATTTTTATTTAGGTCGCTTATTGTTCAAGGAAAGAACGAGTTTTTGTGCCGGTCTGTTCGGCAGTGTATCTCTCTTATTTTATCGCATCTGTCACACCTAGAGATGTAGTGAGGAGTCATGATAATATTCTCTGTCTCTCTGAAAAATATCTAAGCCTAGCGTGTAGCCTCCGAGTCTCAACGGGCTCCCACCTTAATCCCTTGATGTGAGGCACTGTATGTACGCTCGTAGCAGTTTTTAACGAAGCGCGCTGCTTTCATTCGTATTTTATTAATTTTTTTGGTTAAATCTATTTGACCAGGGTCCCAAATTATCGCGGCGTATTCAAGGAGTGGCCTAACCAGAGCGAAGTAGTATCTCTCTTTTACTTTTTCATCCGAGGACCTTCCTATTATACGCTTAACAAAACCTAGTTTCTTTATTGCTGCGCCATATATGTTCTGTATGTGTAATCCCCACGATATATCAGATGTTAAGGTAATTCCGAAACTTCCAAAACCAAAACAAAAGGTAATTCCATTCCACTTCGATCAGACGCGCGCGCGCGTCATTTCACGTCGGGTCAACAATTTTGGGCCGACGACACTTTGAGGTCTCGATTTCTCTCAGAACTGGAATGCGGGCGTCAGATCACCTCAAGCGACGTTTCTAGAGGCTTTTCGAGGAAAAAACTACGACCCTAACCTTAACTGAAATATTTTCGCAATTTTTCGTCCTTGGAGCGGCAGTCACCCCCGTGCTGGGCACGGTGCCAACACGTGGCGGGGATTTCGGAGTCGTGGCGGCGCTGTGCACAGGGGAACCCTCGCGCGGAGGAACAGCTGACTGGCGCTTTGCGGGGAGGGGAGGGTCACTTCGGGGGGTACGGCTGTGAGGGGAAGACGATGAATCACCATGGAGCTATTAAAGTAGAGTGCTCGTGACGTCACTGAAAGCGGTATAAAAAAAGACCTCTCTCTACGCCGCTATCGAGAACATGTGTACCATTCCGCTTCCCAAGTCCGTGTGTCAACTTCGATAACATTATTGGCAACAAATAAAAGTAGTTGCATTGTCTTCTGATCGCTATGTACGAGTGTAACGGTCCTCTCTCAATGATAGGAATACTTTTTGCACTTGATGAATACTAAATATTTACGATGCAGTATGGTCTTGAAAGTTTGCGATGAAGGAATTACACAAAGTGATGAATGATTCAAAACGCGCATTTAATGCTTCGCATACGTCCATTTATTGTAATATTTCGTTCATAATCGTAATTGTAAGCTCCATTAGGAGTCATTTAGATAGGGAGGAATTATTAATAAATAACCAACACGGATTTCGAAAGGGTAGATCTTGCGAAACCCAATTGGCCCTCTTCGTTCATGACATCTTGCTCTCGGGTGAAAATAATGTTCAAGTTGACGCGATATTCCTCGATTTTAAGAAAGCTTTCGATAAGGTACCTCACGTTAAGTTACTCTCAAAACTAGAAGCATATGAAATAGATAAAAACATTATTAGTTGGATTAATCAATTCTTACATGGGCGGGAACAAAGGGTTGTCATAGACGGTATCATGTCAAACACAGCGTTACATCGTGTGTTCCTCAGGAAAGTGTCATTGGTCCACTTTTATTTCTCTTGTACATAAATGATATTAACAACGTCGTTAAAAGTAAGCTTAGACTATTCGCAGACGACGAGGTTGTGTATAGGGATATTAACGATTCCGAAGATAGCGACTCGATAACAATCGATCTACTTGCTTTTCATGATTGGTGGGAAAAGTGGCAGATGGAATTAAACATAAACAAGTGCGTAGCAGTCAGCTTTTGGAAAAAGAAAAATAGGCCAGGTAGGGCTTACAGAATTAATAGTACGGAAATTATTCACGCCGAGTCTGATAAATACTTAGGGGTCACAATTACTCACGACATATCTTGGGGAAAATATATTCGGGAAATATGCGGTCAATCATACAGGAAGCTAGGCTTTGCAATTGTGAGCCATAGGCTCCAGACCAGCCCGCCAATTAAATTAGAGAGATTGATTGTAAAACCGATAGGTATAAAATGTCATTTTTTCCGCATACCATTCGGGACTATAACAGCTGTGATCGTCGTCATGAATAGAGCGAATAGTGACATTAGCTAGACTGTAGGTACTATTATTTATATTCTCTACATTCTTATTTCTGCGTGATGTAAATATTGATGTTCTTATTTATGCATGACATTTTGAATCTGTAGTAGTAGTCCTTGTACCCCTTGCATGTTGGAACGATTGACGATTGAATGTCTCTTGGTTAGTAGATTTTTATTTGGCGCGTTGCATGTGTGGTACGCTGGTTTCAATGTAATTTCGGTGTTCTGCCGTATAATTCATGCATGCCTGGTTTGGAAGCACCCCCTGCAACACACCCTTTGGGTGGCTTGCAGGGTATGACGTAGATGTAGATGTAACGGGGCAAAGCTTATTTTTACCATCAATTTTGGTGATTATCCCCATTGTGGAAGCTCTAAGAAACGAAATACTTGATGGCAAATAGCGATATACTTCAGCATGAAAGCTTCATTGGACAAACTACTGGAATGCGATTTCATTTTCAATGTAATTTCTCTCCTAATACTCATTAATTGTAACTGAAAATGCATTTTAGTGAGGAGGTAAAAAATTCGAGAGAGGTTTTATGTGAGGAAAGTAAAATTGGTGAAATCGCATTTCTTCATTTCCGTAGGCGTTGTATGAACTATCTTACCATTATGAAGAGGTTATCGTATTGAGAAACCATCATCATCAAACTTTTTATGAGTTCCTTTACATTGTCAAGAATCCCAACTTTTGCCAAAATATGAGACGCAAGAGTTTTCCTCGTGCAAACCAATATAATTTGAAAACATTATTCCTACCCACTACCCTAGGCTGGATAGGAGACTTCTTACATGAACGCGTTCAAAGGGTGGTATTAGATGGTGTCAGCTCAGGCGAAGTAAAAGTTACATCGGGTGTTCCCCAGGGAATCGTGGTAGGCCCAATTTTATTTCTTCTCTACGTAAATGACTTGAATACAGCAGTAAAAAACAGCAAGCTCCATCTTTTTGCCGATGATGCAGTAGTGTATAAGGAAATTAGAAATGAAGAGGACAGGCAGTCTTTAGCTGAGGATTTAGATGCGATTGATGATTGGTGTGATAGTTGGCAGCTAGAATTAAATTTGAAGAAATGCGCGATAATGAACTTTTAGAAAAAGAATGGCTTTCCCCGGAATACTTATAGCATCAAAGAAAAGAAAATATCGAACGTAGAATCTATAAAATACTTAGGCGTCACCATCACTGAAGACATATCATTGGGGAAACACATCAGGGAAATTACTAGTGTAGCAAACCGTAGATTAGGATTCGTAAAAAGGGTTCTAGGCAAATACGATGAGAGAGTACGAGAGAGAAGCTATTTTACACTTGTCAGGCCTCATTTAGAATATGCCGCTAGTATATGGGACCCGTACGAGGAAGGTATGATAAAAGAATTAGAGCGTGTGCAAAGGAGATCCGATAGGTTTGTTAAAGTTCGTTAAGATAATTGCATAAGTGTTACGAGTTGGATAGAAGAACTAGGATGGGAATTACTATCAGAACGCAGGTTAAACTATAGGTTAAACCTTTTAAGTAAATTCGAGACCGTTCTGTTCACAGATGACGTTAGATATATATTGAGAACCCCTGCGGATTATGCTAGGTTTGATCATATTAACAAGATTAGAGAGATAGATTGTCGTACCGATAGATTTAAAATATCATTTTTCCCGCGTACTATAAGAGAGAACAATAGGCAGCGTAGCAAAGGGATAGGTTGGTGAAATAAAGTTAGAGTAGTCTGTAGTGCATGATGCATGTAATAACAACCAATTATCCCTTTCTTATTATGTAGATACTAACCATCTAGCTGCATGTGATCCTGTTCTCTAGCATATCTCCCTTAAATATCCTACTTGCATGGCAATAGAGCATGTTTGGTGATCTTCACCCCCTGGCTCACACCCTCGTGGTGGCTCGCATGGTATTACGTAGACGTAGACTACCCTAGCGCGCAGCCGATTTTATAGCTTATTGAAAACTATAATTTGTTTCTCAGAAGTTAGCCAGCTTGCAAACGCCGGAATTTTAATATAGCAATGTCACAACCTTTGTTTCATTACCTCAACGAAACCATTGTCTTATTGTCTCAAAGTATTATTGATGTGACATAGCAAGGCTTTAATCACGCGTTCTGCCGAAAAGCGGACTTACTGTGCGCTGTTTCACCACCAATGAGTCACACGCCAAGTGAAAGTAACAAGCGCTACGAATTATTCTTAGATTTCATGTTCTCAGAAGTTGTGGGGTCGTAATTCCTAACTCAAGACAAAGGCAACGGCGACACGCCCATTTCCCTATGACCCGTGCGATCCGGATGACAAGTTGTTCCGCAAGACCAGTAACAGCTCAATACAAAATATAGACAAAACATTTAAATACTCTTAAAATTATTAATTGCATGTTGTGTGAAAATTTTACGGCGAAATGAACAAGAATAATCATGCGATCATAATCGGGGAAGGTTTGGCATTTCCAATCGAGGCACAAAGGATAACACTTTCTTTCATTCTCGCGCGAGAAACAGCGTTTCGGCAAAAGCAAATGAATCGAAATTATAACTCTTCAACGTAAAATATAACAAGCTACGTGTAGATGTCTATTTTACAACAATCGACTGAGAAATTCTCTTTAAATTTGCCTCCAAACTCAGGGCTGAATTCTTTTTGCATCCGATTTATTGAGCTTAAGGGGATCATAGGAAAAGTGTCCTTATTAAAGGTGTCAAGTTTAGTCTTAGTTGGTGTGTTTAATGAAATCTGCCCCTTATTTTTCATGGAGTTCAAAAAAATTCATTCATTTTGCATATTAATCCACTTCTTAATAATCCATACGATAGACTTAAGAACTAACTAAAGGGTATATTACAATGCCGGCCGCTGCCTAAACTTCCCATCTGTATCTTCCGTGAGTTCCAAACAGTGAATCATTGTCAGCATATTGAAGAATACTTTCCATTTATATGCATCAGTTATGACCATACAAATGACATAATATTTTCTGTCTAGCTTAGTCTAACTTGAACTCGGTAAGACTGGCGGCTTTGTGGAATAACAGTGAAACATAGAGAACATGGGAATTTGATGTTTCGTAACGTCGAAGGCATCTGGTATGGGCTAGGATCCGGCGCGCTAATTTCATATATAGTTTGCATTAGCTATTTGTTGAAGCAATAAACATATTTTACACTATGGTTGCACTCATATAGTACGCAATATTTGCGTAGCGAAGTCGTGGGGAATCACTAATACGTGAGCGCGCTGGTCAGCCACGACTGCCATCTAGCCGAGAAGCTTTTTTTCATGTCGCATTGCAATTACTTATCCCCTAAATTGATAGGAAATGACGAGAAAACATTCCGTTGAATAAAAGTGGCAAAATTTCAGCAAATATAAAATAGTTGCACAGTAAGTCAATACAATTAGGATGCAAGACGGAGGGAACTCGAAAAACGACAGTAATAAAAGGGAAAGCTCGGCAAACATCGTATTCATATAATCAAAAATAAAAGTTTGGAGAAAAGCAGAGTCACTGATCTATCACAGATAGTCACGGAAAGCCGGTTAATATTGCATAGGCATGACGAGAAGACCTGAGAAGTACGTGGGTGACCTTGAAATGAACTCGGGAGATAAGTGAAGCCGAAGGAGACCTAGAAAAAAGTGCATTGACTGTTTGTTATAGAAAACGGCAAAGGTCTTACGGAGGTCGAGTGCGTTGATGGAAGTAATGGACAGAAAGATTGTCAACACCCAATTGGAATAAATTATCAGAAACTCATGCCAATTGAAAACAGTCACAGAGATATTTTTACTATATCTAGTCTTTCCATTGACCTTGACATTAGTGCTCATGAATTTCAGATTTGTCGTAAATGAAACATGAATCCACAATCGCTTCTTCCGAATAGACAGTGTAATATGAGTTTTAAAAGGTTTCTCTATATGTTTAGTAATTTTTCGATTAATTTATCCGCAGGAATATTTCAATTATTTAATTAGCTAAACACCCCGGCTTGACTGTGAGTGCCTAAGATTTACCAGCTCTAAGTCTACCTGTATTTCGGGAGCGAATACGACAGAAACCGATGCTATCCCACCACTTGCGCGAGACGCGCGGTTATCCTACCTTCAACACGTTAATGAGAGTATCACAAGGAAAATAAAACATATTAGGCATAAAAAACCGTTAAAATAAAGCGACTAGTTTCTATTAGACTACGCCTTCGAAACGTCGGTGCCAAAAACCACCATCACCCGGTTGGAAATCCGAGAGCTATGGATTCGACTAGTTTCTGTTTAGCGCCAAGATCAAATATCCTGAATGAGTGGATTTCACACACCAGTAAACTCAGTGCAAGGTGAACTATAATTTGCACTTATTGATAACCAAAACTCAATCTGGATACTTTATTAGTAAATGGAAGATTAAAAGTCCGAGTGGGAGTCGCGGAGATCGTTGTCTTGGCGTGAACCCTTTTCTGTCTGCCTGCCGCGTAACGCCTAACGAACTGCCGCGTAAATCCTACGCATGTCGCGTGACCCATAGCGGAGTCCTGTCGTCCGTCTCCCTCAGCCTCAGGTCCACCTTTCATTTATCCATTAGAATCACGGAGGAAGCGATCCTAACCCCCTCCCCACTCACACTGCATCCCTCCCCGCGAGAACTACCAGGCACCCCGCATCGTGCTTGTTTATGTGGTCCCGAAGACAACACACGTGCGGCTGCCGTGTGGGGCAATGTGGTCTAGCACCCGCAGCACTAAATTTCCTCTTGTCTCAGGACGCGCGACACACTCCTTAAACCTCTGCGAATACGAAACTATTAAGGTAGTTTAAGCGAAATATCATTTTACTTAGAAATCAACAAATTTGGTTTCATTTTAAGAAAAATATCCCACCCTTCCAATGACACCAAAAACTCAATCCCTTACCACATTACTTTCGGAGTTATTTGCCAAAAAATACCAGCCCTTTTACATGGGAAATGGTACGTGCGTGCTCTCCAGAGAGACATTATTTACAAAATGAGCAATTTCTAACACTTAGATGTCGTAAAAAACTAACAGCGTGTAGTTTGTATGTTTTCTCAACTATTTTTGAAAATTAATCATATTGTCACCACAGTTGGTTCTTGGGTAGGTATCACAAAAACCCTTCCGTTTTGAAGGAGTTTCAAACGCACCGCGCGAAAAAATTGAGTCGAGATAAAGACTAATTTAGATATTTTCATTTAATTACTTACAATTTCTGTCATATACAACTAACTTATTCCACCAATAACAATGCAAAATTTATCATTCATGTCATTGGAGTGATTATTCTCCAGGTGCGCAAAACAGCCCCGAGAAAAAATTTCCACGTGAAGCAATGGGTCTTTCCATTCTCTATAGTGCGCTAAGCACTCCGCAACACTAAAAAGACCTTGCTTTTCATTCGTCAAACGAACCCCACTTCGCACTTTGCAGCAGATCGGGGGAAAACAGACGCGAGCTTGGCAACAAAGGAGCGTCGAAAATGGCATCCATGGCTGAGGTCAAGTCAGTTGCTTTTCCAGTTATGTTATGTTAAGTTATGGCGTCAAAAATGCATATTACAAGGTTTTCTATAACTTTGCATGAAAAAACATTCGTTTTAAGATAATTTTTCGAACGAATTTCACAGTGTAACACAAGTGATTCGGCCGAGATTGTCACTCACCCACAGAACTATACCGACTGGAGGGATAGAAAACTTTTCGCCAACGCACATAGTTCCATTCTAAGTCTTTCAAAGTGCGCCGATGCGTTCCGATGAGCGCAAACCTTAGCACAGTGAATAGAAAACTCTCTTAATTGAAGCTACTGAACAATTGCATCGTTAGCGAGTTGAAAATTAGAGTTTTTCAAGCAGACTAAAGAAATAATGGATGAAACTTTACGGTAAGATAGGTAGCTCTCTCCACGTTATCCGGGATTTCTTTTTTTTTGGGTGGCGTTCGGGAATATTGAAGGCATTGAAAATCGCGCGATCGCAGTGTTTGGTGGAATATTTACCGAAAAAAATAGGCCTTGGTTTCGTGTTTTAAGACTGTATCAACTCTTTTTCCGTGGACGCTTTAAAACCTGATGTTACAAAGTTTTTCGACTGCGCTGCGTTCTCAACGGTCAACACCTCATTGCAACTAATGCGAAGAAAAATTCCTCAAAATTCGCATTTTCCCAAATATTTGTAGCTACTTACGCCACAATTAAAAAATGTCGCGTATGCTTCAATCAAAAATCCTCCAACTCTTATAATTTTAGAGTTGATAGGTACAAACCAATCGATGTTAACTCAAAGAAATAGACCTTTCTGATAGAACAGAAGATGCTTTTGAAATGAAACTCTATGGTATAAAAAAAGATCGGTAATAAATCTGAACACCTGCCAATCACCAAAATCACTATCAACTTTGATAAAAGGTTTACCACTTTCATTTGATTTTATACACCCAAGCCACATATCTTACGAATGAATGCCACGCCCGACAAAAAAAGTCAAATATATAACAACAAAACAAACAATATCTTTCCAAGTTTTTCTGTGATAAAATATCGGAAGCCATGAGAGAATACCACTCCAACACTCATCTACATCTACTTCATACCCTGCAAGCCACCCAAAGGGTGTGTGGCAGGAGGTGCTTCCACACCAGGCAGTATGAATGATACGGTAGAACACCGAAATTTCATTGAAACCGGCGTACCACACATGCAACGCGCCAATTAAAAATCTACTAACCAAGAAACATTCTATCGTCAATCGTTCCAACACGCAAGGGGTACAAGGACTACTACTACATATTCAAAATATCATGCATAAATAAGAACATCAATATTTACATCATGCATAAATAAGAACGTAGAGAATATAAAGAGAAAGATCTACTGTCTACCTATTGTTACTATTCGCACTACTCATGACGACGATCTCAGCTGTTATGGTCCCGAATGGTACGCGAAAAAAATGACATTTTATACCTATCGGTTCTACAATCTATCTCTCTAATCATATTGGCACGATCTAATCTGCCGTAGTACGAGGGGGTTAATAGTATGCTTTTTACGTCGTCAGAGAAATGATTTTCTTGAAATTTAGTCAGGAGGTTAAGCCTATAATTTCATTTACGCTGTGATAGCGATTCCCATCCCAATTCTTCTAACAAACCAGACACACTAGCAAACTTATCGTAGCATTGTTTCACAAACCTAGCTCCTCTTCGCTGCACGCGATCTAACTCTGATATCAACCCCGCTTCGTATGGATCTCATACACTAACAGCATATTCCAGACGAGTCCTAACGATTGAAAAATAACGTTCTTTCACTTTCTCATCACATTTTCCGAGTACTCTCTTGATAAAGCCTAGCTTCCTGTATGCTTGACCGCATATTTCCCGAATATGTTTTCCCCAACTTATGTCGTGAGTAGTTGTGTCCCAAAAGTACTTAACAGACCCTGATAATCATAGTCATCATCTCAATCACCCATCGCATGAAATTACATCGGTCTTATTTCCACCCTTTACTCACAATAAACTGCGAGGGACATTGTGCAACATAGTGCGGTGAGTGTGCAAAACCCTCGTTATTCACGACTTCTCTGCGTACGCAATTCCGGGTTCAGAAACGGTCAAGGACACAATGACGATGGGGAAGGGATGGTGTCGATCGACGCCGACAGAGGCTCAAGAACGCGACAAATGACACCCGGATGCACGGCTGACAGGCCCTGTTTACATCGCCGGAGTTGTATGACGATTTGCTGATGTCGGATCTGACCACTTCCAGTTTACCGGAGTAGAGATGGTAGTGACCTCCGGTGAAGATAAAGGAATCATAAAATAAAAGACAAATGAAGGACCCTGAGCGCCTACAGCACGCAGTGTGGTGGTTACCATTCGCACATGGATTGACGTGGAAGGAAGAACGCTTTGGTCGAGTTTTTAAACATGGAAAACAATTCCTCGGCCGATGAACTGATGAGCAACGCTCCTCCCTGCCGAGATTGCCCATGTCAATCAACTGATAGCCTGATGCATTTTACAAAACAATCTCTCGGTTAGCTTCACAATGATGTATATCTCAGTCAACCAACAGTTAATGTTGAATAAATATAAAATGAGGCTCAATTGAAAGTTTGAATAATTCGTTTGCTTGAACCTTGGCGAACACCGTAATTATAAATGATTCCGGTTAGGCACTCACAGCCTTAGTACACCTTAATTACGGAACTCTTTTCGCATCAGGTCACCGGTCACTCACAGTTCAGATCTGTCCAGAAATCTAATTACATCGATGTTTCTTCCTGTGGGACTCGATGGATTTACATCCAGGAAAATGTTTAACTTCCTCTTCGCTGCAGTTCTGCCGTATTTTTACTTTTCCCATCGATTTTCCGACTCCTATTCCAGCAAACTTTCGTTCACAAACGCTTCAAAAGCGACAGCGACAAACGCCGACACAATTCAATCGTGGTAAGAAGTCAAGGAAACTTGAGCTCTACGGCCACACGTAGAATTGACCAAATAGGGTGAGAATATTTCTCCGATGGCCGTAACTATTGGCACCACTCGTCAAAAGATAGAAAAGAAAATATTGACTGTGTTGGTTGGTTGAAATTGGGTTGAGTGTGTGTGTCTGTGAATGGTCACTGGCGAGGATTTAACGTTCCCGTAATCCTTCACAATGGTAAAGAGAATAAAACTGAATAAAAACTTGGCCATGTACACTGGATTTTTTATTGGCACGACGCGTTTCGACGCTTTTGCGCCATTGCCAGTTACCTGATGTTGACGCACAAGCTTGTACCATCATCAGGTACCTGGTAGATGCTAACAGGTTGATGGCGCACAAGCGTCATCCAGTGGACATTGCCAAGTTTTTATTCAGTTTTATTCTCTTTATCAAAAATGTCCCACAACATCTCGCCCGACTTCGTTGAATTTATTCTTCACAAGGGTATTCTGGTTGAGAGGCTGTGGTTGGTCACTGACGCTACCGTCAAACCAACACAGTAAATACAGTAAACGTTCACTCAACGTCCGCATCCGAGTGACGTGAGCAAGAAGTTGTAAGCGGGGCGGAAAACAGGAGGCGAGCGAGGGACGGACAGATCGGCGGCTATGTCCCGCAGCTAAGGATACGTAACCGTGGTACGCCGGGAACTGAACCAGTGTGAGTGATCACGTCATTGTCCACCTGTCGACGCGAAGGAGCCGGCGTTGCGTCGCGTGCGAAGAGAGGGAGCACGCTCGTGCCACCATTTACTTACCCCTTCTTCAGTCGAGGAAGGCGAAGATGGGGCTGGATAAAGAATGCAGCAACTCCGAGGACGCCCCCTTCCCCTCTCCTCCTCCTCCAGGCACGCGATCGCCAAACAAAAGAATGCGCACTCCCGGTGGCGTGCGCGTGCCGGATGACAAACGGCGAAGCGGGAATCACGAAAGGTTGACGCGAGTTTATAATCGCACATCCACGCTCGCACTTGGCCGAGCGACTGACTGACTGGCGATTCTCTCCCTATTGCGCCCCCCCCCCTCTCTCTCCCTCCCCCTCCCAACACTCTCTTGGACGCTCGACCACCCCTTACCTTACACTGTCCCACCCCCACCCTCCATCCCCCTGAGTGGCGGGAAGCGAAGCTTCGGAACGCAAGGGAGGAAAATAGTGTAAAATGCCCCAGTCGCGGTGCGCTCGCCGAGAGGGTTGAATGGGGCTCCACGCGCGAAGTCGGACGCTGAGAAACACCGCAATGAAAAAGTGAGCTGTCGCGTCCCGCCCTAGACACAACTGAACACTAGCTGCGTTTTCAAGGACGCGTACGCGCGTGACGAGACGCGTCATTTCTTCGCGTGAACCGTTCGCATGCAAGCGAACCTGCGCGTAGGCGAATCTACAGCAGAGAATAAATGGTAAAAAAAAACTTCTGAGCTTCCTTTTGTCCCTCACATACTTATCCCGGAGGGCTTTCCACCGAGCCGACACATTTTTTGCCGTAAAACACAATGATATTACCACAAATGCATCGACACATTTAAGCTTTGAGAATCATCAGAAATAACAGTTGCTCTTGCCTTCCACTCCAATGGATACTACTATCTCCCTCCACGCCTTCTCCCTTAGGTTTCTGTATCGATAGTCCTTATAATTGTACAGGTATATGCACTCCTCTCGAATGTAATAGATTAGGGAGTTTCATAATGGGATTTTGACGCATATAATTCTTCAATAACAATGTCGACGATGCGATTTGACGAAATGCGAGTTACATCGACGTACCATAGGTATGCTATGAAATCAATTTTCTGGAGGACTAGCCGTTCCTACTTCATCAGCTTAAAGATAAAATCTTCACCTAGATAAATGACGCGAGATCTTGTGAAATGTTCGACAAGAAAACCACAGAGAAAGACGAGCCAATGAAAACTTGAAAGGAGATTAGCAGAAACGAGTTAAAATCCCACCAGTTCTTCGACTATGTCATGTACATCCAAGCATTACAGCAGTGCCTATTCTGCCGTATAATATGCTCAATAACTTACGAAAGCTATAACAATATATAAAATACCATTTTACGACGAAATAATGTGATTAAGCAAAGAAATAAATGAAAAATATACAATGTTTTCACGGTAATATGATGTAAACAAAGGCCTCAATCTTTGATTCAAAGGTCATGTGATTATCTCTCTATTTTTTTCTCTATCCGGCATTGAGCGCGTTGCACAGTATCTCATAGCTGAGATTGTGACGTCATATCCCACACTTGAATTGAATCAAGCAAGGGAAGTACACCGTGACGTGGAATCCAACACGGACCTCTCTCTCTCCCATTCTCATTTCGTTCGACAGCAAAAGTGATTCTGTCATTGTCGCATCGTGTCGCCTCCTTTGTTTGCTGGAGAAGCTGAATGAAGGGTTCTTGCACACCGCACACTAGGGTCGTACGATTCGATATATCCGCAACTCTATCGCTGTGGGTCGTGGCCACAGTGGTAACCTAACGCGAGAAAAATGAAGCCACCAACCTTGCGCATTGGCCATGTTCTGACTATGAAAACATTGCTTTCTTCCCTTTAACTCCGTGCATTTTAGCGGTACAATTATTATCGAATACGGGACTCAGGAGCTAATGTAACACGTGAAATGTATTTATATATTTATATTAACCTTTGTACTTAGAAATAATGCTTGCTTTGATTCTTCAATTCACGACAGTTCAACTAGAGAAAATAACATGTGCCTAAAACATCGTCTGCTACGATGCCATTGGAAACCTAATACTTATAGAAAAACCTCCCATTTTCCTTGAATATTACATGCAAGTTTCGTTGGGGAAACTCCTGTGTATAAATGACAGTCCCAAAGCTTATATTTGTCTCCGTTTATCACGAACTGACGTAATGACGATGTCAGGAATGCCTTAAATATCGTCTGCTTCGCTGTCGAATAAAACCGAATACCCACTGATCGTGTCCATTTCGCAGTCCAAGTAGTTTCAATCGTCGTCATAGAATTTGCTGGGTGCAAATGTTTTTTTCTTTTTCTTCAATAGTCCTCAATTTATTACAATTTGCATATTAATGGATATCGCAAATGCATGTAATTTCGTCTCCTCCAATACTAACTGTGAGCATGGCCCGACGAAAAGAGGCCAAGGACACGGATGGCAACTAGTTAGCCATCACATTGGATCATATTTCATCACAAATAACTATTCAGACCTGTGGATTACAGATGATAAATGTAATAATGAAATGCAAAAGCTGCCCAAAACATGTAGTGTACTCCCTGCGAAAAGAACTCTGCGGCAAATGGGTAACATTTTTTTATTAGCACACCTTCCGCAGTTACAAACATTCATTAAAATGCACCAATAATCATAAATTTTAACGAACTTTTTTAATTGAAAAAAGAGGCGTTCAATCCCTCATGAGGCTCAACCCTACAAGACCAAAGCTAAAAATATGCATAAAATCGAGCGCAGTCGACTGATGCAGAGGATAAATACGTTCAACACCAAGGAACTTTGGGAAAGACAACAATATTAGCAGTTGTTTAGATGTCTTATTTATTTTGTTTTGGCAGCCAAATGCAGGGCACGATGCCATTTTTCGCGCACAGATGGCCGCTCGCGGCACTCGCCTTATTTCCCCAATTTACGATATATAGGTATGGCCAGACGACGGTACTTGTGTTGATTTTGGACGCAGCCACAAGCACGTTTTAATCACTAATATCCTCGATGGACTCAATACATACACAACTGAGCCATAACACAGCCACGAAAGTCACCACATTTCAATGCTTTTGCATTTGATCACCCATGTTTTCATAATCACAACATGGCCAAATGCGCAAAATTCGGCTTCAATTCTCCCCGCTGGAGAGAGCTTCAAAGCTACCCCTGTGGTCGTGGCAATCATTTCCAACGCACGGCCGCCATTTATGTGAATCACTGCGAATTTTGTGCTCTAACACACCCAAAGAAGTCTGCGAACGTGCGACGCACGTCGCCATTTCGAAATCGAATGCCCTGCCAAATGAACAAAAACGTCTAACAACCTATGCCAAACTCATGGAAAATACAGCAAAATGAGCACAGAAATGGGGGATTTGTGTGCGTTGCGAAGACCTACATCGAAGGATAATACAATCGATATTGTGCGACCTTGCCACAGTCAAGAGGTCTTCGTAACCCCACGATACCCTTACCGGTGTAGAAGCGAGACTCCGCTCCTCTTGGCAAGAACGCTGGGACGATGAGCGGAGTGAAGACAGCTCCCTCTCCGATTCCACTGAAGTCACGGCGGTTAATCATCCACACGGCCACTCATATCTAAAAATGACACGCTCGGTCTCCAAGTGCTATTCAGTTGCAAGGAAACATTGCATAACATTATGCCGAGAAAGGTGGAGGGCGGATGTGCGATATCAATCAAAAAGTAAACTCAGCAGTTGGAAATAGAATTGCCCATCACATATTCTTCAATTTGCAGACCTTCATGGAATCGAGCTAACACCACAAGGGGGTTGCAAAACATTTAAAAATACTGCCTTTTTACTCGTGCAAACGCAAAAGAACTCGTCGAGAACGAATATTCATGGTGGAATAATCATCCAGGTTACACCGATAAATAATAATGAGCTACGGGAAACGTAGAATCCACACTAGCAAAATTCCATCAGGACCGGGAATCGAACCGCAGACTTTTGGCTGTCGGCCCAAGGCAAATATCAAGACATTATCCTGAATTCCCAATTCTCAAACCTATGTTGGAGGACTCGATGGATAATAGCAAGTCCCCTTGGTTCGTCAAGAATTGGCACAAGAATGCGGAAGCTCTGAGAGCAATGTAGTCGATGAATCGGCCGAAGCAAGCGAGCCAAAGGTCTGAGGTTCTGCTTCCTGGTCTTGTTAGATTTTTAAACGAACCGATTCCACGTATTCCAACGGAGTAACTTCCAACTTTATTGGAGACAATGGCCTCCGTTTCAATAATATATTCTCAACATGACCATTCATTGCACACACACTTCCTCCTCCTCTGTCACTTTAGGTTAGCTGTTAACAATGGTTATATTTTTCCTCTAAATTTTCTGTTCTAGTACCTTCTTCAAGTACATTCTTGGTTCACTCCTTCCTGCAAAAAAAACCATTCGACTATGCTTCCAATATCAATCTTTTTAAGTTCAAATTATTTCTCCTTGATTCTCTCAAGATGACCTAACCAACATGGCACATTACTACCGTGTTGTCTATAACCAGGAAATTTAACCGATATAAGTAGCTTTTCGCTTGTCTCTGACACGTCCAAGCTTCACTTCCGTGACGAAAGATAATGCTTTGCACGCATATGCACTACGATAATTGTTTCTCCGGGTAAGGTTTAGGTACATGACATCGAGATACACAACCAGAATCCACAACCTCTTCCTCTTTTCAGGCATTTTTCGCAGAAATCTCCTTGATTGCAAAAAATTTTTCACATAAATACATTCAAGATGTTTGCAAAAAAACGCATTCATTCCGGTAAGAAACTTACATACTTGAAGCACCGGAAGGAAAACAAGAAGCTCAATAGAGGAGGTTAAAAGAATGGAATGCGGTTGAAAATTAGTGGCGAATCTCAAGTTATGATCGAGGTTAGGAAAATCACCATTAGCCACTGAAACCATAAAAGTTTGTCCCGGAAGAGAAATTGCCATTAGCCACTGAAGTATTAAAGAACCCGGCGCGAAACCCGAAGAAACTTCAAGCATGAAATTCGCCGGGAAGGCACGAAAAGATTTTCTTACAGCATGTTCAAACTCCATCAAAATACATAGTCCAATGGTAAACACGTGGAATATAATAAGTCAAAAGATATGGAATAAATGTATCGAGGGAGATGTTGAAAAGGCAACGACAGAGAAATGACGAATGCTTTAAATTAAGGATGAGTCGAATCCAAATGTCGATTCTCGATTCCACCACTTCTCATGATAATAATCGGTATCGAGAATCGATTGCCTTAAGTCGATTCCGATTCCATCGATTCCAGATAGATAAATATTCAAATCAAATTTCATTTATCACATCATATTTGTCTCGGTAATTTTGGGTGTAGGCTATCAATTTGTACTTTTTATCTCAATCCTCAATAAGCTGAGATTGTATTTGCTATTTGTTAATAAATATGCTTTTTGAGAGACTTAGTTGTCTTTGTTATTTCATTTCAGCCAATACTTGAATTTTAAACAATAGTCGTACGCTACTGGTATATCAATATCCCACCTGTTATTATGCGTAAGAATCGATGAAATCGGAATCGACAATCGGGAATCGATTTTAAAGAATCGGAATTGAAAAAAAGTGGAACTGACTCATCCCTACTTTAAAGTATTCGAAAATGAAGAGACGTCAAAGGGTAAAACGCATTCGAGAGAAAAATATAACAGGAGTGAAAAACAGACGGGGATCGTTAAAATGTTGGAGATCGCGAGGGGAGTGTCCGGAGTCGATTGCGTGTGACAAGAGTCGCGAGCCCTGTCATCTACTCACAGCCTCTCTGCGGAGTGGAGTCGCCAGGGCTTTCCCTTGACTCCATTTCCTCTCCAACCCCCTCCTCACTCCCTTCCCCTCCCTCTCGCAGCGGCCGGACGAGAAAAATATTATGGTTTGCATCAGCTGTTCCTTCCAAGATAGCCTCGGAGGCTAATTTTAAAACCGCGCCTCCGTCGCTTAACCTCCGGCCCCCCCACGGCTCCACTACACGCATAAGCGGGGCCGCGGCCGCTGTGTTCGCGCATCTCCACTCCTCTGGCCCGCCCCGCCCCTCCCGGCCATATCTCGCCCCTCTCCGCCCCTCCCCCCACAACCCTCGCCGAATCTAAGGTCGGATCCTCCTCGCAATCGGGAATTCCACCTCCGATCCCCCTTTCGGTCAATGACGCTCCCCCGAATCGAGTTGGTGTGGTGGCTAGAGTACTGACTAACCAACCTGGAATGCCAGGGTTCAAATCCCTGCAGAGGAAGATGTTTTTCAGAGGAAACCCGATCCCTACTTGAGTGTCTTGTGGAGGACACTTCAAGTACAGTGCTCCGTCTGTCGGATGAGACGTTAAACCGTGGCGCCTTTCGTTGAGAGTAGGATAATGCCGACGCCGGGTTTCCATCCACCCTTCCTCCCTTACCTATCCCCTATGCCACAAATGACCTCAGCTGTCGGTCGCCTCCCCAAATATCCCGATCCAATCCGAATTCCCTCCCCTTCTTCCTACCCGCTCGACTACTCCGTGAGAATGTTTATCCGTCATGCAAGACGCACTTTTCTGCACGATCTTAAGCATGTCCGTTCGTGAATTGCGTGAATATTGGTGCGGCGAATTACAAAAATACATGTGCAGATGCACGTGCGACAGATGGGAAAATAGCCTGCTTTTTACTTCGATTCCATGCCTGCGTTCTAGTAATTGTTGTGCACCAAACTGCGTAATTAGGTGTCACGTGTAAACTGGGCGTGAGAACCCGCATTCGTGGCCTCGCTCTCACAAGAGAGGCCCACGTTCACTCGCCCACCTCTCCTTTCTCGCCGCGAGCCTACCTCAACAATGGACGCTGTCGTCTCCGCGGAAATATTCCTCACGAGGGTTGTCCGGGATATACATCTACATAATACCCTACGAGCCACCGCATGGGAGTGTGGCAGGGGGTGTTAGGTCACTAGCCGTGTAAAGGTGTGAGTTTTTGGAGATGGAATGGCCACATATATTATAGGAGTGTATTTAGTGGAGCTCAATTTTTATTCTGGTCGCTTATTGTTCGCGGAAAGAACGAGTCTTTGTACCTAGCTTTTCGGCAGAGTATCTTTCTCATTTTATCGCATCTGTCAGACCTAGAGATGTAGTGAGGAGTCATGATAATATTCTCAATAACCCTTTGAAAAGTATCAGTTCTGAATATCTCAAGCAACCTAAGCCAAGCGTGTGGACACCGAGTCTCTAGGGGCTCCCACCTTAATTCCTCTAAAAGTTGTGAGTATACTATATGTGCGTTCGTAGCAGTTTTTAACAAAGCGCGCTGCTTTCCTTTGAATTTTATTAATTTTTTTTGTTAAATCTATTTAACCAGGGTCCCAAATGCTCGTGGCGTATTCGAGGTGTGGCCTAACCAGAGCGAAGTTGTATCTCTCTTTGACTTTTTCATCCGAGGATCTTCCTATTATAGGTTCAACAAAACCTATTTTCTTTGATGCTGCGTCACATATGTTCTGTATGTGTAATCCCCACGATATATGTTGTTCGGGATGTTCGGCCTCCCACCGCTCGGTCAGGACTTCTCACCCAAATCTTCGAGGAAGGCACTTCTAGCACGCACTGCTCGGCACCGAATAACGACTCACCTTGAAGTGTGAAGCGAAGTAATTCCACGAGAGAAGATCCGCGACCGCGTAGCCATTGGCGAGGCCTCGGTCGCGTCGACTCGCGTCCGTCCGCTTGCTGCTCAACGACGCGTCTGACGTCTTACTCCAAGCGACTCAAAGTGACTCGGGGAAAGATCGATTCGCTTCCGTGTAATGAATCGGAGAGGGCGAGGATAGCGTCGGACGGCCGTTTCTTGTCCAGCCACGAGTCGCCGTGGTAAGTCAATGGTAGAGCTGTGCGAATGCTTCGAAATCGAATCGAATCAGGCTTAATTCAATTCGATTCGCCTGCGAATCGGGACGCTTCGAAACCGAACGATTCGAATTATTCGGATCGGAATAGATTCGTCATCGAATCGTTGCATGTATTCAAACATGGCGCTCATTCCAAAAATGGTGCGCCGTCCGTTTAGACGATGTTTTCCTCACGCGAAACGAAAATTGAAACGACCACATGTTATTCTGTGCTATTCTTTGTGCCACTATTTAGATGTATAAGCTAATGCAAGGCCCTGAAATATAGAGAAAATCTTTATTACTTTGACTGCGCATTAGCGTTTGCATTCTATTTAGATTCGAATTCGATTCGAAAGCGAATTTTTATGGTGATTCGATTCGCTACCAAAATAAAAAAAAGTTCGTTTCGAATCGATTCGAAATACCTTTTGGGAGATTCGATTCGAAATGAAAATCCCTGATTCGCACAGCACTAGTCAATGGTGAAACTAACAAGAGACTCATCAAATGCGCAGGAAACAAATTTGAAGTTAGCTACGCAATGGCCTAAATATTACCTCCAAAGGAGTCTCCCGCCATCGTATGTACGTCCTTAAATTCCACAGAGGATATTTCTTTCGCCGTTGCCGCGACTGGAACTCCGATCCCTCCTGAGAGAGCCGAGCAATTCAGCTGGTTAGGCTACCGAGGGGTCCTTCTCTCCGTTGAACTTCAGAGCTAGCTGTTTTGACGTATCCTCGATGGAAATTACCCCATTGATAATTGGTAATTTTCGATGAAACCATAAAGGTAATATCGTAGCTAGTTTGGTTGGCAGTACCCTCAGAATCAATCCATTAAAAAATAAATACGTCGGTATTTATTACTTGCTTTTGGCCCAGCGGACGGTGGAAAATTGCGCCCGAGGCACCTACTTGGTAACATCATATGTCCGGCAGTCGGGAATACCTCGGCACATAAAAGCCCACAAAAGGTCGTTGGGGATACTGACATCTGGCTAGCTTAAATAGTTGGAGTACTCCGTGCGACATCGAGGAATCGGGGTTCGAATACCGGCCCTTAATATTTTCTCTTAGTGATATCCGCAATTATGCGCACGGAATAATGGCGGAAAAGTTATATTAAAGTAGAAAATGCAATAAAATATGTTTGAGATAATGAATGAAAGCAGCATAAGAGAATGTAAACCTTAGTACCTCATCGCGTGCTAATTGAATTTGGGAGAGGCAGGATAATCAATCAGAAAGGGACTCTCATTTCGGTGCTAAAATAAGAAAGCATTAAGTGCTTTACAAGGACAGCAGATGCAAACATGCAGCTCCAAAGGCTGCGTTACCATCACAAGAAACTCCTAATATTACTCTAGTAGATATTAAAATGTTAAAATTGTTTCTCATTACATTTAGTACGAGATGCTTGGATGGTAAACAGAGGGATGTATGTACATGAGGAAATTTAGATATTGGAAAGGATTTTGGAAACGTTTGTCCCACGCTTCTTTAACATTTGTTGTATAAGTGTGGACGGAATTGCTGACTGAACTGGCTGGCAAATTTTTAACCAACCCTTCAATTCAATTCCAATATCTTCATTACCTTCTCGTTCAATCTCTGCCTCGGAAAAGATAAGATCCATTTCAATACATTGTAATTTTGGTGTTTCCATAGGTCTCGGACTTGACTGTAAGACTTTCTCATTTAAGTCTTCAGAGTCCATTTCAATCGCTCGATTTTTTCCAAAGGGAGAAAGAATACCTTCACCGCCGTCTCAACGACTCCGCGGGAGCCTTCAAATTCGCTACATCAAAGAGCTTCTTAATGGGAATGAAGTTCATTTAGAAGAAGGAACACAGGATTCTATGAATTTCCAGTAGTGGAAACAATATCTCCCAATAGAAGAAGTAGAAAAACCTTGAAAGCCTTTAAGAAATAACAAAGCTTTATGGGGAGATGGTATACAATTGGAAGTGATAAATGCAGGCGGTCGAGAACAACTCAGAAGAATAAATGCTTGAACCCAAAGAGTATGGTATGAAGAAAGGACACCTTAAGATTGGAACACTGCAGTCATTATACCAGTACACAAAAAAGGTGATAAGTTAGACTGCAATGACTTTAGAAGAATTTCCATTATAATCGTTGTATACACAACCTCTCTACAATGTTACACAATAGACTATTCACTTATTCCAAAGAAATTTTAGGCAAACATCAAGCCAGCTTCAGCAGCCTGGAGTCAACTACACACCAAATTGTTACATTAAGACAAATATTGTCCAAGTGTAGGGATTGCAAAAAGTCACGGAGTTCATATATCCTGTTTATAGACTTCAAAAAAGCATGTGACAGCATCAACAGCATTACATTTCGGCTAGTCAGAGGAATTTTGGAATTCTGGACAAATTGATGGCAATGACTGAAGCATGTGCAATCCATTCGAAAGGAAACGTAAGGGTTGATAATTACAAGAACACAACCTTCGACATTACTGCAGGAGTCAGGCAAGGCAGGATGGGCTTTCACCTTCGTTATTTAATTCCACCTCAAAAGAAACTTTAAAGAAGGTAAGCCAACAAATAAAGGAGTAGAGATAGAAAATAAAATTAATACTCTGGCCTTAACAGATGATACTGTGCTGATGGTAGTGGAAGCAAATGGCTTGAAGAACCTAGCAGATATGAATAATAAGGAAGAAAGCAAAATGGACCAACAAGTCAACGATATTTAAATAAAATACTTTGTGGTGGGAAGAGATGTGGATATAATCCAGATATCCTTTAAATAGGAGGCCATATTTGTAACAACTGTCAATATTTTAAATACCTTAGGGTTATAAAAAAACAAAGAAATGAGGAATACAGTAATAAAAAATAGAAATATAACGGCAATTGAAGTGACAGAACTCTTCAAAAACTGCCAAGAAAGAGAATGTAATCCAGAAATACAAATATGAGAAGGAAGGAAATCAATGGAAGAAAACCAAGTCATTGTTTTCATTTGCGAAAATATGAATATACAAGAGTATAAAATTGCCTGAAGTACTGTATGGATGTGAATCGACGCAAATGGCCTAGTAATTCGAAAGAAAATAAATGGTTTTTGAAAAATAAAGTTTTGCGGACAATCTTTGGACCAGTGCAGAGTAGACGACTGGCATGGGCAGGCCATGTTAGCGGAGGTGATCTAGACACTATAATGAGGACGATAGCGGGTGTCCCGTGACGTGGGCGACCACGTCTGCCCTGGAGAGACCAAAATCAGATGGCACGCATGACACGGATGAGAATATTCCGATGGCGAAGATGCAAGACCGAGAGCGTCTTAGGTTTCAGTAATTATGTGGCTAAGGTATGCGGGACAACTCATTTGCCGGGGAGCCTGAAGGACTATGAGCAAGAAAACTATTTTTGTGCGAAATTCCACGGAGAAAAAATCATCCACCTTGACCGGGATACGAACCCGGATCCCTCGATGTCCGGCCGAGTGCTATATCCAGTTAAGCTACAGAGTTGTCCTATTCCCCTGTGGATTTTAGTGACCTTTACGGGACCAGTTGTTCTCCACTGCCATACATACAATGTAACAACTGAGCGCTTAGCGTCACTGCCCACGAGGAAAGATCGTACTATGAACACGGAGAGGCGTTCAATCTATTTGACAGATTTTAAGCTATCCGGGACTAGCCACGGAGTTCCACATTTACGGAGTCACCTGCAATGCACAATTGAGCGAATTTTCACAGAGAAAAAAATCATCCACCTAGACCGGGATTCGAACCCGGATCCATTGCGGGTGACTCCATAAATGTGGAACTCCGTGGCTAGTCCCGGATAGCTTAAAATCTGGAAAACTATTTTTCATTATTTCTAAGATTGGATCATATGGAAAAATGTTGTGAGATAACTCATGTTACGTAAAAGGTTTTTTTGCTATTAAATACGAGATCTTTTGGGAATATAACAGAAATGATCAATAGAAAACAGCTGGCCATTCCGATGGGAAGATCTTCGTATGAGAATGTAAAAGAGAGGCGCTACTTCGCTATGGTTAGGCCAACCTCGAATAAGATAACCATTTAATACCCTAGACAGAAAGATTTAAACAAAATATGAATAAAATATACAGGAATACTGAGCGCTTTGTCAAAAACTGCTACAGTTGCCGAACAGATAGGCACAAACATTCGTCCTTTCCGCGCACACAAAGAGACCATATAAAACAAGCTGAGATCCACTGAAAACACACCCATAATAATACACGTCACCATTTCACCTCCCGAAATATCATCCTTTACACCTTTGCACGGCTAACGGCCCTTTTGATATTTTATTTTCACGAAGGATATCACGACTTACTATTTTTATACAAAATTTTATCCGGTAATTCCGATTGTTCAGATGATCACATGAACACCGTATAAAATTGTGCGTAAATAAGATTACTCCATAGCAGTTATTGATTTTCTCTTCAAAGATTGCCATGTACATAATTTTGGTGCGCATATAACTTTTAAAGAAAACGGACTTTTCTGTGAATTTTCATTCACACGAAGTTCTTAAGTCTTAATTTACCTCGAGGCGTTGTCCTGAATGCACGTTTTTAGCAATGATAATACTAAAGTCATGGGCTCTTTGGTTCAACTGAGGGCTGTCAACTTCAGGTAGATATTTCTCAACCGGTAGCACGTGATGTCCCAGCCATCAACCAATTAGTCTTGGAGTGTCACAAAAGTCCGAGAAACTCTCCAAAAAAGTAATAAAAAAATGACTTTACTTAAAGAATGTCGCAAAGAAATGTCGTCACAACCACACAAGTTTCAATTCAACGATTTTCGATTACTCACAGATTTGCATGAAACTTTGGATACTTTCTAATAGATAATTTATAGATAGACGTGAAAATATCGCATGCTACCGATATGGTCTCTTGGAAATTTTATCCTATTTTGAGACAAAGCCTTACGGCACTCGACGCACATTTCCAAATAGCTGGATTTCATACGTGCAGACTTTCCCAGGATTATGTTTTATTTTTTCGACTTGCTTAATAATTTCTCATAGCGACCACTCATCGACTCACGATTAGCGCTCCATCAAACAACATTAATTAGTTAAATAAAGGAACAGAGAACTTCTAAACGAAATGAAGCATGGAACAACAAAACGAAACGAAGTATGAAACCAAGATGCGGTTGTATAGAAAAACGGATGTTCAATTGCCTGAATCCATCAAATGTATGTATGTAGGTTGACCCGTTGATTAAATATCATAGCATGAAAAAATTGTTGTAGCCGTGTTTCTCCAACTAGTGTGTGAATCATATTTTCTAAAGACATTACTTGCTAGCAAAAACTTAACGTTACACATAAATTGTGAGACTCTGATAACAATATCGAGGTAGATAAAGGAGGTGCTATGGATTCTTATTTGATTCCACCAACCTCCAAGCTATTTTTCAATGGCATTTTCATATTAGGTAAGCTCGGATCTGGATCTTACGAATTATTGCAGTCCTCCGCCACTTCACTTTTCGATTACATCTTGAAAAACGAGTGGTTCAGTGTAACCGGGTCTAAAATGTTACAGGTTTTTAACGCGCTAATCCGAGGAAAAAATCGGTGTCATTTGCCTTCATCCCCACCGATGAGCTCTTTGAGTGTGTTTATACAGTTCGGTCTTTCGGTTTATACAGGTACCGGTGGTCGTGGATTGCGAGCGCCCCATCGAGACTTGTTATGGAAACCGAGGACTTCGATGGCCAGGTGCCACCGCCCCTTCCGACGCCTCTACAACCCAAACCCTCTACGCCAAATGACTATCTCATACTGTAACGTTTGCTTTCGCGCGGGAGCGCCCTCCGGATAGGTTTTTCTTCGTTTTCGTTCGGGCTGCCGCGGAGGTCACCGCTGTCGCGGAGGGGAGAAGTTACGGGGGACTGGCTTGCCGGGAGGTGAAGCGCGGAGGCAGTCAGTAAGAATTCTGCGAGTAAGAGAGAGTTCCTTCGCGGAGACGAAGGCGGACTGTGGCATTTTGATTTAGGACCTGATTCTGTTTCGTTTAGGACTTGATTCTGTTTCGTTTATTAGTGGAGTTGTTCGAGAGTTGGTTCTTCTTTGTTTTGACCCCTGCCCTTCCTGTTTCCCCGTCGTTTACTCCCTTTCCCTCGCTTCTCTTTCCTCCTTCCCTATCTCCCGCTCCCGTCGGTTCGCGGTGGTGAAACGTTGTCCCGATCGTAGGGTGTACGGTCGTCACCACGTAATCTGAGGGGACCACTACCTCTCCTTAAGGTACCCCCTCCTCTTTCCCCCTCTCCTTTTTTTAATCCCTCCCCCCCCTTCCGTGTACGAATGGAAAGTTTCCCACCTCGCCCTTCTCGTACTGGCGCCCAGCATTTCCTCGAGTTTTTTTTGTGATTTGTGACCCACGACTTGTGCTGTGAGAATCAGGGATTTTCATTTCGAATCGAACAGAATCGAATCTCCCACATAAATTTAGAATCGAAGCGAAACGAATTTTTTAAAAATATTCGTTAGCGAATCGAATCACTCTAAAAAATTCGCTTGCGATTCGAATTCGAATTCTAAATAAAATGCAAAAGTTTATGCAGAGTTAAAGCAATATAGATTCTCACAATATTTAAGGGACTTACATTTGCTTAAAAATCTAAATAGTGGCACAAATAATAGCACAGAATAACGTGTGGTCATTTAAACTTTCGTTTCGCGTGGGGAAAACATCTTCTAAACGGATGGCGCACCATTTTTGGAATGAGCGCCATGTTTGAATGCATGCGACGATTCGAAGACGAATCCATCAGATTCGAATATTTCGAATCATTCGGTTTCGAAGCATCCCGATTCGCAGGCGAATCGAATTAAGCCTGATTCGAGTCGATTCGATTCGATTTCGAAGCATTCGCACAGCTCTACCCACGACCCAGGCTAGCTATTTGAGGCAGCATCGTCCCAATACGATTCCAATCGTATATCCCCGGCAATGGAGAGCACCCTTTTTAAGATACGACAAACGTAGCAATGACTTATGTTGCGGTAAAAGTTTTTTTTATTCTCTACATTTATTTTAAAGTAAGACATCATTTCAGTACCATTCAAATTTCTCAGATATTTAAGTTTATCAATTCCAAGAGTGTCCTTCTTCTCGACACAGGGGGTCTTCATCACACCGACGCGGCGACAGCGGCGGCCAGAGAGGACGCGAGAGCGAATGGTCCAGCGGCCACTCGTCCCCGCGCCGCGGCGCCCGGCGTCCGTCCCCCAGGCGACGACGCCTTCTTCTCGCTCCACCCGAGCATCCGAAAAGCCTTCGCGAAGAACGATCCGAAGCGGCGGCGACCTGCGACCGGGCGAAATGAAATTGCCTTCGCTTTAGAATACCCACCGAGAGAGAGAGGGAACGTGCGCGATTGACGTCAACTTGAAGCGTGAACTGTGAATTGGAGTCGCGTTCACGCTTTTCCTTTACGATCGGATGATAACTGGGAATTGCACGGGCAATCATCTATCATCTTTGTCAACGTCTTGTTGCATAAGATCATAAAAATATACACCGCTGAGGATGCAAAATATGGGTACGATGCACTTGCTTTCGTGAATCGTGATAAACGTGCATAGAGCAGAGTGGATGGAATTTGAAGGCGCTGCTTTGCTCTACGCTATATTATTGGCCGCTTAATACTGGAGTACCAACCGTGGCAACGAGAGAAATCCAAGATGATAAAGCTGAAAAATGGATTGCTATATCCAAGCCACGCATTGCGCATGCGCAGATGAAGCTAAGGTCGTGCGAGAGAGAGTTCCTTAATCAAAATAGAGACTATATTCGAATTATACGTTTTAAGTTCACCATCTGTGAGATACACGAATTAAATATTGCATTATCAATGGTACAATCACATAGTTTTACATGAAAAAATTTTAAGTCACCAAATGAAAATATCTAATTAAGTCTTTAACTTGACTCATTTTTTCACGCGGTACGTTTGAAACTCCAAACAAAATGGAGTGTTTATTTTTATCCCGAAGAATTTACTGCGGTGACAATATGATTAATTTTCAAAAATAGTTGAAAAAACACACCAACTACATACTGTCGACTTTTTGAAGAGATCTAAGTGTAGGAAATGCCTCATTTGTTAAATAAGGTCTCTCTGGAGTGCATACACTTACCACTTCCCATGTAAAAGGGCTGGTATTTTCTGCCAAATATCTAGGAAAGTAATGTGGTAAGGGGTTGAATTTTTGGAGTCAATGGATGGGTGATATATTGTTCTTTAAAATGGGACCAAATTCATTGATTTCTAGATAAAATGATATTTCGTTCAAAGTACCTTAAGGGTGGGTCGAACTCAGAAGTTGACGACATAATCTCGGTAAAATAACCGGAGAGGATATAACCACGATCATCTTCAAATTGATTACTTGATAAGTGTACTCCATGGTGAGTGGGTTCTCATTTAAATGCCGGAGGTCAGAGCTTTACTCGGTATACTCTATATTTATACATCATAAAATTTCTCAATTATATTACGTAATACAACTGCTCAGGAGGCTTTCGAGTTACTCGCGTTGAGCCAAAAATGCTCCAATCGCAGTTAAACTCGACAGCCTTAACGGCCGATGTGCGAAACTGCGAAAACCCACAGTCTGGAATTAGGTAATACGACGATTAAAACCTGATCACATATTTATAATAATCTCATTAATAAGGGCTTAAAAAGGAATTCTCGATTTAAAAAATGTATAATTTTAGTTTTAAATGAGCATATTTTATGAAAAATATGTTTATTACATTACATGGACGAATATTTTAAAATATAATTAAAGTAAATGATTCAAGCAATGATAAGTAGCTGAAAAGTATTGTAACTTCTTCACTAAATTTGTGTTGATGTTTTCATTTACAATGTTCATGAGAGTAACTCTTTCATGACAATTGACAAAATAGGGTGAGAATATTTCTCCGATGGCCGTAACTATTGGCACCACTCGTCAAAAGATAGAAAAGAAATATTTACTGTTTTGGTTTGACGGTAGCGTCAATGACCAACCACAACCTCTTACACAGAATACTCTTGTGAAGGTTTACTCCCTTCCTTCACAGGGGTATTCTGTGTAAGAGGCTGTGGTTGACCATTGACGCTACCGTCCAACCAACACAGTAAATATTTTATTTTCTATATTTTGACGAGTGGTGCCAATAGTTACGGCCATTGGAGAAATATTCTCACCCTATTTTGTCAATTCTACGAGGCCGTAGAGCTCAAGTTTCCTTGATCTTTCATGACAAGTCAAAAATATTCAGCAATTCTTTCATTCACAAAACATTAGGACGGTGACGAGGGTTTTCCTGAGATAAAATCGCTTTTAAAATTCTTCCTCTTTTGGCTAGAAAAAGGAAGCTACGTGTACTATAGCGGGCATAAAACCTGCCATTAGTCAAAGTATACCAATTGACCTAACCGTTTGGCCTTGTTTTGACAAAAGTTGGTCTCATGGGAAACTGATGCCTTTCCATAGGGTTTGCAAGAGGTGACTTTTTCTAGAGTAATAAGTGATACCTGGGATACGATCATCCCGCCCTGAACTTCCCCTTGTGAAGCTTTTGGCCTTAACATCGACAGTTAAAATAATATTCATTGCCTTTTCGGAGGTCACTCAACAAATGAATTAAATGAAGCGCAGCTGCGGAGGAATAAGAATGTAACCGAAGAAGTAGCCGTCTTAACATTTCTTGTGGGAATTTTGGCACTTTATTTCCGCATAAAATAGATTTTAGTGGATATGGAACCCACAACAATCTATTCATCACTCCACAAAACCTTTAAACGCCAACATTCGGGTGGATCGGATTATAAGTTTTCGATAAAATCATTTCATATCACAGGCATATGTACAATCAGTTCTCGCTTTATAGTTGAGGACAAATTCGAAGGCCACACCATCCAAAGGGATACGTTAATCTGGTAATTTTAAAAGAAAAAAACTTTAAATGTCCATTCAGTTATATATGTTTACAGTGCAGTACAAATAAACGAGTGGACATTAAAAAATATGTTCTTTTGAATTCACGATGATGTTTCACAAAATTCTCGCTGCATACAATTGAATATATTTAATCTGGAAAAGTAAAACCGAACCAACAAAAATAAAGAGAGCCAGATCTCCATATTTTCAAGTATTTCACAACTCACCTCATCTATGGCAATATTTCAACTCCTTGGGAATATTTCTTTTTCTCTCTGCCTAAAGCTGCAGTCCATGCCTACAAATATCATAACATCTTTTAGAAAATCGGAGTATATTGTGATAACGTATCCTCTTTCGATGGCAATCCGGAGAGATTTCAACGGCGGGGAGGAGAGAAAATTATTTTTAGGTTCCCCGTTTTATAGTCACTTGGCGCACGGATACGTGAAGACACAGAGAACAAATACGTGAATCGGTGCAGTGCGATGCAGCGGATGCGAGAGGGAGGCTGCCGAGAGATGCATAGCCCAGTGTTTGCATAGTCCAGCACGCCGACGCACGGCCAGAATGTTCACTGCACGGGTCATGACAAGCTACATGATATAGTTGGTGTTGTCGGCCGTTACTTGGTGGAAACGATTCATTATAATACCAATGAATACACTTGGTTTTTTCACAATTTTTAAAATAAAAGTTGTGGAAAAATCAAATGTATTCATTGATATTCTAGTGAATCGTTTCTACCAAGTAACGGCCGACAACACCAACTATATCAAAAGCGCTGGCAACGCAACGAAAGCCAATCTCTACAGAAAATTATTCATCAAAAAGCTACATGATCTTTGGTTCTTCATTTTCCTACTTTTTCATTATTATAAAGATTATCATTTTCACTCAACCGGAAACGTCAGGACGTCAGTGAATGGCCAATCAACGGTTTAAGGATTCTCTGTGTTCCGCGCGAATGGCTTCTGCAACCGGGTTAAGGAGTACCACGGCGGTACTAGGATCGGGGATTCAGATTTGGGAAGGACGTGGACGCTTGAGAAAGGAGGACGAAGGGAGACATGTCCTTCTGGTGAGGACTCGAAAAGGTACACATACATACATACCAATGACGCCGTTCCCTTCCGGGGTAGGCACAGTCACTAAGTTTCACTCATAAATACATATTTGTACACCTAACTCTGCTTCAATAATTTCCTCTATACTGAGCTATCCTTGCAAACCTCTTTTGCCTCATTTACCCCCATGCACTGCTTCGTACACGCCCTCCTGTTTTTAAGACTCATAATATTCCTCCTCCTAAGAATTTCCTCAACCACATTCAACCACAACTTTCTCGGCCTACCTCTCTACCTCTCGCACCATTCATTTCACTCTAATATATCTGTTCCGTTATTCGACTCTCATCCATTCTCTTAGCATGGCCAAGCCAACGAAGCACACTCCTTTCATACATGTCCATTACTGGAGCAACTAACCCACACTCATTTATTACCTACTAATTCCTGACCCTATTCATCCTACTTTTGCCGTAAACACTCCTCAGATAACTCATACTTACGGCGTTTAGTCTACTCTTATGTCTATCCTGACATATCCATGTTTCACTACCATACAACAAAGAGGGGAGAAGTACACTTTTGTACACGGCGATTTTCGCTTCCTTAGACAGGCACTCCTCAGAAAATCCGAAGAAATGACGTAAAAGCCTCCGTCAAATCTCAACTTTTGAATGGTCCCAGTTGAAAATTTCGTAGCTGTAACGTCGTAATTTCATCACGATCGAGAGACAGATATTCCTAGACCATGAATAATAAACCCCCGAGGTCAACGCTTAGCAATGTCAACAAGGTAGAAGAGAGGTAATTGCGATGACCAGAAGTGTTTCAAGCTATCTTTTGCTGGAGACTAGGAGAACTCTCGTTGACCCCATATGATATGATTTAAATGGCATTTCGAATTGCTGAGTTCAGGTGTCGCACAGAATCTGGAGCAGTTGGTGATGGCGCTAGAAAATTTCCTGGAATCAGGGAGTGGTTGACCACGGGTCGAAGATCGATGTTATTTTTAAGCATTTCTGGAGTGACTGTATTCTTCCAACCGCAATTGAATCACAGTATCATCGCTAAAGGCAATCACTTATGGTTGATCGAAAGGATGAATAATGATCATGCCCTAGAACTACATTACGAGTTGTAGAGTAATTATTCTCTGGTAACTGAAATGTGACTGAGCTCCAGCAACTATGATCTGACTGCGCTCTGTCGATTGTACTGTGCATGAATATATATTATGGATTGTTATCTCGTCGCCAAAAACTGTTGTCTAGAATTCCGTAAACAAATAACTTTTTGGAAAGTGGTTCCGCCTAGTGATGAAAGACGGAAGTTCAAATGTAAATACAGTCGATAGTTTGTAAATAAACACGTCTTACTGGTTCGTTCGTAGGCTTCCGCTTCCGTGGGTAGAATCCCGAAAAAAGAAACAGTCAACGCCTTACTGGTTTTACTTACAAGTAATCATAATGCAGTGGATAAAAAATGTAGTTCTACACGCGGGACGTATTAGACACTTTTTTAATATCGTCCGGTCTACAGATATATTTTATTCCTCTCCAAAATGTAATTAAATTATAAAGTTTTAATTAAAAGGAATGCACTTACCGCAGCCCTGAACAGATTCTTATTTTTGCAATCCAAGTCTCCTATTTTTGGTCCTCGTAGACGCATACCCTGTTTTGCAGCCTGGTACGAAGCAAGTTATGTTTAAACAAGGCATTCTAAATAATTTATTTAAGCCGAACGGGCTTAATGCATTCAAATTAGAATCAGAGTCTGGTAAACATTGTCGTCGGCACACGATGGACGTTTCATAAACCTCTTACACATTTCCTGTAATACATATTTCCTCTCTAGCATTTACAAAGTAACTTTTAGATCACAAAAATAGCAAGATATTATTGAAAACATCAAATACTTCATATCTCCTCGATGTTTATTGAATATCCACCACAGTCTCACGTTAGCAACAATTAGCGACGTCTATTTACGATTCAACTGAAAAGACTTTTTTCGAAGTGGCGCCAAGGACTAGGTGAACTAAGGGTGGAAAATTAGGCAACACATAGCCTAGGCAACAATTCCAAACATTTAAATCCATAATATTTATTCATAGTACTGTGGCTGGGCTATTCCAACTGTACTGTATGCTTTGATGGCGCTCTGAAGTACTGAACTCGGGCTGTGCTCTGGTAACTACTCTTTTGCTGTGCGCTAAAAACTGCACTTTTGGTTTCAACTTGAGTATAGTATGGAGAACATTCCAAGTGATATCGAGCTCATTTGGAGCACAGATCCTCGTCAGTTACAGCACAGATTTCGATCTCCGGGCGAATATTGCCTCGGGCAAATTCGGACGGACGGAGGCGATCCCTACCTTTGTCCGGCGGAGTCGCGCCGAAGCGGGCGCCGGTCATCATATCCCCGGCCGCCATCTGCAGGGCCTTGTCCCTCACGCACTCCAGGTCTAGCTTCCCGCGGTCCAGGATCATGTCGGAGGCGGCGAACCCGAATCGACAAGCGCAGGCGTATCCCCCAGGGAGGTTGAAGCAGGTCTCGCTGTCGCGGTCGCAGTCGTGAGAACCCAGCGCGCACTCGTCGATGTCTGCAGAGAGAGGTGCAGTGAAGAGGTGCGGTCGCTCGAGGGACGTCTCCTCCCCCGCACGTGAGACAAATTAGGTCCGAGCGAGAGGAAGAGAGGGGTGGGGGTGGATATGATAACGAGAGGGGAAGGGAGGGAGTTGGGGAGTAGTGGCGCTGTCGGCTCGGCTGCTGGGTATCCGGCGAGTCGACCAAAAATACGTGATTGACAGTGTCACGCAGAGAGGAGAAAAAAAGACTGGAGGAGGAAACCGGCTGAAAGTGGAAAAATTAATTTACAAATTCGGAATTTCCAATTACGGTACCGAAAAGGAGTAAACGAGACACTTAACGTCGTTAGACATGATAAGATCCATTCGCTGCCGAGGTTTTTACGTCACTATGAGGCTTTCCTTTGCTATCGTCTATCTTGGTCAATGTCGCAGCGGTCGTTGACGGTCAATGCCTACCGTCAGCAGATTAAATTTTACGAAACGCATTGCCGCCTTCATAATGGGAGCTATACCTGGAAATGCAGTAGAAGATCGATAATCCGGAATACGCGGGACCAGACGCGTTCCGGAGTTGCGATATTTCCGGTGTATAGATCACTTTCCTTGAAGTTGGCAACACGATAGGTAGTTTAACGGAAAGAGCATGGGCGACTCTACGGAAATGATGCAATAATGAATGAGGGGGCAAGTAATGAGAAAAACCAAACTATTATCATAAAGTTTATATGACGTAAAACATTTAACAAAGTTCCTCGTTCGTAAATGACGAATCGTGAAGGCAATCTAGATGAGGCCACCTGTAAATGGAAGAAAAATGACACTTTACAATCCGAGTGGAACATCAATATTTCGCCAGCCCATATTTTTCAGCATGGCCCTATCGTAACTTCCACGTCGTTTTTACGACTACTAGCGTTAACATATCGGAGGTTTGGTAATTTACAACCCCACTTCGAATACATTACTATGAATATCAACCGAGTTTTAATTCTTAAATTTAATGTAAACAGTCGCAGTGAATCCTATGAGGTGGGGAAATCGCGGGTATTTTGGAAAAAACTATTTGGCATGAACTTGATAAATTATTACTACGTTCCGCAGTGGCGTTATTCCCAAAAAAATGAAATATTTGCTTATCATCACGTCTTATGGATCTTTATTGGCCCTGGGCGGGGTGACGCACATCATACGTGGCAACAACACCTGAACACACGGATGTTGGTGATGCTGTCTAGAGGTGATGATTCTAGAGGTCAGTGGTTTCACCGGTTTCCACTGGCCGCGTCTCTCTTTTATTAGATTGTTCTTTATCCTATACAGCTGAAATATCTCCTCATCGTTGGAAGAGGTCCTCTGTTCCAAGTATTTTATCAGTTTTTCCGCATATGTAATTGCATCAGAAATCGTTATTTTTTCCTCTCCTGCGTTGCAATCACTTGCCGTCCCATCTTCATCGATGTTTTCAATTGATGTACCCGTTACGGCATCCACAATCTCGCCATCGGTGAGGCTTTGATACACAGGTGCATCATTGTCAAAGTCATTCCACTCTTTTATCTCTTCATCGCTCATATCGGCATTCAACTATTTAACAAAATTTACGAAATGGGAAAAGTTATCACCTGGCAGCTGGAAACCATGAAATTCCTGTGGGCCGTCAGTTTCCTCGCAGTGGTTTTGAAAATTCGGCAGCACGTTACTCCAGCACCTTTTCAAAACCGTGGGTGTAACCTTCTCCCATGCTTCAGCAATGCTCCATACCGCATTTTTCAGGGTAAATTCTTTTTTTAAATTCTTCGTAGCTGAAGGGACTTTCACGGTGGATAATTGTTTTCATGATTTCACTTCGGTAGTGATACTTGAGGCTGTTTATTATCCCTTGATCCAATGGCTGGATGAGGGCTGTGCAGTTAGGTGGTAAGAATGACACTATTACATTATCCTCGATGAGAGTTTCTGCGCGAGGATGGGCGGGGCAGTTGTCCAACAACAATAAAATCTTTGAATTTTCCGGCAGCCCTATACCCTTGAAATTTTTCCTAACCTCATTGACAAAATTATGATGAAACCATACTTTAAATAATTCCTGCGTTATCTACGCTCGTTTATTTGCCCTGTAAACAGGAAACAGGCTCGTTTATTTGCCTTGTATCACAGGAAACTGCCGGATCCCCTTAAAAACACGTGGTTTTGCACGTTTTCCTATAACTATGAGTTCGCATTCATGGCTTCCGGCAGCATTGACACAGGCTGCGATTGTGAGTCTTGCCATAGATTCATTAGCTCTGGTCGCAGTCTTCTCAGCACTGCAAACAAACGTTTTACGAGGAAGACAGCGCCAGAACAAACCAGTCACATCCATTTTGTAAATCTGATCCGGTGAAAGATTATGTTCTTCCACCAACTTTGCCAGCTCATTGACGTACTCTTCGGCAGCATAATGATCTGCTGACAATTTTTCTCCGGTAACTTTCAGATGCGATAACCGCAGACATGACGAAAAGATCTTTTAGTAAATTCCACACTTAAAACTTTTATTCCCGACCTAGGCAAGACCTTTGAAAATCATTGTAAGGCAATCGAAACCTAGGTCGGGAATAAAGTTTTCAGTGAGGAATTTACTGAGAGATTTTTCTCCTTCGTCATGTCTCCGAGAAAGATTTTTCTCTTTCTCTTGGAGTCTACTATTGCTTCCATGACCCAAGTCTATTGCTGGAGTTTTCACTTCACGACACAACCTGCTCAACGCTATCTGAAAGCAACCAGCAAACAACTGATGTTGACATGAACCGAGTTCCACCGAGTTATTTTGTTTCACGAGAACCCTTTTCAAATATTTTGGGGGCTGAGAGGCCAGCATAAAATATGTGGGGGTGAGGAGCTTTACAGGATAATACATTGTGAGTAATTTTGAGGTGCGTTGCGCACAATGCCTTTGAGAGGGGGATGGGGTGGAGCTCGGCGTCCTCGAGTCGTTCACCTGGGAAGTCCACATGACACATTCTGAAATAGGCCCTCTAGGCTATCTACATCTACATCTACGTGATACCCTGCGAGCCACCACGAGGGTGTGTGGCAGGGGGTGAAGATCACCAAACATGCACTATTGACATGCAACTGGGATATTTAATGGAGACATGCTAGATAATAGGGTCACATGGAGCTAGATGGTTAGTATTTACATAATAAGGAAGGGATTATTGGTTGTTATTACATGCATCATGCACTACAGACTACTCTAACTATATTTCACCAACCTATCCCTTTGCTACGCTGCCTATTGTTCTCTCTTATGTTGCGCGGGAAAAATGACATTTTAAATCTATCGATACGACAATCTATCTCTCTAATCTTGTTAATATGATCAAACCTAGCATAATACGCAGGGGATCTCAATATATATCTAACGTACTCTGTGAACAACTCTGTTTCGAATTTACTTAAAAAGTTTAACCTAAATTTTAACCTGCGTTCTACCCATCTGTTCGGCAGTGTATCTCCCTCATTTTATCGCGTCTGTCAGATCTAGAGATGTAGTGAGAAGTCATAATAATATTCTCTATATTGCTCTGAAAAATATCAGTTCTGAATTTATCAAGCAACCTAAGCCTAGTCTGTAGCCTCCGAGTCTCTAGGGGCTTCCACTTTAACCCTTCCAAAACTTGCGAGACACTATCGTATCCTTACTAAGTAACATTAGCCCGAACAAGTCCTCAGGTCCTGATGAAATTCCAGCTCGTGTTTATAAAGAATTAGCTCTTGAAATGGCTCCGTATCTTAAAGTAATATTTAACAAATCCCTCGAAGAACACGCGGTTCCCAAAGACTGGAAGATAGCAAACGTGACCCCAATTTTTAAAAGCGGAGATAGGGAACAGCCATGTAATTATAGACCAATATCATTAACGTCACTATCATGTAAAATTATAGAGCATATAATAGTTACATCAATAATGGGACACCTCGACAGCCAGGATTTATTAATAACAAACCAGCATGGGCTCAGAAAAGGACGGTCTTGCGAAACTCAATTAGGTCTTTTTGTTCACGATATTTTAGTTTCCGGAGAAGGTAACGTACAGGTAGATGCAGCGTTTCTTGACCTTAGAAAAGCTTTTGACAAGGTTCCCCACTGGAATTTACTCGCGAAGTTAGCATCATACGGAATAGACAGTAATATAGTAGGCTGGATAGGAGACTTCTTACATGAACGCGTTCAAAGGGTGGTATTAGATGGTGTCAGCTCAGGCGAAGTAAAAGTTTCATCGGGTGTTCCCCAGGGAAGCGTGATAGGCCCAATTTTATTTCTTCTGTACGTAAACGACTTGAATAGTGTAGTAAAAAGTAGCAAGCTCCGTCTTTTTGCCGATGATGCAGTAGTGTATAAGGAAATTAGAAATGAAGAGGACAGACAGTTTTTACCTAAGGATTTAGATGCGATTGATGATTGGTGTGATAGATGGCAACTAGAATTAAATTTGAAGAAATGCGCGATTATGAATTTTTGGAAAAAGAATGGCCTTCCCCGGAATAATTATAGCATCAAAGAAAACAAAATATGTAACGTAGAATCAATTAAATACTTAGGCGTCACCATCAGTGAAGACATGTCATGGAGGAAACACATCAGGGAAATAACTAGTGTAGCAAACCGTAGATTAGGATTCGTAAACAGGGTTCTAGGCAAATGCGATGAGAGAGTCCGAGAAAGAAGCTATTTTACACTTGTCAGGCCTCATTTAGAATATGCCGCTAGTATATGGGATCCCTATGAGGAAGATATGATAAAAGAATTAGAGCGCGTGCAAAGGAGATCTATTAGGTTTGTTAAATGTCGTTATGATAATTGTATTAGTGTTACGAGTTTAATAGAAGAACTAGGATGGGAATTACTATCAGAACGCAGGTTAAAATTTAGGTTAAACCTTTTAAGTTAATTCGAAACCGATTTGTTCACAGATGACGTTAGATATATATTAAGAACCCCTGCGTATTATGCTAGGTTTGACCATATTAACAAAATTAGAGAGATAGATTGTCGTACCGATAGATTTAAAATGTCATTTTTCCCGCGTACCATTAGAGAGAACAATAGGCAACGTAGCAAAAGGGATAGGTAGGTGAAACATAGTTTAATTGTCTGTAGTGCATGATGCATGTAATAACTACCAATAATCCCTTCCTTATTATGTAGATTTTAACCTGTACTATACCGTAGTAACTAATATTCTATTGTAATAATTACTGCAATTATTTGCAATAACTAATAATTTACTGTAGTAACTAATAAACTATGACCCTATTTTCTAGCATGTCTACATTATATATCCTACTTACATGGCAATAGTGCATGTTTGGTGATCTTCACCCCCTGCCACACACCCTCGTGGTGGCTCGCAGGGTATTACGTATATGTAGATGTATATATACGCTCGTAGCAGTTTTTAACGAAGCGCGCTGCTTTCCTTTGAATTTCATTAATTATTTTGGTTAAATCTACTTGACCAGGCTCCCAAATGCTCGCGGCGTATTCGAGGTGTGGCCTAACTGTAGATGCATTCCAAATCACGAAGTTAGATATTCTACGCATGAAAAGGGTGAATTCATTGGCTGGCTCTCGTGGGATTGACACGAAGCCACACAGGCTACGAAGTGGCAATTCAACCGCTTACATAGCCGCATTTTCGGCGGCGCAATTTAAATAATCAATAATTCGCAAAATTCTGGAAAACCTTCCGTTGTTTAGATGCTTCCGTCGTTTAAATTTCCGGACAATCGATCTTCTACTGTATGACCAATACTTTCTAGCTCGTAACTTCCATTCTTACTTTACTTGAGAGAATATGCCACAATTTAATTGAATTTGAATCGCAAAAAAATGTGAATGTAGAGCAAGCCAGACGGCATCGAATGTAACCTATGCAAATGTGACCATGATGCAAACTTATCCTTTTTAATAAAACCGGGGCTCACACGTGGAACAAATGGTGTAAAAATATTTCTTTAGAGTCTACCTCAGATTCTGGTCACTTAATTTGGAACAACTGACCCCATGTGGGTGAAAATTAAAGTATCACTTTTACATGGAGCAATAGAGAATTCACCACGAGCGGATGCCTATTGGATCTCCTGGCGTCCAATCAAATGGAAGGGGAAATCAAATACGCAAATACGCCAATAGCAGGATGATCACCAAGTAACACGAAGTGCAAAAAGCTAAAGAATTTCATAACAGCTGACACTAGTATTTATATTAAAGCGGCCACACATGGAAGTCTTTTAAAGAGGAATTGACATGCTCGAGATCGAATGGAAGGCCTCTCGCCTTATCGACTATCGTACACATCATCGCATGAGTTTATGAGGAAAAATGTCAAACGCGAGGAACTGATTCGAAAAATTTAAACATTACAAAGAAATATTTGGAATGTTTGAAAATATCAACAAAGCGCTGCATCTCATAGGGAAGTGACATTTTAATTGCTATGAAAATGTCACGACTCGGAATAAACCAGGGAGTCAAAATCTGAAAGCGACAATATGTGCACCATGAAAAAACCTATTTTCGCAAAGCCGAGCCGACAGCCGACATAACCCGTTGTCACGTAGTCGAGCTGCCCAGGAGGCAATGGGGGCACGATACACAAGGCTTTTGGATAGTAACATGCAAATAGAGAAACTGCAATCATCATGGGAACGAAATGGAAGACGAGGAGAACGAAACTCAAGGATGTATGTATGGCTTCAATATTGGGGCGAATTTGAGACTTTTAAACCCCGTTTAATAATGTCTCGTAGCCGTAAACGGCTAATAGATTATAAAACCGTAGCTAAGAGTCCGCTCTTGCTACTGAAACCTTGTCAAGCGAGAGAAAGTAAAAAAAGCAGATCACATGCAGCATAAAATAAAGACATGGAATGGCAGCGCAAAACAAAATACAATTACCAAGTTTGGAGAATAAAGCGTTGAGATAAGATGTTCAAACTTCACAAGAGGAAATACTTACTGCCAGGTTAAACGAAGGATTTAAAATACCAATACAGTCAGTCCCTGTTTCCCGCCCATAAATATACATATATTATGGATTGTTATTTCGTCGCCAAAAACTGTTGTTTAGAATTCCGTAAACAAACAACTTTTTGGAAAGTGGTGCCACCTAGTGATGAAAGACGGAAGTTCAATTGTAAATACAGTCGATAGTTTTTAAATAAACACGTCGTACTGGTTTTACCATGAATATACATTGGTTTTACTTACCATTAATCATAATTCAGTGGATAAAAATGTAGTACTACACGCGGGGCGTAATTATACACTTTTTAATATCGTCTGGTCTACAGATATATTTAATTCCTCTCCAAATTTAATTACACAAATGCACAATTAACTTCTTAGCACTTCGTGAATATCGCTATACGGAAATTTAATTAGAATGCGAGGTGACTTCATGAGAATTCCCAATGGCCATCATTGCAGTGTAGGTAAAAAGGAATGCACTTACCGCAGCCCTGAACAGATTCTTATTTTTCAATCCAAGTCTCCTATTTTGGGTCCTCGTAGACGCATACCCTGTTTTGCAGCCTGGTACGAAGCAATTTCCGTTTAAACAAGGCATTCTAAATTCTTTATTTAAGCCGAACGCCCTTAATGCATTCAAATTAGAATCAGAGTCTGGCAAAAATCGTCGTCGGCACACGATGGACGTTTCATAAACCTCTTACACATTTCCTGTAATACATATTTCCTCTCTAGCATTTACAAAGTAACTTTTAGATCACAAAAATAGCAAGATATTGTTCAAAGCATCAAGTAATTCATATCTCCTCGATGTTTATTGAATATTCACCACAGTCTCACGTTAGCAACAATTAACTAAGTCTATTTACAATAACAACTGAAATGAAAAATCGAAGTGGCGCCAAGGACTGGGTGAACTAAAAGTGGAAATTTAGGCATCACGTAGCCTAGGCAACAATTCCAAACATCTAAATCCATAATTTAAGTACATGTTCCCGCCATTGCGCGTTCCGTCGTCTCAGTCGTACGCCGATTAGAATTACACTCCATTGACTGTCGCCTTGATTCCCCATATTCATCAATTGAATGTTTTAGTTCGAACGTTTCCGCGGCGTTTCAGCACATGAGGATCAGCTATCGCGTTTCCCTCAGCGTGTTGTCTTTTATTGATGACAGTTTCTCCTGCCATCCTGCTGGCGTCTTCAGGTCGAAGTGAAGTTAATGTATTCTCTCTTCCCATCAAGTTTAAAGGTTAGAGATGTGCGTAGGTTGCTCAACTCTAACAATAAATTCAAAAATACCGTAAAAAAGAGTACATAGTGACAGAGGTGGTGTTTTGAAATTTCGGGTGCCTTTCTCTAAGTTTTACAGTAAGAATAAACGGAACTGCTTCAGGCGTGACTTCATGGAACTGCATTTTGATGAAAATAAATAAACTTTGTATAGTCCACACAAACATTTTAATACACCCTTAACTCCCAGCCCTCCTTCAACAACTACCCCCCCCCCCATATATCCCTCCTTCCCCACCTATACCACCCCCCCCAAACTTTTCCCATATATAAGAGCCTGCAATTTGCCATTTTTCACCCTTGATGACGTCTACAGTATAGATGAAACCCGGGTCGGTGTATTCAAAATTTTTGTATGGACTATACTTTATTTATTTTCATCTTTTTACAATAAGAATTCCGGGTGTTGTGAAGGAAATGTTTAGTGAAGGCTTTCGGGAGTCTCTTGGGATGTACGGCCATACGCTTCTTCTTTTACCAATGTATTTTTCTTACGATGAGCGGGAAGAAACGTGGTCACAGCGTGACGCTGCGCTCTCAAACTCGTGAAATGATCGTATTGACGATTACTTTCTGCAAGGGTATGCTCCGCGGCGGCGCCCATTTCCCTTTAACAAGAGTGCACAAGCAGGTGGGATAAGCTCAAAATCAGTTGGGAGGATACTGAAGGGAAAATATGGCGACCGCATTCGTGAAAAATAGTCCGATTCCCGTTTTAAGGTAGTCCGAGCGAGATAGTTCCCTAATCATAATGGAGACCATATTCGAATTATACGTTTTAATTTCACCAGCTGTTGGACACATCAATTAAATATTGCATTATTTATGGTTCAATAATATAGTTTTATATGACAGAAATGGTAAGTAATCAAATGAAAATATCTAAATAAGTCTTTAACTTGACTCATTTTATTCGTGCGGTGCGTTTGAAACTCCTTCAAAACGGAAGGTTTTTTTGATATCCCGATGAGTTTACTGCGGTGACAATATCGTTAATGTTTAAAAATAGTTGAGAAAATATACAAACTACACGTTGTTAGTTTTTTTGCGACATCAAAGTATTATAAATTCTTCATTTTGTAAATAATGTCTCTCTGGAGTGCATACACGTACGATTTCCCATGTAAAAGGGCTGGTATTTTTTGGCAAATAACTTCAAAAGTAATGTGGTAAGGGGTTGAACTTTTGGTGTCATTGGATAGCTGAGATGTTTTTCTTTAAAATGAGACCAAATTAATTGATTTTTAAGTAAAATGATATTTCGCTCAAAGTGCCTTTGAAACCACCCCGCCTACACTTCCTTCCGTTCCTCACTCCCCCTCCCCGTCTTCTCTCCCCTCTCCGATCTTCACAAAGCCTTTGTGCACCTCCCGCCGTGGGCTTTTCCCTTTCTGACCTCCGGCAACTTTGCCCTCTTCCCCAAACTCGACCCTTCTGCTTGTCTTTGGATAGCTCTCGCCGTCTCGACGGTATATACTTCAATTCGGCGTAAGGCGAATGGGAATTATTTATCCACTTTTAGCCGCAACTCCTTAGGAACTACATAACCTGATAAAACAGCGGGGACTGACTGTACGCATAGCTATTCGTCGAAGGTTAGTACACAACAATTTGAGCTCAAGAGTGAATACAATGTAAACAAAGATGCTAAAGATGAAAACATAAGTGGGAAAAATGTAGGAATTGGTGTTAAGGCATTACTAAGAATTCTACTGATAGCGGGACTAACTGATATAGAAGCTAAGCTATACACTACGTTATAAAATACTTAGGTATGTGGTCACTTAGAGGAATAAATAGGTATATGAAAGGGGGATGATATAGAATGAAAGTGGAGAGGGGCTGACCCGTGCAAGTGGCGAAGCGGGACTGCCATTCGTAGCCTCCTCCGAGGGGTCCCGGGCGGAGCGGGGGCCGAGCGTGGTCATTGCGGGGATGAAGGAGTGCCGCCGTGGAGCAGTTGCAGGAGACGTTCCAGCGGTCGCGGGCGATGTCCCACAGGTGGGCGTTGTCCTCAGGCCGGAATGTGCACGCGCCTCCAGAAGCGAGGCCGGCGCAAGGGCCGTCGTCGCGCGCGCAATCCTCCCGCGCCGCGTAGTGCTTGCCCGGGCAGCAGGAGTCTGCGGGAAGGGAAAGAATTACGATGAGCGAGGGTGCGGCACTTTTTCTGCAATTTTCTGCTGTGATTTGGAAAGAGTATGAGTAAAATTGAGAGAAAGGGAAAGCAGGTATCCGGTGACGGTGAAATTCAAATCAGGGTCGATTTATTCGATATGTTGCACCATCCATAGGCGAAGAGGCGAAGAATCGAGATATCGAACGACCTTGATTCAAATTTTCATGTTGCGCCACCTACTGGCTGAAATTTGAACTATTTGCAACCCTCGGCGACTGCAGTGCCTCTGGGATCAGTGCGTTGAACTTCTAGCAGGGGGCAAATGGCCTACCATAAAATTAACACACATATGCACTCCCCTGGTGCAGCACCAACAATGATGAGCAGGGGACCACACGAGGCCAGCCAGCGGACCCCATCACCCATCCGCTCTGTCCCGATCGGTGAGGACTCCATGATGCATTAACTTAACTCCACGACGTATGCATTAACACGAAAACCTGAAACACTAGAGTCTTTCATTCATTTTTCTAAATGAAGTTACGTTCGTTCCTCTACTTAGTAGATTCCATTCTTGCAGTCGTGAGTCTAGAGGTTTAGCTTTTCGCTTGGACAAATTACCTTACCTTCTCACGGAAGAAACACATCCAATATAGGCAGTACTCATTTTCGGGAAATAAAATAATCAATAGCAACACATGCAAATACCTAAGAGTTTACTTAACGAGCGATCTAGGATGGGGGCAACAAGTAGAACATGTAACATGCATAGCTTTCAAAGTTTTGCATTGGACAATGAGAAATCTAAAGGGCTGCAGGACGGCCACAAAGGAAATGGCGTATAAATTGTTTGTTCGGCCAATCCTAGAGTACTCGGCGATGGTATGTGACCCATTTGAGGAAGGTCACGTTAAAAAGCTGGAGAAAGTTCGACGGAAGGCCGCGAGGTCCGTTCTGAATAGGCATAAGAGGACTGAAAGCGTGACAGAGATGATGACAGTCTCCGGATGGGAGAGTTTACAGAGCAGGCGGAAAAGAAATAGAATTTTCGGGTTGTATAGAATAATTATGAGCGAAAGAGCATAAGGGAAAGCTTTGTACAGAACTCGAAGAGCCATCCTTCATTAGCAAGAATGATCAGATGTTCAAAGTAAAACAGAGATCCCAAAAAACAATTGTTAAAAAATTCTCATTTCTCAACGGGACAATTATTGCATGGAACCCGTTACCTGGAGAGTTGTTTAAACCCCTTACATTCCAACATACACAGGTATTCAAAAAGAATTATAATGAATGCATGCAAAGACTTTGATGTGCACCATTTATGCAATTTGATCGATGATATTAATATATCTATGTTTATGCTTCGAGATGTTTTTGACTATCTATGATTTCGTTTACATTTCGCCTCACACGGTATCTTTTGACGTAACCTTACAGTGCCATCTGACCTTTGTCTATTCGTACTGATCTGTGTAAATAAATAAATAAATTACTGATCATGTACCAAGTTATTTATTTCATGTAGACTTATGAGAAGTGGTTCATTTGAGACACTAGACTTGGATGCGTGGTCGTTACTTTCGTCTAATATATCTAAGTATTTTTCAGACGTGGCAGTTGCAAAATCTTCAGTCATATCATGTCCTCCCACTTTAGAGGTTGGTTCGATACTGATAGTCATTCTTCACGAGGAACTGTTCTTTTTATTGACGGCAAATTTGGATTATTTAGACTACGTTTCAACATTTTTGAAAGACCTTCTTGTTTGCAAGGCAAAAAAGCTATCATTCCGCGATTTTTGGTTCACGCCCAATCTTACGGACAGCTTATGTCTTACTTTTCTCTTACCTTTCACCCGCTTATAGAAGACAACAGAACAACTGACGCAACACACGCGAGTGTTTGTTTTTTTGTTGTGCCCAATGTTTTACCTGATCACTTAATTGGCAACCGATATAAGTACAAGTCGTATGACTTTTTAATTTGCCTTTGCACTCTTCTAGATTATGATTTCACCAAATATTGCCCACAAACACATCAAAACCAAGCTGGTAGATTTTTCAACTATTGCGAGCGAAATTATCCAATATAAGTCAATGATATCACTTAAGACTTCGTAGAAATAAAGTACACGTGGTAAGGCCGAGGAACTTAATGGTTCTGAAGGTTGGGTCGGATGATGGGTTAATGAAAATGTTCCACCTTCCTTCTTCAGCAATGCTGCAAATCTGGAAATAATGAAATCCTGTTCTTCGGCCCATTCATGTGGAAATAAATAACATTATGTATTTTAAAAAAGGGACAAGTTACAGCTTTTATAACAATACCTTTGTTAATAGTACGCAAAAAATAAAAAAATAGGTAGATATTGGTGACGGTACCAAAGTTGTGTAGGGTATTATGTATATTATGTATATGTGTCTGCATATTATGTATAAATATGCAGACAAGTTGGCAGACACATTTCTCGACGAGTCCTTTTCCCCAGCCGTAGGATTCGACTGGTGAGCCTAATTTATTGAAGTAATCAAATTTGTCATCATAAACAGTGCTAGCCTAGAGTTAATCGCGATTCAATTCCTAAGGACATTGCTCTAGAGTTTTCTCAAAAACAGCATTCACAGTGAGTTGAAGATTATCATTACTTCCTAGTTTCGCCCACTATCACATTCTGCAACTATTTACAGGTCAAATTTCGCAAATTAAGCGTGGAAAGTTTGGGTTGTGTTTTTTATAATTTGTAAAGGATTTATTACTAATCCACTTCCCAGCACGTGAATTGAATGGCATTCGAGTCATATTAGGGAGATACCAATACAGGACCGAATGAATAATTTGCAATCCCACATAAATGTATCGGAACAACCGATTCCTCAATAAACTTCACGAGTTACAATGTTATATCTTCACCCTCTCGTTTCCTGACAAAGTTACATGTTCAGATGAAGACGTAAATTAGTCACGAAACCGGTCGTTTCAATAAGTTTATGTGGAATTTCAAATCTGAATATCTGATGGTACAGTGTGGAAATCCGGGGTATGTTAATGAAATCTTAGGAGTGGAGTTAACGAAGTTATTTTAATTTTTCCGCGGTGAATAACTCCCACCGATTCCAGCCAAAAACCGTTTCCAATACGGAATTGTAAAGTTCAATGCTTTCATTGCGGCACAATGAAAGAGACCCATAAATTATAGCCAGAACAGGGTCTTACAACGTTGTTGTAATTGTATACGCGGACCATGGTCGAATTACATCAATGCCCACCGGCATCGTCGTATTCCTCCTCAATGGCGTTCAGTTCATATTCACTTTAAACTCCCGTTCCTCCCTCGTCCCATTCTGTGCAATTCTACCATTCCTTGATGATCTAAACTGTCGCACGCGCGGAGTAACTGGACGCTCCAATAGCAAAAACAGATGGCTGCATCGTTTGACTTACACTTAATCTACACCTACATATGCCCCGCGAGCCGCCGCATGGGCGTGTGGCAGGGGGTGTTAGGTCACCAGCCATGTAAAGGTGTGTTTTTTGGAGATAAAATGGTGACATGTATTATAGGAGTGTATTTAGTGGAGCTCAATTTTTATTGTGGTCGCTTAGTGTTCGCGGAAAGAACGAGTTTTTGTACCCATCTGTTCGGCAGTGTATCTCTCTTATTTTATCGCATCTGTCACACCTACAGATGTAGTGAGGAGACATGATAATATTTTCTGTGTCGGTCTGAAACACACCAGTTCTGAGTTTATCAAGCAGCCTAAGCCTTGCGTGTAGCCTCCGAGTCTCTAGGGGCTCCCATCTTAATCCCCCTAAAAGTTGTGAGACACTATGTACGCTCGTAGCAGTATTTAACGAAGCGCGCTGCTTTCCTTTGTATTTTATTAATTTTTTTGGTTAAATCTATTTTACCAAGGTCCCAAATGCTCGCGGCGTATTCGAGGTGTGGCCTGACAAGAGCGAAGTAGCATCTCTCTTTGACTTTTTCATCCGAGGACCTTCCTAATATACGTTTAACAAAACCTTGTTTCTTTAATGCTGCGCCACATATGTTTTGTATGTGTAATCCTCACGATATATCAGATGTTAAGGTAATTCCAAGATATTGTAGACTCACTCACTGCATCAAGACACTTCATCCCGGGGGCGAATACGCACTGCTCACGCCCCCTCGCTCGTCATCCAGCCCCCCCCCCCCCCATCCGAATACTGGCTTCAATCCATCCCACTGAAACGATGAAATGAGAGCAAATGCCGCCCTAGCGCGTAGCACATCCTCGGAGCAATAATTCGGCGCCTTCCCTCCACATCACCATTGGGATCTCTTCCATTCGATCTGCTGCTACACTGCTGATTTCGCGACACAACAATACTTCTGCTTTCCATTTGTATTCAAGACATTCGAACTTCGCTGGGAGTAGAGTTAATGCGCTCTAAACGGTGACTTAACTTCTATAATTTCCGCTTTCCACTTATTCTCCAACTATGGTTGCTCCCATTGAGACATTTATACATTTATAAGGTTCTACGACGTTTTTATATAAGAAGTGGAAATGCTGGGTTACTACTGTATTTGCCCTTCTCCCCTCAACCTTCGAAAACTTCGTGTAAGTTTGCCCAAAACAAACCTAACGTTATTTAAACGATGTTTTTTGTATTTCGAACCTAAAGTGTACAATCTATTGCCCATTTCATGTGTTAAATCCAAATCTGTTAATACTGCTTTGAAAAATATATATAATCTTGGTTATTTACTCAAGAAAGAATAGAGGATACCTTGTTATAATTGTATGTGATAAACTTGATAATTCCGCTTTAAGTACTGATAACCTCATGTAATAATGTGTATCCATTTCCATGTTCAATGATGTAAAAGACTAACGCATAACTATTAACCAAAAGATGGTAGTATTAATACAGGTCCTCCTTTTAGGCTACCTAATATTACTCATGTTGTAAAGATTAATGTATGTCTAATTGTGTTGAGTAATTAATATTATTATTATTAATATAACTGCTTCTGCGAATGTGGTTTTTGTGTCAATTCTCAGTTGAGGATTCAAACACGGACTTGTAAAGTTTTTCATTACATTTAGAAATGAAATTAAAAATTACAATGAAAACAGAACGAAGCTTTTCGATGTCACATATTTCAACCATATGTCATCCGCTCCGATTTCTCCGATTGCTTCGGGGAAATCCCACACTTGAATCCCTTCTGGAGGTTTTGAGCTAGGCCTGGCTCAAGAGGAAATGCCTCCAATTCCAGCATTTTCGTTTCTTTTTCTGGAAATCCCGGTAATTTTTCAACCAATCGACACTAATGTGATGGCGCCGCCTGTTTAAGGTAGTCCCAGCGAGATAGTTCCCTAGTAAAATAATAGTTCCCTAATAGAGGCCATATTCGAATTATACGTTTTTAATTCACCAGCTGCAGGACACATAAATAAAATATTGCATTATAAATGGTGCAATAATATAGTTTCACATGACAGAAATTGTAAGTAATTAAATGAAAATATCTAAATAAGTCTGTAACGTGACTCATTTTTTCGTGCGGTGCGTTTGAAACTCCTTTAAAACGGAAGTTTTTTTTCTAATACCAAAGAACCTACTTCGGTGATAATCTCATAATCTTTAAAAATAGATGAGAAAATATACAAACTACACGCTATTAGTTTCTTAACGAGATCTAAGTGTTAGAAATACTTCACTTTGTAAATAATGTCTCTCTGGAGTGCATACACGCACTATTTCCCATGTAAAAGGGCTGGTATTTTTCTGGCAAATATCTCCGAAAGTAACGTGGTAAGGGGTAGAATCTTTAGTGTCATTGGAAGGGTGAGATATTTTTCTTTAAAATGAGACCAAATGAATTCATTTCTAAGCGAAAAGATACTTCGCTCGGACTACCTTAAACTCCACAGTCTGACCTGGACAGAAGCTGTATTGCGCGCAGGCGAACGGCATCTCTCGTCCATCGTTCCCGATGGCTCTGAAGTCACCATTGGCGGCCTCGTCTTCGGGGTCCAGACACGAGGCGTGATTGTCGCACCGTTGGCCAATCGTCTCCAGGGCCGGCACCCGCAGCATTGTGAACCAGCACATGAAATACGAGGCCGTCGTCTTCAAAGAATCATGAAACGACATCATATCCCATCATTTTCGTGATAATTGATGCGATTCGTGCCGTCTTTAAAATCTAATTTGATGAAAAAGATATAAAATTATCCGAATTTATTCTGTTGATAAGCAGCTCAGAACTTCCCCAAATAGAATATTTTCGATGTTATTGTTTTCCGTTCACAGCAAACTGTATCACCGTTGAATTGAGGTTATTAGCTGCAACAGTTGAAATATATGTAATCACTTAGTGAGGAGTAAGAGTTTACTATTTATAAAAATTATTCAACTACATATGTTAGAGAAATTGAGAAAAAAGAGATATTTGCCGAATGATCACAAAAGACGGACGAACGAATGATAAAGAAACAGGGCGCTTGGTTGCCCGAAGGAAGGTCTGTGGTCGAGCCATTAATTAATTTATTTTTTCTGAGGACAATAATCAACAGAAAGAAAAATAAAAAGTCAATTTTGTGGCAGGGATAAAGAGGAGGACACAATTGCGTTTAAGTTGGGAAGAAAAGATGTTGCGTGAGGAGAAAAGGCCAAGGGTAGGGTGACTGTTGGCAAGGGTCTTAAAAAATGAAGGTGGGCGGTAGAAAATGGAACGTTGGGAGGTGGAGAGAGACGGAATTTGGGTGTGTGAAACCGACTTACATCGCGAGTGGTGCGGGCAGGGGTGCGGAGTGAAAAACAGGAGAGAAGATGATCAGAGCGGAGGGACCCGCACACGATAGAAGAGTGTAGGAATTTAAGGTCGGAAATCAGCCGGCGATGAGGGAGATGTAAGATTAACTACTGCAATATGTTATGGAAAATCTTCTTCTTCGTCTAAATCCTTCAGTCAGCTATAAGCATATCTATGAGTGAACGGTTGTCAGTGATTATGTAAAAATTGTAGCTTTTAAATGTGTATCTCCTCAATCAAAAGGAAAAGCTGGGTTCGTCAGGATGGACAAAACGTCGGAGGAGTGGTGCGGGCATGAGTGGGGTCGAATGAGAAGAGGGAGGGAGCAGAGCAAATGAGGGCAGGGGGTCATAACTCCCAAAATGTTTCTCCCAATCCAAAATCCCAATTATTTCTTTTTCCCAAAATACAAAACTCCCAATACATTATATCTCCTAAAACATGAAACTCCAAAACTATATAAAATGTTTTTTCTCTACGTATCTTCCGTTGCTATGTTCAATTAATTATAGTCTTTTTGTTTATTTATACCTGAACCATGGCCAAAATTATTGTTAAAGATAATCGCGTATATTTACACATTGACGGTTTTTTGTAGCTACGACAAAATAAGTGCAGGAATATTGTTTATTGGAGGTGTCGAGAGTATTCCGCATGCAACGCTCGAGTGAACACAAAGTACAGCTGGTCCTGGAGTACAAATTAAAAAGCAACCTCTGAACACTCGCATGCCACAAAGTTGGACAAATAGACAAAGGCAGGCTGGATCAAATAATCTGCCCGAGGGGTGGCATAATCGTTTTGCGACCGTTGTAGGCAAAGCGCACCCAAGTATTTATGATTTCCTTTTGGAAATTCATAAGAAGCAGGCTGACACCGAGACCATGCTGCATCAATTATCTTCCGGTCAGAGAATAAAGAAAATTAGGGCACCCGAGCTGCAACGCATCGAAGATCGCTTATATAATTCTGTTTCTAAGTACGAAACATACAAAAATGATGACAAAATTCTTGATTATTTACGAGCCATTGGTTCAAATTTGACTCTCTGAATTACATAATACGATAAATATTTGTTACAAAAAATTTTGGAATTTCCAACTTTGGGATTTTAGTATTTTGGGAAATTATGTTCTTTGGGAATTTTAGTAGTTAGGAGTAAGTGACTGGGAATTTTGTATTGGGAGAAATGTTTTGGGAGTTATGACCCCCAATCCAAATGAGACAGGGGAAGGGAGCGGTTTGAATGCGTGCTGGATAAACTGGAGGAGATGTCTGTGCCTCTCCGAGCAGATCACCAGGTTATGAGAATGGTTCGGAGTCGATTGACGAAACAGATGAGAGCATGATAGATGAATGAACGGAATAAGATAAAGATCGGAAAGCGGACGTGGGTCTGGTGGACATTCTCAAAAAAAAAGTATTTAGAACCCACGCATAAAAAGCAAGTACCTACGGGGCTTAGACGCGAAATCATGGATGTGAAAGGCCCGGTGAAACAACCCATGTAAAGGAAAAACGACGGAAATATGAAACAGATATTTTTACAGCCATAAAATCTGAATGATCTCATGTCGATGCCATTATTGCACCCTGGCTGGGTTATTTAATACGCATACTTACATTAAGTGCCCACTACTTATAGGAGGAGCTAAAATTATCTTGAGTCATAAGTGGAAGTCTAGATGAACGCAATAAATCGCTCATTCGTCACAGACTTTGAGGGAGAAATAAGAGGTGGCGTTTGCCGTAAGTCACGTTTATCTTTCAGCCCTTAAATTTTAACAGATTTTTACATAAAATATAATATTAGTTTATATATTCTCTTTGGTTATAGCTTATACTATGCCTGATTTCTCACTAAAAGCAATGGTACCCATATCAATGTCTCGATAGGACATTTCTCGGCATTTTCAAACACGACAGATGTTCAACTCTCGACTCTTGTCTTTGTATATTATCGGATTATTGAACAAGGGCAACAGACGTCATAGGCAGAATTATACAAAAGGATACTTAACTCAACAATGAGGTAACACAGAATAATACCTAAACCAGTAGATACCAACAGATAGTAGTTCTTATACAAGTTGTCCGAATTCCTTTCAAAGAGCATCAATAAAATATTGTTCTAAATGGGAAATAACGAATACAATTTTGTTCATTTTTCCATTAATTCAAATTAACCACACATTTGAGACCAATTTCGATAAGTAATACGTCAAAATATGTCTAAACATGTAGTGTTAAATACTAACTATGAATAATCGCGCAAAGAAAATCTAACAGATGTTCAGGTAGCCTGGTATTTTAGGGATACCTATGCAAGGAGTTAGGAGCAAACGAAGAGAAAAATTGCCGCCATATGTAACGTTATAATGCCTAGTAGAACGTATCATAACTCAAAAATTCAAAAAAAAGATAAAGACATACCATTGTTATATTTTCTCTTTAACAAATACAAGTAACCTGTACCCAATAACCTTGACCAACAAAATGCATTGTGTGCAATAAAAATTACACTTTCAGGGATGTATTTTTTCAGATTGAACAATTCTAAATTCGGAAGTACGAACAGGTTGACCGATTCAACTTATTTTTTTAGGAAAAATATTCATCAAAAAAATTCTTGCACGAATGATATGGATATAATCAAAAAGTGTTTTCTCCTATGTTCGCCCAGAAAGAGAACCATTGGAAACAATTAAAACAAGAAAAGCAAAGCTCATCGGACACTTCCTCAGGCACGACACCTTCACGCAAAATATTATGGAAGGAAAAATTCTGGGCAAGAGACAGAGAGGACGACCGAGAACTTCGTACCTAAAAGTATAGGCGATGGAAATGGGATGCACCTCGTACACACAATGAAATGAAGAGGAAGGCTGAAAAAAGAGATTGTTGGAAGTCGTGGCTGCAACAACAAGGATAACCTTTGGAAGAGAAGAAGAAGTCCGCCCAGTTTCACGTCATCCTGTTATATTTCAAAGGTGAATTTCCATGAAGGATGTTAGGGCCTGCGTTCCCACTAATAGGCCGAATATACTAATTTCCGATACGTTCAAGGAGTAATATGGCTCTCATAAGACAACTTTCAATTGTTTCACATTTATATGAGGGTATTAAGTTGAACTTTCGCAAGCGCTAGTTACATTTCTTTATTTCTCCACTACAAATTGCACACAGTTGTGTAAACACTAGCGGGTGACTCCGTTAAAGTTACTGCGCGGCTAGTTCCGCAGTTCTTTGGCAATTGGATTTCTTATTTGAAGCTGGTGCCTCTGCTTTACCAAAAATTTTCTTTCACCCTCTCATTAACACCCGTCAATTTCAAATGGCGTGTGTAATGACAGTAAGGTAACTGAACCTCGATGAAGTGGTGATGAATTTTTGAAACTTCAAAATCTTGATGGGGGGCCGGGAGGAAACCACGTCTGAACATGCATAAATAGAATGCTAGTAATTATACATCAGCATGATGCAATGTTAGAAGATTAAAAAGTCCTTTGTCATCATTCAGCGCTTGAATGATGCGGTTGGAACTTATTCGTTGGCGCGTTTATTTGAGGCTTATCTTATCAGAGAAAACATTAGGAAACGTGTCCACGAAATCGACCATATGAGCTAGTATGATACTCCGCTATGAGAAGCGATGCGAAAATTAACCATAGAAAAATTCATTGTCACATCCATGAATATATATTAGGGATTTAGCTGTTTGGAATCGTTGCCTAGGCGACGTGTTGCCTACATTTTCACTTTTAGTTCTCCTAGTCCTTGGCGCCACTTCGAAAAGAGTCTTTACAGTTGAATCGTAAATAGACGTTGTTAATTGTTGCTATCGTGAGACTGTGGTGAATATTCAATAACGATCGAGGATATATGAATTACTCGATGGTTTTAATAATATCTTGATATTTTTGTGATCTAAAAGTTACTTTGTAAATGCTAGAGAGGAAATATGTATTATAGGAAATGTGTAAAAGGTTTATGAAACATCCATCGTATGCCGACGACAATGTTTGCCAGACTCTGATTTTAATCTGAATGCATTAAGCCCATTCGGCTTAAATAAAGATTTTAGAACGCCTTGTTTAAACAGAACTTGCTTCGCACCAGGCTGCAAAACAGGGTATGCGTCTACGAGGACCCAAAATAGGAGACTTGGATTGAAAAATAAGAATCTGTTCAAGGCGGCGGTAAGTGAATTCCTTTTTACCTACACTGCAATGATGGAAATTAGGAATACTCATGAAGTCACCTCGCATTATAATTGAATTTCCGTATAGCAATATTCACGAAGTGCTAAGAAGTTAACTGTGCATTTGTGTAATTAAATTTGGAGAGGAATTAAATATATCTGTAGACCGGACGATATTAAAAATGTGTATAATTACGTCCTGCGTGTATTACTACATTTTTTATCCGCAATATGATTAATTGTAAAAACCCACGCATATTCATGGTAAAACCAGTACGACGTGTTTATTTACAAACTATCGACTGTATTTACATTGGAACTTCCGTCTTTCATCACTAGGCGGCACCACTTTCCAAAAAGTTGTTTGTTTACGGAATTCTAGACTACAGTGTTTGGCGACGAGATAACAATCCATAATATATATTCATGGCCACATCCATTGCCTTCAAGTCCAGACATTTTCACGCGCGTAAGTTTCATACAATGAGTGTAGATCGCGCTGAGCGAGGAAGATGTCAATCCTCCCAATCCTCGGCAGGTCGTCCCGAAAAGCGTAAGCGGGGATAAGTCTCCGCCATCTCAGGCGAGCGTTAAACTTCAACGGATCTGCGAGGCGGAGAGAGCTGGATTGCACCGCTACGTCTTTACTTTTCGAACGGCACACCACTCTTCTATATCCCTAATTTACACCTTTCTTTACTCATGGTAAGCAAGGAAAAATGTTGGATCCTGTCTTTACATGCGACAGAGTAAAAGTGACGCAGAAACTTTCGAGCGATCAAGAGAACTCCTAAGTCGAGACCCTCATGCATCGCAGATTCATTAATTTCCAAAACGGCACATGGCTAGCATGATAAGCCTTAACACACCTAGAAATCACAATGGGTTCATGGATGGAAGTTTTGTTTACAGTAAGTAGGTATTTGTTTAGCTACTAACCACATACAACCACCACGAGATCCAGGTTTACCACATCACAGTGTCTAAAAGCCGCGACGAAGCGTCGTAATTATCGAGCAATCCGTTAATTATTTATCTTTTTATAAAATTCGAAACAGTTTCACGTTGACTCTTCATTGAAAAATTAAATTCATCATTCAACCAAAAATCAAAATATTAAAATTAAAATGTTCTAAAAATTCGCAAATTTTTATACGACCATATTTATAGAAATAAACAATCTAATTTTTATTTAATTAAACTTTTATTTTAGTATTATACAATTATTGAGAATGCCATTAAATACTACCGTAGCAATTTGAAACTTATTTTTTTCCTTTTACACCAGAGAAGTTACAGAAATGACAAGTGACCTATTTTTAACGATCACATCATTTCTTTACCGCGTCTAGACTGAAAATGAGACAACTCTTTTCTTTGCGAATCTCTTTATGCCGTCAGCCCACACGCCATTCTACATTCTAGTGATGGTGAGATAATTTAAACCAACATTCAGCTTCCTTATTTTCTTCGGGGATGCCAGTTCAGTCTCCTTAAGGATTTCGTGGGCTTCATAGGAACGATATGTAAAAGATTACCGGACATTGAATATAACGAGCTGCTAAAGGCGTGCGCCAAGCGCCACAGTCCACGAGGTTAAAGTTAAGCTTCGAACACATTGGAATGTTCACTCTTTTTGTCCAATTTGAGGATGCCGAGACTAGACACGGTATTACCTTTACGGAGTCACCCACGGGGGTCACGGTTGTAAATTTTTCTCAACCGCATCTCATCCCACCGAATTGCTTACCTTCCCCTACTACAAGAACGGTCGATCGCCAGTCATGCCATGTTTACATCACTAGCTTATAATCAGGTTAACTCTTAACCCGAGTAACAGTTCGCCGTGTGAACGCAGGTTGGCGCTGACCCTAGCCAACTTTTTAACCGCGCTGGAGTTACTAGGGTTGGCGCTGGTTACCATGATTTTTAACTCGTGTAAATGCAGGTTAGTTAGAAAAGTAGTTAAGTGATCCAGTCCACTTGCAGATTTTACTTGAAGCGTACAATATATTAAGAGACTTTCTATTGTCACATTCCGTATCCATGCATCCGTGCCACGTTGATTGGTGTATTTTAATGTATAAGTGAATGATGAATCGTATATTAAGTTCAAAATTTACCTTAAATGCGCAATCGAGGACGGGTCATGGGAAGAAGTTGTCAGAAAAATTCGTTAATTCCGCTGCATATATTGAGGCAAGGACTCGAAATGGAATTTATTTACAAATATTGAATGTCAAGATAACATATTGAATTGTTTATATCATAAAGGAGTGCAAAAGACATAATAACGTATATATTCTCGGGGTATCTTCATGGTAAAGTAAAGCACAGTGAGACGTCGTTCTATTAAGGAAATTTACTCTCTCGATTTTCATCTTTCGATGCATAAAGTGTTGTTAAGACATGAAATGATAAGTGTACAGTTAAATACTGATGAATGAGAAGTTTAACCATGCGATACATTTGCATATTCAATCCTTTTTCTCTCCCGTACAAGTTCCTTGAATAAAGCTGAATATAGCCCAGGAAACAATGAATGATGTGCGCGACTTGCGATGATTGTTGAATGATGAATGAAACGCGACTTGCGATGTTTGCTGGGCTGTGGGCTACAACACCTTCTTGACTCTCCACCAGAGGCCATCAGCATGTTAACAAGGGTTAAATGATGCCGTGTAAATGCAAGTTAGTTACGCCGCCATATCAACTAACATTCTTACCCGAGCATGGGCGATCCAAGGGGGGGATATGGGGATATATCCCCCCCCCCGAAAATTTAGGGTTCTACACAACAGTTTTAACAACTAGATGAAGTTATCAAATACAACACTGAACACTCCGATCACTGAGGTAGTCTCCCCCCCTCCCCTTGAAATAAATTCCTGGGATCGCCCCTGAACCCTAGTAAGGTAAACGGGGCATCAGCCACTCCAAAATACACCGGATTCCATCCCGGAGGACCCTCGCCCCAGGACGGTGAAACTCAAAAACTAGAGAAACCATTCGCACATCGCCCCTACTAATGGAGGGACGCAAGCACGGCCGGGGGAGGAGACACGTAGGTAATTCTCGCTCGCCTGTGACGGCACCGCGCCCGAAGCCGTGGGTGCGGCGCGTTGCGACACGCCCCCCGGGGCCTACCCGCCCCTCCCGCGCCTCCGTGCCCCGCCTCGTTAAAGCAGTCTCGCGCGGCTAATGAGTTGTGCCTCGAAATTGGGCGCCGAACGATAACCGACAAACCTCTCGGAGGGGAGCGAGGAAATAGAAGAGACGGGGAAGGTCACCCGATTGGAAGGCGAGCGAACAGCGGCGCACACAACGGCTCACAGACCTTGTTCACATGGACAACATTTAATATTTTAAAAGTGGCCATCATAGTACTTAAGGTAGTCCGAGCGAGATAGTTCCCCAATCAATAGAGACCATATTCGAATATTACGCTTTAATTTCACCAGCTGCAGGACACACGAATCAAATATTGCATTATTAATCGTGCAATAATATAGTTTTATATGACAGAAATGGTAATCAATTAAACGAAAATATCTAAATAAGTCCCTCACTTGACTCATTATTTTCGCGCGGTGCGTTTGAAGCTCCTTCAAAACGGAAGGTTTTTTGTGATATCCAAGAATCTATTGCCGTGACAATATGATTTATTTTCAGAAATAGTCAATAAAACATGCAAACTACACGCTGTTAGTTTTTTTACGACATCTAAGTGTTAGAAGTTCCTCATTTTGTAAATAATATCTCTCTGGAGTGCATGCACGTACCATTTCCTAAGTAAAATGGCTCGTATTTTTTGGAAAATATCTCCAAAAGTTATGGGGTAAGGGGTTGAATTTTTGGTGGCATTAGAAGGTAGAGATATTTTTCTTTTAAACGAGACCAAATCCATTGATTTCTAAGTAAAATGATATTTCGCTCATACTACCTGAAGTGATGTCAAACTATCATAGTACCATTAGCTGACAGATTTATTCTATAGATTAAAGGGACATGCTCTTAGTAAGGCATTCAATAAGTGGTTCTAAATAGAATGGTAATTAAATCTTCTTTAGAGTGATTCGTCAAATCATAATTCCTAAAAAAAATACTTAACTGTGAAAATATTACATCGATTAACAAAATGACTGCATTAACGACCCACGTATGGTTAACAGTTACTTTTTGTCTTAACTAAAAAGCCTAATCTTCTTCTTCCGGTCACTGCTTGATCAACTCTCATCCACGGTGAGAAATGTCTCCTGGCGATTCATGTTTGCACAGATCAGAAAGCGATAAATGCATTACAAAGAGCGAGTCAGCGTTATACAATGGATTTTCAGTTTTTCAACTCCATGGACTCCAACAACAGCAGCTTTTAGCAACAATGATGGGGATTAACAATATTCATTAAATTAATTGTTTTAGTTTCCAGCTAATAGTTGTTATTAAAAAACCCAGCAATTAATTGAATTTCATTAGTGGAATTAGCGAGTGATGTGTTCGATAATTCTAAATTTAGCCCATTTGAAAATACACACAACCATTACATCCCCCTGCCAAATTAGAAGAAGAAACGCTGAACTCCTTTCCTTCAACAAAATGCTGTAAAGACGAGCAAGTTAAACACAGTCAGAATATCCTGTTTTGCCCTGGATTTTGATAGCTCAACTTTAAAAACGCTTTAAACTCACTAAGCACAAGATTTACAACGGATTTTTTTTAGAGTATTCTGCCGGTAAAGGTAGATTTTATTAAAGTCAGAGAATCTCCTACCCATTTTCTACACTTTCATGGCCCAAACTACCTCTATTAATTCCTTTTTTCACATACGATCTACCCTTCCTCATCCCGTCCATAAAACCTATTCTCTTTCTTCCCCTTCCCCGCTTGCCCAATATCCTTCCATCTACTCAGTCTTTAGCAATCCCTCGCCCCTTATTAGATCCTCTAGCTACCTAACCTGCTTATCCTAGGTTTCGTTCCGGAATTTCCTTATCTCGCCCACCATCCTAGGCACTTCCTCATTTGTCTTCCTCACCGTCCACCGCACCTGCTCCATCCCTCTCAACACCCATATCCCAAACGACTGCAGTCAATTCTCGTCCTCATTTCTGAGAGTCCACGTTTCTGCCCCATCCATATGCTCCATATCAAGCTCTTCACCAGCCTCTTCTTCACGCCATTACCCCAGGTCTCCCTCATCAGCTCCCTTCTATTACCAAACGCCTCCTTAGCTAGCGCTATTCTTTTACTTATGTCTTGGCTACTGTGTCCATTTTCTCCCAGTGTACTACCTTAGTAATTAAAACGCTTTAATTGCTCAATTTGTGCCCTTCATCTTTTATGACCAGCTTGGCTTTCTTTGTCCTACGGAATCTCATTACTTTTGTTTTATTGTGATTTACCTTCATTCCAAATTTTCCACACACTGGAATTCTAAAGCTTATACTGAAGCTTGTACTTCCATTAAAGATCGACTAACCAACGCCTGATCGTCCTCGAATCTAACTGACTTTATCAGCTGCTCGTCTACTTAAATTCCCACTTATAGTTCTCCGAAGGTGAGTTATCCACTCCTACTGCTTTCATTGCCTTCACTCTTTCAATGCTTTCTCTATTTCACTGTCGAGTATCATTGGCCCGAGGTTATCTTTAATTATTGTTCCCTCATCCTCTTCATCTAAATTAGTTGGTCCACCATCGCTGTCAAATAGCTCCTCCACGTACTCTCTCCACCTATCTTGAATATCTTCTTGCTTAATTAATATCCTGCATCTTCTGTCCTTGTTCTTTGGTACAGTCTATCCTCTCTTAGCGCCCAATAACAATTTTACTTTTGTAGCACACCCACTTCCCCTTCTTTTGGCAGTTTTTCCATTTTATCGTATTGTATTTTCCACCAATTTTCCTTCGCCCGATTGGTTATTCGCCGAAGTTGATTATTCAGCCACTTTTACTTCGTCTTACCTTTGGTTTTGTCTTTTTAGCACTTCCTTCTTGGCCCCCCCCCTCTCGTTTCCAAAGATCCCATTATTTTTTCCGCTGCTCTTTAAAATTCTCCCATTTTTCCTCGATTGCTCCAAATTTCTTTGCATCGCCTAAGTTCCCTTCCACTAGCTCCTGGTATTCCCTCCTTCTTTCCACTTTCAAAGGTTCCAAGTACCATCTCTTTATCCTCTTACTTTTACTCACCTTTTTTAATCGAACATCATATTTTTTCATACCTTAATTATGATCCGAGTCTGCAACAGCCCCCGGATAACTCCTTGAGTTCTTCACACTCTCCTAAATCTTTAACTAACCATGAAGTAATCAATTTGATATCTCCCAGAATCTCCCGGCATTCTCCATGTATACCTCCTCCTATGATTGTGTGTAAACCAAAATTTTGTCAGTCGCCCATTCCTATTAGGTTTCTCTTGTCCGGGAACTCTCTGATTATCTCCTCCATCTGTCCATACACCTCGTCCACCTCCTCCTCCCTATGATTGCTTGAAGGCATGTACACCTGGACCAATGCGCAATATGTAGGGCGTGATTTTATTTTTACCACTAATACCCTATCGCTCTCTTGTTCAATATTTACTACCCTTATTCCCCAATATTGCGTTAAATACTATACCTACCCCACGTTGACTCTCTAATCCATTATAAATTACCCGGTAACTATCAACCTAGTAGTCCCCGCTGTCCTTCTATATCACCTTGCACAGTCCCAAGGCAATTACGTTCCCTTTCTCCATGTACTTTTTATTATTTTCTAGTCCTCATCATTGTCCTAACATTCCAAGTTCCTCTTTAATCGGAGTTTCCTCCTCCTCTTCTACTGTGCAGGAGTTCGCGTAATGATAACCGCTGGCGCCTACCCCGTTGCTGGGTACGAAAACCGCCCTATGGGGCTGCGTACCGTAGTTGAGTAGTAGCCCCAGGATTCATTTCTCTGGGTAGTTGATAGGTAGTTGCCAGGGACTCCCATCCCCGCTTCCCAGCTGTACGTGATTCCCGTGACACCATGACGGGACTACCTTCCGTCTGGCTCCTACCCTCCGACCTAACTGGAATGGATTGTCTTTCCGGGAGCATTCTTAATCCCGCCAGTCAAGCTCTCGGGGTCATTGAAACGCGCAAGTCCTTCCACCACGTCAAGGTTGTAGTCCGCGGAAAGAGACAATGACGTATCCATAGCGATAAATGTCGAGGCATAATTTCACAAACCACTAAGTGGAATACATAAGAGAAAATCAATGACACTTGTTCACAACGGCTATTCTATATGATAGATTTTAAGCTATTCGGGACTAGCCACGGAGTTCCACTTTTACGGAGTCACCCGCAATGCACAATTGTGCGAAATTACACAGAGAAAAAAATCAACCGCCTTGACCGGGATTCGAACCCGGATCCCTCGATTTCCGGCAGAGAAAAAAATCATCCGTCTTGACCGGGATTTGGGTTCGAATCCCGGTCAAGGCGCATGATTTTTTTTCTCTGTGGAATTTCATTAATTTGGGCTACTCCATATTTAGTTACCGAGAGATCATCTGCTACAAATACATAATATGTAAAATACGTCCATCGAAATATTTTAGAAATATAAAAATAGAGAAATCAACTTATGGGCATTGTCTGAGAACACAGGGCCACAGTGCGGCGTTTCCCCTCGCAACCGCTATCGCAGATGGTCGCGCGAAAAGCTGGCTGTTCAGAATTTGGTTGCATTTATGTGACTTTTTAGGTCCAAATCCGAAATCGGGTGTCTTCCGTTCACTACAGTGAGCTGCTCACTCCGTAACACACCAGCGCTTATCCATCATTTTCGGACCCAGCGCCATCTACAAAACAGAACGTAAGGAGAGGTTCTTTGAGCTGGCTAAAGCGCTCAAGAAAAAAAAAGAATTCGACAATCGTATCCATTGCTGTGGACACGCTAATTTTCAGCAGAAAGGCCAAACATGGACGAAGTAAATTTTTTCAATGCTATTTGGAAAAAAATACCTTTCCTTTTTAAGTAAATAGTTTAAACAAATTCGGCTGATGGTTCTATCATTTCTCAAGTGTTTAACCTTACAAAATATACAGAATACAAGTATTAGGTACTCTTGATAAGTAAATATATCGATATTTACAATTGAAATTTGAGTATGAAGAAAAGGAAGCATTTCTTGTCTGCCAAAATTGCAAATGAAGGGCTCCTGGAGCCCGGGTTGCCGTAGGTTGACTAACTTCAAATTCCATAACTTCGTATTTTTATCAAAAGGAAAATGTTAAGCTTCAAGACATGTTGAATTCAGAGAAAAACGAAAAATCTGTAAACTATGGCTCACCTTAACCACCACTGTTAACGCTGAGAATTTACGTGTATTCTTTCATACGGAAGATCATCGAGGTTAGGTTAATGTTAGTTAAAAATGCACTGCCATGTCATCAGAATATATCCAAATGAAGCTCTTAATTTTGGATTTAATTTTCAGGATTAAATAAAAAAATGACACAGGTAACAGCCACAACAAAAATATATAAGAATAAAACAATTTATCGGAGTATACCCAGATGCAGCTTGTAATTTCAGATTTTTATTAATGGTGCAGTGGTGCAGTAACTAATGGACAAAATTCAGGGAATACAAATAAAGCGATAAAAACTTCATGGGGACGCTCTGAGAATATGTGAAAAGCTTAAAAGGAATTTTCGACAACCGAATGGCCTTTGGATAAACCGACGATGAGGAGCGAACAAAAGGCAGAAAAGGAAACTTTGCAAAGGCCAACCTGGAATTCCCGCGATATTTCATCCTCTGGCCATTTTTCTGTTTTGCAGACTGCACGATCGTTTCCATCAATCTTCCTTGCGTCAAATGAAACAACCACTTGGCAAGAGGAAACGACATTGAAATTGAGGTCGAAATTATGAGTAGATTGGAGCGATTTTCCATTATGCACAGATTAGCGTTAAACTTTTTCACACGCGTACTCTTGAGTAATATTTATAAATACAAACGAAAAAATAGATTGCTACCGACTTGGTTTCTTGCAAATTTAATGCTCTTTTAACACGTAGTCTCGTGGCACTCGACATATAGTTCGAAATAATTCGATGATATATGTACAGACTTTCTCCTAAACACGAAAACATACCTTCGATATCATTATAATGGTTCCCATTAAATATCAAGGTGGCATGCCAAATAAAAAACAGTTGCCCACATATGGTTTTCACTTAAATATCGAATTACGCGCCGCAAGCCCAAGTCATGACAATACTTGGATGGAGACGAAAATTTTCAAATATAATTCTTGAATCATAAATATTACAACATGTATTATTTCCAACGTATAAATAGATGTACTTGAGTGAAGGGTGGTCCGAGAATTTTTTTACTTGAAAAGTCATTGAATTGTTCAGTCTATTGCTCACGATTAGCGCTCCCCCCACCTTTAAGTAGTTTGAGCGAAATATCATTTTACTCATAAATCAATGAATTTGGTCTCGTTTTAAAGAAAAATATTTCACCCTTCTAATAACACCAAAAATTCAACCCCTTACCACATTACTTGCGGAGATATTTGCCAAAAAAATACCGGCCCTTTTACATGGGAAATGGTACCTACGTGTATGCACTCCAGAGAGACATTATTTACAAAAAAAGGAATTGTTACACTTAGATGTCGTAAAAAATCGACAGTGTGTAGTTTGTATGTTTTCTCGACTATATTTGAAAATTAATCATATTGTCACCGCAGTAGGTTCTTCGGGATCACAGAAAACCCTCCATTTTAAAGGAGTTTCAAAGGCACCGCGTTGAAAAAATGAGTCAAGTTAAAGACCTATTTAGATATTTTCATTCAATTACTTACCATTTCTGTCATATAGAACTATATTATGGCACCATTAATAATGCAATATTTAATTCATGTGTCCTACAGCTGGTGAAATTCAAACGTATAATTCGAATATGGTCTCCATTATCTATGATTAGGGAACTATCTCGCTCGGACTATCTTAAGTGGCGCCGTTAGATTAGTGTTAAGACTGAAAAATGGCCGAAGCAATCTTCAAAATCGAGTGAACGCAGTCATCGTGTTAATTCGGATAACGCGCCGTAAACCAGTGTCAAGTTATACCTGTGCTTAAATGGAGACGTCGTTAAAGAGTCGGTGTTAGTCGTTAAACTTAGTCTTTGTCACGAGAGATAGGCATGAATGGGATTTTGAGGTCAAAGGATGGGTCGCCTGGAATGAGTCTACATGAAGTACGCATGACCTCAATCACACGGGCTGCCCTGTCGCACACTGGCGCCAAACGGACTTTCCGAGACCAAATGTTTTCATTTCTTAATTCGGGGGATTTAGAGTTGTGAGCTGGATTTATAGAGAGAGGCCCCCCCAACCTTCCGATACCTTCCGATTTCTCCTGATTTGTCCCCAAATCCAAATATGTATTGTTTGCGATGTTCGGTTAAAAGTGTCGTTATCCCGAATGTTTTTCGGCTCGTCGGAGGTGAAAGCGAAAGTCATCCGGGAATGTAGATAATAGTATATAAAGGGCTAATGGGAGTACCAAGGTTGGTCAGTTGGTGGTTACACAGAGCTAGTTACTCTGCTCGTTCTCTACTCTACTCTGCTCTGACTCCCATTGGTCGACACGTCGTGCATCCCACGTCAAGATTCGCAAGCCCTATTGGCTCCTAGTATTCTCTCTCTCTCTCTCTAGATTCATCTCTCGCTCCCCGTGTATGATTCTCCTTTTGACCCCTTTACATATATTTGTGTGTTTGCGAGTCTTTATGCGTTTGTGAATGTCTCTAAAGTAATAAAAACCAGTAAAGCCAATCTTTATTCTACTCATCTCGACGCCTTAGCGAGCACCCATACTCATGTGTGACGTCGTCCCACGACGGCGCCATTACATTAGTAAAAGATTGCTCGAGGCCGAATTTTGATTTTCCATATTTTCGAATGAGGTTATCACCTAAAATAATACTTGCATGTGCATGTCCATTATATAGAATAATTCAGAAGGAATGTATACTAATAGTATATACAAGTGCGCACATACACAGTCGATGACTAATACCTAGGAATCGAAATATACGCACGCAATAATCTATAAATCTACGCACGTTTTGTGTACAGTAATGACGGGAGAAAAGAAGAGGAAAGTATTCGACGCTTCCCCTCTCACTCTCTCCTTGAATGGACAGAGAGTCCCAGGAAGAAGAAGAGATAATCGGAAGTCCAGATGCAACCCTCGTGCAACCAAAACTAGCCCCCATATACATGTACATCTACATAACACCCTGCGAGCCGCCGCAAGGGCGTGTGGCGGAGGGTGTTAGGTCACCAGCCGTGTAAAGGTGTAAGTTTTTTGGAGATGAAATGGTGACATGTACTATAGAATTATTTAATATTGTATTTAGTGGAGCTCCATTTTTATTGTGGTTGCTTATTGTTCACGGAAAGAACTAGCTTTGTACCTATCTGTTCGGCAGTAAGTCTGTGGAAGATGAGTTTAGCTTCCGTGGGAAATATACAATCTGCCACTGGACATTTTGTCCTGTTAAAAGAGCAAATATCCCTCTAAGTCGTTAAAAATTACGACCCGTAGAAGACATAAGTCTGATCTTTGAAATGATTATAAAGCCATTTATACCATTAAGCTTCTACGAAAGCTTCTGCAACCTCTTCATTTGGGGGATTTTCCACGAAAACTGAATTCGGGGTTTTTTTGCTTATTCAGTTCAAATTAACCCTCTGGAACCCGCGTAAATTGGAGTTACAGAAGAGCTCGCGTGGCGGGAAATTGGCCGCATGAAAAACATTAGGTTTTTTTCGGCTCATAATGCAATATTTCGTAACTATTCGGATATATGAAGCTATAACAACGTTTGAAAAACATGCTCATGTAAAACAAACATTATATTGAGCACAAGAATTAATACATCGGCTTGCGATCTGAGCTAAAAAAAAAACGCATTCTGCTTTGGGAACATTTAGCATACACATCCAAAAATACGTTGCTCCTAATAAGAAAATAAAACGAGGCATAACGTGTATCTCAGAAAATCTAAATACAAATAAAAAAATCACAAAATTAAAAATTACAAGAAAAAACAAGAATTGAGGAACTTGAAAATAATACTGAGGTAACCTGAGAAAAGTTTTTCATTGAGATCAAAGTTATTTTCTTTTAAAAATCACAAAACTCAAACACTTCACTCATGTTTATTTACACACGACAAAACTTAGAGACATCATCGCGTAGAATATATTCCAGTCTGCATTCTCTCGTCAATCTTCAGTTTCTTCATCATCATCTCCTTGGCATCTTTCGCAAAACTCTGTTAGTTTGCTATGTTTTTGCAAACTTTGCGTGAGCATTTCTTGCAGACAAGACTTGTTCTGCTATTTTTATGTGACCCACATAAGTAACAAATTCCCCCTTGAACAGCTGAGGTGGTATTAGGTGAGACGGCTGAGGGTTCCTTGTATTTGGAGTGGAAGAGTTGGATATCTTTCGGAAGCCTCCAGTTTGTATCTCGGTTTCTGAGATTGGGTTCCATCAACAGCTGGGCAAGTTCATCTAGATAATGCCTTCTGAAATTTACTTCTCTAATGAAATTTGTTGTGTAAATTTTGTACGAGTTAATTCCCGCAATATCCAGTTGCCTGAAGAAAACTGTCATAGGCCATCTTCTTGTTTCCCTAGCTGTGGTCAATGTAGAACACATCTGGTCCACCAAATCCACACCCTCTTTTGTCACATTATAATCAAGTATCATTACAGGCTTACCTGTTTCCGGGTCGATTACAGCAGTATCGTGCAAAGTCGACAAGAGAATGACGGTTCTTTTCCTCTTCATTACAGAACTCACCAACGACTTGTCATACTGAAAACCAAATAATGATGATCCTACCTTACGAGAAGGATAATTCAATAATTCAGGAGGTACCTCCTTTTTATTTCTTTCAAGTGTTCCAAGGAATGTCATTCCACTTTCGAGCAAATATTCTACTAAGGGAATGCACGAGTAGTAATTGTCCGTAGTCAGGTTACGGTTGGACAATGTCCAGAGGCTTGTTCGAATGACCAAAATAAGGGCCCTCAGGCTGCTTTCCACAATATATTTCAATTGCATGTGTGTAAAACGTCTTACTGTCCACAATTGCATACATTTTTATGCCATATTTTGCATGTTTATTGTGGCATAAATTGAGTAAAACCGCACCTGCCACGAAAGGTAACAAGCATCTCATCTATTGTCGTCAGTTCACCCAGGCTGTAGCTATTTTGGCAATTCTTCACGAATTCAGAGTTGAAGTCACAAATAGGGGCCAATTTGTCAGTTTTTTGTCTTGCAGCTCTGGTTGTTACGTCATCAAAAAGAAGGCATCGTAAAAGGAGCAAAAATCTATTGAAGCTGAAATTCGCTCTGAGCACTATCAATCCCGTCCCATCAATTTTCTACAGTTCCCTCACGTTAGCTCGATTCGACTTTTTACAGGTAATCATAAAAAGAGCCCCAATAAGTGCCATGATTTCTACAGTATATGTCAACCTGAAGTCCCTGTCACGTCCATCGAGTTTCCTCTGCTCTTCCCACTGCTGGCGTCTGTTTTGGTGAAGTTTTGCTACAGAAATATTTGTGTATTTCACTAGTTCATTCATCATTTGGAGACTTATGATTTGCAGAAATGCATCAAGAGGGGTTTTGGCATCTCGTGCAGCACCTTTCGGCCCAGGCAAAATTCTAATAATATTTTTAGCTCTTGCTTTTTGTGAAGTAATGGTTGTAAATTTAGAATTATTTACCCATAAAGTTTCCTGGTCCCTACCAATATAAAAACGTAATCCAGCTAGATCGTCATCCTCAAGCGGCCTTTCTTCATCCAATCTGCCAGCTTCTTCCCCTTATTGTAACGACAGGTCAGAATCTGTGCAAGTATCCTCTTGTTCTATATTCTCGGGTTCGTAATCAACATCACTTCCTTCACTCTCGATGTATCCTTCTCAGCTTCATCCTCAGATAGTTCTCGTAATCATCGAAGAATATCCTCATCGGAATTCATACGAAATCTGCAGACCCTAAGACAAGCGAAAATGCGATAAAATCGGGAATGGACGATATTATTTGGGTGATAATTTTCAATTAATAGCCCGCCCCCTTCCCCCACACCACCATCCGAGGTACCCTAGGATAAGAAATGCGAAATCACACTAGAACTCCAAGAAAAAAGAATTAGCTGGTACTTACATGACCGCATGCACACGTCAGTTTCTGCAAGTTAAGTATCCGCGTAGCGGCAAGCTGGCCGCTGGTCTGCTCACTGTTATCTCTCGCACTGAACTGACGTCACATCGGCCAAGGCCGAAGGCCGACCGTGGCGTCGCTATGCGCTGAACAGAGTAACGTAAGCATACCAGACAGCTTTTCCCGCCACGATTCGATCTAAACACTTTTTTTCAGAAAAGACTAAATTTGCGGCCGTTTTGCCGCACACGCGTTTCCAGAGGGTTCAAGTCCCTTCGTATTTTTAATGCGTAGGAACTATGAAAAATGAAATCACACATCTTATGCCCCAACTGTGGGAGAGTCACAATTCCAAATTTCAACTTCCAGACTGAAAAAATCCATTCGAGGAATTTTGGCCAGCTGAATTACAAAATATTCAGCTACATTACAAAGTCATCACAAAAATGCCATACTTATACTGTGGGTGGAGTAAACATAAGATATTCAGATACGGTAAAATGTCTTGGAATTACCTTAACTTCTGATATATCGTGGGAATTACACATACAGAACATATGTGGCGCAGCATTAAAGAAACTAGGTTTTGTTAAACGTATAATAAGAAGGTCCTCGGCTGAAAAGGAGAGATGCTACTATATCTCTGGTTAGGCCACACCTCAAATACGCCGCGAGCATTTGGAAACCAGGTCATAAAGATTTAACCAAAAAAACTAATAAAATACAAAAGAAAGCAGCATGCTTCGTTTAAACTGCTACTAGCGTACATATAATGACTCACAGCTTTTAGGGGGATTAAAATGGGAGCCCCTAGAGACTCGGAGGCTGCACGCTAGGCTTAGATTACTTGATAAATTCAGAACTGATATTTTTCAGAGTGACATAGAGAATATTATCATGACTCCTCACTGCATCTCTAGGTCTGACAGATGCGATAAAATAAGAGAGATACGCTGCCGAACAGATCGGTACAAGAACTCGTTCTTTCCGCGAACAATAAGCGACCACAATAAAAATTGAGCTCCACTAAATACACTCCCATAATACATGTCACCATTCCATCTCCAAAAACTTACACCTTTTCACGGCTGGTGACCTAACACCCCCTGCCACACGCCCATGCGGCGGCTCGCAGGGTATTATGTAGATGTAGATTCGATTTCAGCCCACTGTGTGACGTCCCGCGCTCGGCCGGAGGACAATTAACTCACCCGCCACTGGAACCTCTCCAAAGGGCCGTCAAAAGGCCCTCCGCTCCTGAGGTCCCTCTCGATTTGGGCCCTGCACTGTCCGCCTTGTTCCGCCGTTTGGTTGTCTCTCTTTGTCCATCGTCGGCCGCGACTCGGCGAGGAGACGCTATCCCTCTCTTGTCTTCGGCGAAGGAACACCGCCCGGCGCGCCACCTGGTGCCACCAGAGAGGTGGATGGATATGGTTATCAAACTGTACCCTGAGAACCAATATACTATGCACCCCAATGATTCCAACTATCCTTTCGTCGCTTCCACTTGTGTAACATAGACGAGTGCAAGCATTAGCGGATATAAATGATGAATGAAGAGAAGACATGTCACCCATTTCCGCTTCCTATCATCTTGCCCTTGGATTTGGGTAATGCGTTGTTACGCCACCTTTTTTCGTTTCTTACTTAAGATGTCGTCAACTAAATCGGTATCATAGCCGTTATTTACCGCAATTTGTTTAATGATGTTGGAAATGGGTGACACTCCCCTTCCTAGGAAAAGGGTCCTACCACGTGGCGAATTCGTTTCCTCGCAACAAGCATAGAGTTAAGGCTGGGACACAATCAACAGTACGTGTGACGCGAGACGTTAACGAGACAACGGGAGACGGGGAGCGCAAGCCAGCGGTCACAATCGACGTTAACGCGGCCCGGAGTAACAATTGACTAACACAGGCGCAGCTGAGAGATCAGGTATAAACAAGTGTGGAGCGGTATAACCAGTTAAACGCAATTCATTGGTGACGAAAGATATTTGACGAATTGGACGAAGATACGGCTATATACCTGAGTCTTCTCTTAATGACGATTTCATAAAGAATAATAACATACCTTAAATAAGTTGTCTTCGCCAAGAGCAATCTTCAACAGTTGCATGTATCTGTCGACAGATGCCTCCCATTCCCGGATTCTCAGGACTATTCTGATTGGTTTTCCGTGTACGGGACACGGGAAGAGATGAAAGTTGCCCATCTCTCGCGTACACGTTGATTGTGTCCGTTCGCTACACTTTCCCGTCAACCATATTTTCACGTATTCCCGTTAACGGCTCACGTTACACGTACACGCTGATTGTGTCCCAGCCTTTAGTTTTTATAATCCGTTGACGCTGGGCCAAATTTTTCACAATGCCAAAGACTCACTGGACCCCATGAACAAGTCCGGGGTTTACGAAATTCAGTGTGACTTATGTGAGGCAGTATTCGTGGGTCAAACGGGAAGAAATTTTAGAGCCCGTGTGAGTGAACACATAATGTGCCTGGACAAAGGAGACACTAGATCCCATTTGGCAAAACACCTGATGAAAAAAATCCCACCACACGGACTTCTGAGTGAACACTTTAAGAATTCAAGACAAAGGACGTTGCTTGGATGCCTATGAACAGTGGGAAATCGTAAAGTGGAAAGAAAAGAAGGTCAAAGTGTTAAACTAAATTGATTTTGAATACCACTCCCCAATCCTAAACCCTTCTTGCCCTTTTGACCAGAACCCAAACCGTGAAACCTCCGCCCTCCCTCCTAACCATCCCACACCCAACTCACCCCCGCTACTGAACATTCCTTCCCCCACCCACTTGACGAGCGGCTTTTGGGATGACCTAACCAACCCACTGTCATGCACACATTTCCTCCTCTTTTTTCTCTTCTTTCCCCCTCCATTACGCCTCAATACCGATAAATCCCAACAGCCAAACTTCCCCTTTCCTCTTCCTTACACTCACCCCCCCCCCCCCCGTTTCGCTGAGAATCATTTATAAATACTGTAACGATTAATGTTACGAGGCGCATCCAGATAGTAAGTTTCCCTATTAAAAAAAGAAAACATAGTTACATGAACAACTTTATTGGCAACAGGTACAGCAATGTTTCACCTATTTTTCGACATTGCCACCACTAGAATTGAGACACTTGTCGTATCGGGGTATCAACTTTTGTATTCCTGTGTCGTAAAGTCTGCCGCCTGTGAATGGAACTATCGTGTGACAGTCGTCTTCAGCTCTTCGTTGTTGTCAAAAGGCTGAATCGTCCACATACGGCTCGGCGCACAGCAATTGTTCAGCAGGAGTTCGGCTGGGAGCTGTTTCATCATCCACCATACAGTCCTGATCTTGCTCCCAGCAATTTTCATCTTTTCTTGCGCCTCAAGATATTCCTGTCCTCCGGTCAGCATTTAGTCAGCAGTGTATTAATTAATATTTCCAGATTCATTTATTAATTCGATGTTCTGCAGCCATCAGGCAACCCAGTTTAATCACGCTCACAGTCTAGAGCCGACAACAACGTACAACACACCAAGCACAACACAGTGCTGAGTGGCCATTCTGTTGTTGTGCTCTGTCCGCAACAGTCCGAGTTGTGCTTCGCTTGCTTGTGAAAAAAGTTTGTTGTCTTCATAAGTGTCCTATACGTGAGTGACATACTGTGTTAATCTTTATATTGAACTTAATTCAACATGCCATGTCGTGGCTGCAAGAACAATCCAGATACATTCTGCTATGTGTGTGGAAGTTTCGTGTCGATAAGACAGCGGCCCAATATAACCGAATTCGTGAGAAAAGCCTACTATGCGTACTTCGGTATCAAACTGGGAGACCAAGATAAGCCGTGGGCACAACATACGTCTTGTAGAACCTGTATAGAGCAGTTATGGTAATGGGTGAATGGTAAGCAGCAACGTTACCATTCGGAATTCCAATGGTGTGGCGAGAACCTAGAGATCACAGTACTCACTGCCACTTCTGTTCTGTGAATGTAAGGGGATTTAACAGCAAGGACAAGAGTGACATTGCGTATCCAGGCAATATTCTATCCGCAATTTTACCCGTTCCTCATGGCCCTGATATACCGGTACCACAACAGCGTCCGGAACATTTACAGGATTGTCCCTCTTCTGAATCTGACGCAGAAATGGCCGGCCCTACCTCTGACTGTGATTTCTCCCCTGAAGCTATTGAAAAACAACCGAAACTTTTCAAGCAAAGTGCATTAAATGACTTTGTTTGTGATGTTGGCCTTACAAAGGAATCTGCCGAGATACTTGGGTCTAGACTTCTTGAAAGGAACATGTTGGCATCGGAGACGACGTAATATTGGTGCAGACATCACGAACAAGAATTCACGCCCTTTTTTCCTGAAGAGGGAACTTTGGTTTACTGCAACAATATTTCGGAGGTTATGCTGAAACTAGGAATATTACAGTATGACCCTATCCACTGTAGACTTTTTATCGATGCCTCCAAGCGTAGTTTGAAGTGAGTCCTTCTTAACAATGAAAACAAACTTGCATCCGTTCCCGTTGCTCATTCAGTTATTATGCGAGAAACATACGGAAATCTTGAGATGATGTTGTGTAAACTCAAGTACCAGGAACACAAGTGGCAAGTGTGTGGTGATTTTCAAGTGATAGGAATTCTTTTAGGTTTACAAACAGGTTACACAAAGCACCCGTGCTTGCTGTGTGAGTGGGACAGTAGAGCAAGGTCACATCACTGGACTCAAAAAGAATGGCCACGGAGACAGTGGATTGTAGGCTCGAAAAACATAAAACAAAAAATTCTTGTCGATAAGTCCGACATAGTGTTACCTCCGCTTCATATAAAACTAGGGCTTATGAAGCAATTTGTTAAGCCTCTACAATGAAGGTGAAAGCTTTCAGTACCTGTGTCATCAATTCCCAGGCATCAGTAATGCCAAAATCAAAGAGGGTATCTTCACAGGTCCAGATATCAGAAAACTTCTTTCTGATGACAATTTTGAAGATGTTATGTGTGCTGCAGAACGATCGGAATGTTCTGTGACACTTGATATCAATCACTTCTACAACTCGCACACTCACCCTCTGGATGTATCGAACGCAATCTTCAAAGCCCAGAATGCAGTTCCTGTGCACTTCCCAATGCCAGCTTCTCAAAGGCGGATCCGGGAAGCTCGAGTAGAATCCCTGGAAATCCGGAGAGGGAGGAAGTCGGAGTTAGTGAAACACGAGCGAAGGGCGAATGCCTCTCCGGACGTTGGAAACAGTGCACATTCGCAGAGTGAGAGAGAGGTCAACCTGTGGAGATCCGTCGCCGAGTGTCCGGAATCGCCGGTCGATCTCGTGGAACTTGTGGGATCTGAGGAAGGAAGCGACCTCAGGGAGGGCCTCCCGCAACCATGGGGGCCCGCGGTCTCCCCCGCCGCCGCCAGAGTCCACCGGGGAGGCCGACGCGACGCCCGGGTTCGATGGGTCACCGTCCGCCGCCGCCGTCGTTGGGCCTAACTCCGACTCGATGGACAAAGCAGCGAGCTACAGCGCTCCCGGGGGAAGAAAAGGGAAATGAGTGGGATTCACTCTACTACATCTACATAATACCCTGCGAGCCGCCGCTTGGGCGTGTGGCAGGGGGTGTTAGGTCACCAGCCGTGTTCAGGTGTAAGTTTTTGGGAGATGAAGTGACATGTATTATAGGAGTATATTTAGTGGAGCTTAATGTTTACTGTGATCGCTTATCGTGCGCGGAAAGAACGAGTTTTTGTACATATCTGTTCGGCAGTGTATGTATCTTATTTTATCGAATCTGTCAGACCTAGAGATGTAGTGAGGAGTCATGATAATATTCTCTATGTCGCTCTGAAAAATATCAGTTCTGAATTTATCAAGCAACATAAGCCTAGCGTGAAGCCTCCGAGTCTCTAGGGGCTCCCACCTTAATCCCTCTAACAGTTGTGAGACACTATATGTACGCTTTTAGCAGTTTTTAACGAAGCGCGCTGCTTTCCTTTGTATTTTATTATTTTTTTGGTTCAATCTATTTGACCAGGGTCCCAAAAGCTCGCGGCGTATTCGAGATGTGGTCTAACTAGAGCAAAGTAACATCTCTCTTTTACTTTTTCATCCGAGGACGTTTAACAAAGCCTAGTTTCCTTAATGCTGTGCCGCATATGTTTTTTGTGTGTCATCCCCACGATATATCAGAAGTTAAGAAAATGCCAATATATTGAGTGTATCTGAAGATTTTATGTTTACTCCACCCACAGTATAGATATGGCAATATTGTGATGACTTTCGCAGGAAGTGGACTGTGGTGCATTCGCTGATATTTAATTCTAACCCCCACTCCTGGCACCACGAATGAACGTTGTTAAGGTCCGATGACAGAGATTCAAAGTCCGCATCTTCGCTCATTTCACGGTATATAACTGTATCGTCTGCAAGTAATCTTAATCTACTGCCAACTCTAGAACTTAGGTCATCAATATAGATAATGAATAAAAGAGGGCCGATCACACTTCCTTGAGGAACACCGGATGTGACTCCGACCACATGAGAGCTAAAACCATCAATAACTACTTTTTGCTTTCGATCACTGATAAAGTCACTTGTCCAATTCACTGTTTTTCTATAAACTCCGCATGATTGCAATTTACGGATGAGTTTTTTTGTGAGGAACCTTGTCGAATGCCTTCTTAAAATCAAGGAATATCGCGTTGACTCGCTTCATTGATTCACCTGATTTTAGGTTATCATGAATGAAGAGCGCAAGCTGTGTTTCGCAGGACCTGCCATTACGGAAGCTGACTGCTATGTAAGAAGTGACTCTAAATGCTAGTCGACTGGTGGTCATCTCTGAGCGCTACGAAATGGCATTATGACGCACGTCCACGGATGTTGAACGAAATTAAAATCATGGTTCCTGAACGGTTAAGAGTGGGTTCAGATAAAGTTTCGGTTCACGGGACCGAACCGAAAGTGGGAACAAAAGTCTCGGAACGAAAGTGGAACGAAAATATTTTGAACTGAAGCCCAAAGGAACGAAAAAGGAACCGATTCTGGTTCGGGATCAGAAAAGTTTCGTTCCCACCTTCACCCAATGGTTCCGACTTTCGTCCAGAAGAATTTTCAAAGAGTACATTGATTTTTCAAAATGACTTGCCACCACATACGCCACTTTAGGTATAGTTTGGATGCAAGTGAAGGTGTTTCATCATGTTTGGTAACAATGGATGACAATGGAAAGTTGCCGGAATTTTAATGTAATTGATGGCGAAACATTATCCTAAGGAGAAATTATAGGTTAAATTATATTCTATGCAGGACAATACAGTCTCTCAACCGGTGTTAAGGGGATGTGCGACGGCCCGCTCGCGATGCGACGCGATGGGGTTGATCTCAAGGAATAATCGACGAATATCCCTACACGTACTCCCACAGCAACAGCGTAAGCAATGGTAATCCATATGTCATACCAACAGATTAATCTTGAAAACAGCGCAAAAACGAAACTCTCGGATATCTGAACAGCTACTATGCTATGTGTCTCAGCATGTGTCGCGTGGGATAGCGCCGCCACCCACCTCCCCGTCCACCACTGTCAGGATCGCGCCCAAGGGATCACCAGGGGAAATACAGTGGTCATCATCTTCCAAGTATATACAGCGTGTCCCAGTTCCGTTAGGACTGTTGCCATAAAAAATAAAAGACATGGACTATGTTAAAAAAATCACTGTATTTATTTAAAACAGTCTCCTTCTGATTCAATACACAGCTGAAATCTATTTAAAAGTGTTTCGAAACAGTCACTGTAGTCCTTTTTTGGAATTGCATTGAGTACTGCGGTTCAATTTTCTTGGATGTCCTCAATGGCGTCGCAGCGGTGTCCTTTCATTGCCATCTTCAATTTTGGGAACAACCAGAAGTTTGCTGGGGCCAAATCCGGCAAATACGGCGGGTGATCCGGGACTGTGATCCCTTTGCTGGCTAAAAACTCGCGTGCGATCTTCGCTTCGTAGGCTGGAGCGTTGTCGTGGAGGAGGGACCAGGAACCTGGATCTCGGTATTCGGGTCGAATCCGCCGAATTCTCGCCCACAAACGATGGAAGACGCCGAGATTATCCTCAGAATTAACGGTTTGCCCTTCTGGTACAAATTTCTTTTGAATGATTCCTTGGGAATCGAAGAAAACTGTTAGCATTGTTTTCGCACGACTCTTCTGCATGCGCACTTTCTTTGGTTTCGGCTTGTTTGGGCTCAACCACTCTGCCGATTTGTAAGAGGTTCATGCTGGAAAGACCGTGTTGCAATCGATTTTGAGAAATAAATGCCTCTTTGGGGTGTCTTTAACAGGTCTTTGCAGTTTTCGACTCTGCCATACTTTTCATCGCCTGAAAGTGTATGTGACACAAACCGCGCACAGACCTTCCTTTTATCCAAATCCTCGGTCAAAATTCTAAGAACAATATTTTTAGATATTCCTGACAGCTCCTCGATGAGTCGTGCAGAAATAATTCTATCTGATGCAATGATTTCAGCGATTTTTCGAACATTTTCGTCCGCGTGACTTATTCGCGGCTTTGATGCTCGTGGCGCGTCCTTAATGTCTTCCCTACCGTCACGAAATACAGTATACAACAGAAAAAACATTTGAACGACTTAAGCAATCACCACCATGAACGCTTTTCATCATATCAAATGTTTCACTTGCTAATTTGCCTAACTTAACACAAAACTTGATATTGCCTCGCTGCTCAACCGCCATTTTCCGACGAGTGTCTGACACGTACTGTTGCATTCGCGGCCAGAACGCATTGTTGTTGCGATACTAGCGCTTTGAACTTCTACACGGTTGTTGCTGAAACTTCAAGGATTGTAACGCCGCAACTCGCCACGAGATAGCATTGCATTGTGGAATTTCACACAAGTAGTCCTAACGGAACTGGGACACACTGTGTATGTGGACGGAATATTTGTAAAAGACCTCTAGAAAAGCAAAAGACAGAGAGAACAAGAGGGGTTGGGAATTTTAGCTTTCCCATTCATGTTAGAGATTCCGGCCTGGAATCTATTGGCCACCCTCATCCCCCTCCTTAGCCGCTGCATAACGGATTAACAATTAAAAAATGGTCAGGGTTTTTTCCGTCTTCCTCTCTTCTTCGAAAGAGACCTCCATCCCTCTGCACCAGTAGTCGCCATTGTGTCCTCAAGCTCTTTGTATCCGCGCCGTAACCACTTTTCTCCCGTTTTGTTTTATAAATTTCCCACAATACACCCTTCTAAACCTTTTCAATATGGTCCGTGTCCTGTACCTTAGCACTCGGCACATCCGCCAGGAAAAATCCCTCTCGCTTTCAGTTTATAACCCAACAAGACTGACCGCCAAACCCATGCCGGGAAATTCCAGCCGGTGGGAGGCGGGGGTGAAAAAGGGATCCCTCTCTTCCTCCCACACCCCCATAACCGGTGGAGAAAGTGAAGGTGGGGAGGGTTAGGGGTAGGGAAGAGTTGACTCTCCTCAGTTAACAACCTTAAGACGCAACATGGCGTAAATAATATCAGAAAATACGATGAAGTGCACGCTACGAGTCGTATTCCAAGCTCTGGGCTCTTATGATTTATTTTTCGATGCGATGTTTAAAAAAGCTGCAAATTTTACTGAGTATTAATAAATATTTAAGTAACTTCGTAAATTCCACAAAATACTTACTTACTTTGATTTTTGTTAAGATGAGTCGATTCCATCAACTTACACCGAACAGTATACACTTTTTTACAAGGTGTTTGGCGTCGAGGCTTCAGCAGCACTTATACCTTAACAAACTTGTTTTAATCACTGTTTTACGCCGGAAAGGAATGTTTCAGGTGCCGTATCATGTACAAATATAGAGTGTTCCACCTTTAGAGACTAGTAAGAGCTCTTTTGGAGATTCGTTTCCGGTGAAAGTCATCATAATGCTGAGGGGCAATGTCGCCTATAGCAGCAGGAGAATCAAAATTGCGTAACTAAGAGTCCACATCTAGGAGTCTTCCAAGATACAAATATTACCTCGCAAAGTAGCTTACCTAAATTAGAGCGGAAATGGAAATGATAACCTTCGTGGTGAGCTCCGGTAGGCTAGGTTTGTCATTATCGTCCTGCATGAGGCCGATACAATCAATTTATTTTGGAATGTGGATGTCCCAAATTTATTCATTCACAGGAAATCAACTACCTGAATGAAATCCTGGGTACCCGGACGAGTACATGATTACTCGGATAAATACTTCGGAATTCAAGTGAAAAAATACATGGGTAATGAAATGAATACCCAGATGCCAGGTATTCATTTGATTACCCAAGTTTATTTTTTAATTGAGTACCTCAGTGCCGCAATGAAGACTCGAGTACCTAGGTGAATACCACTGAATACGAGTACCCCATGGCCCGTGCAAATCGATCGGGTATTCACGTATCCAAATGAGCATTCAAATGCGTGAATACTTTTGTACTACATTGACGCCAGAAACACGGTAGATAAGCATGGGACACGGGAAAGAAATGGTTGGTGGAAAATATTCCCAGTCGTCTAACCAGGAGTGTACACACTTTTGGAATGCCTAAGCAATGAGGAAGATATAACGAAACCCAAAAACATGGTTGCAACGACTGAGTCTAGACGAGGCGACTTTTTCACCTCCAGTGAATCATGGGATCTATCGAAAACTCTATCGAAAACTCTATCGAAAGTGGAGGGTCTGTGAGTCAAAAGCCGTTCCAATAGCGTAGCAACTGGCTTACATATATGTAGCCTTGAAAGATGAGTTGTGGACGGAAAAATATTCTAAGGAAAGTTTAATTAAGTCCAATGACTTAAGTGCTCAAGATTTCATCAATAATAATCTCCAGTCAATTCCATCCAAACTTTTTCCTGAGAGCTTAAGACCACTGATTATCAAACGGGTGTTTCAGACTAAGAGGCAGTAATAACATAAGGGTAGAAAAGAGAGTGAAATACAGAACAGAATATAGGTCGGGACTCAGGAAGGTGAGAGAAAGGACTCATGATGCTAATGGATTGTAGTGAGTACTAACGGAGAGGTGTCTGAAGTGACAGCCAGAGACGTTAGCAGGTTTAGTGTACTCCGAGATGTCGACAGATTCAACATCTTGGATTAAGCTAAATCTGATAACTAACTAATACCGGGAATAAACTAAATATGCTAATCGAAGTAAACTAGTGGACAGAGTAGACGGGGAGAGGTGAATGAAGGCATTGACGAGTCTCAGGAGTGGACTAGTAGGCTAGTCGACCGATTCGAAACCTAATAAGGGCAGGAAAGGATAGGCGATGGACAAGAATCCGAGATGGTTGCATCAGGAAGATGAGTGCAACGGAGCTGCCCCTTACCGCCCATTATTTACAACATATATGGTGAGGAAACTGCCGCCGAGCAATGCATTACGCACAGCAAAAACGAAGCTGACGTACTCGCCGAGGCGATGACTAATGATGAACGCGGGGGCGAGGGATGTGTGATCCCAGAGTGGGTAGAAGAGCAGAATATGCTCACTGCCCACCAAGACCGTCATGCGTGGTGAAGAGCCACATCCTCCACGAGGTGCCCCTGGTTTCCGCTGAACATGATGGATCTAGACCTGGCCGGTCTAGAACTAGCTCCCCTCACCACGGTGGCTCCCCGTGCCAATGGTGACCGCGTCCGCGGGGCGGAGGGTAAGAAGTCGCTAATGGGGTAACTCCAGATACAGGGCGACCTCCGGTGTTATTTAGCCTTACCCATGCATGCGGGGCTCTGTTAGAGAGGACCATATACTTCACTAGCTACTCGTGGGAGATTATTCATGGAACATATTAAAATTAATCAAAACTTTCCAAGGGTGCTACAATGCGAACTCCACCTATGGACACAAGTCCTATGTCTCTGAGTACGGAGGATGCACCGTTGGCGAGCCCAGGTGGGGATCCCAATGGAAGCGCCTCCTCCTCTCTTCCCATAACCCTTATCCAGGGAGACCCCTCGAGGGATCCCAAACTTTCAGGTCACCCCTCCGGAGCTGTGGGAGACACTCTCGGACTCCTCTGAGTCCACTTTGAAGGCAGCACCTGGGTCTCCCAAGTCGGACTCGGAAGCCTCCATCATCACGCTGGGGAGCATCTCCAATAGAATGGAGAAGCTTACCACAAGACAAAGAGAAAATGGCGCAGCCAGGAGAAAACGGAGAAGAGAGAGAGTACAACAAGGTGACAACCTCGGGGGACCACCCACTGGGAGAAAAACCGATGGTGGCAATGTCACCGGTGGATCTCCTAGGTTGGGGGCGGGTTCCGCTGGGAACTCCAGAGGCGCACCTCAAAAGAGAGCGAGGGCCCCAGGGGATAACCTCACTAACTTGGCACAGGATGCCAAGAAACCAAAGACGGGGTCTACGACTTATGCGCAAGCCACTTCAAACCTCAAGAAGATGGCGATTGTGCCCATTTCCTATCCGGAGGTGATGATGAATGAGGAGTGGCACAAGCTGGCCATCGAAAGGCTTGAGCTGTGGGACACAGTTACAGCAGACCAGGAGATTCTACTTTTTGAAGCCAACAGGCTTACAAACGTGGCAGAGGAATTTGCTTGCCCAAGTAATTACTTTGCCAAATGGCTGATAGAGACAGCAAAACGCATGGGGCCCTTCGGCGAGAACAACATCAAGGATGTTGATGCTGACAGCCTTATCAAGAGGAGAAGGGTGATGGTGTGGGTTCCTGGGCGTAGCAAACCCGATACCAAGACACTCCTGAAAAGAATGAAGAAGTCTAACCCGGGGCTCCAGACAACTCTCTGAAAACCATATGAGAGGAAGGAGGTAGACCGCGGGACAAGGTTCGTCCTTAGTGTTCATGAGCTATCATCCACCTTCATATCCAGCCCAGACTTCTGGGGAAACATCGACATGCAGAGGGTTGAGATAACTTTCCTAAAAAGACCCGAGGAGCCCCCAAAGACCCCAGAGGTGGATGGGGGTGACATGAAGGAGGAGGACCAGCATGGCGGGCATCAACTGCCTCCAAGCCAACCTGCAACACATTAAGGCCGCCTAGGGGGTCCTACAAAGGATCCTTACGGAAATTAAGGTTAAAATTGCCCTGATTCAAGAACCTTGGGATTTCCAGGGCAGAGTCAAAGGATGCAACATGACCAAGGGTCAAGTATTCTGTTGTACCTCGGCCGATAGACCAAGAGCTTGCATCATTTTCAATGGGATAAATGCTATACATTTACCTTAATTTACCACCAGGGACCAAGCAGCAGCTGTGCAGGGTCTCGGGGACGGCGAGAATAAAAGGAGGTTGGTGATTTGCTCAACATACCTCCCAAAAGATGCGCCAGGTCCACCACCCTCGGAGGAACTGGAGAGGATGGTAAGATTTTGTATAGCCAAAAAATGGGACATCCTCGTCGGGTGCGAAGCCAACTCTCACCACTTTGTGTGGGGAAGCGGAGACACCAATGACAGAGGAAAGTCATTGCTTGAGTATCTCATGTCCACGGATCTGAATATACTTAGCAAAGGATCACGACCCATATTATCTAATAGATTGAGGGAAGAAGTGATTGATATCACTCTCTGTACCAACTCAATGTGAATAGATTTGTTGAGTGGAAAGTGTCGAGTGAAGTATCTCTCTCTCTGACTACCGGTATATACACTTCACCCTTCGGGAAGCCAATAACAGGCTGATAACATACAAAAACCCCAGATCAACACACTGGGGGAAGTATAGAAAAACACTTGAGGGCATACGTTCGGAAGCACCCACTTACAAATTCAGGAAAGTGGACGAAATAGATGCTGCCGTGGAGTTTCTCCAGGAAAGCATCACCACATCCTATGAAGCCAGTTGTCCTATAAAAACCAGGAAGGAAGGCTGCAAGCTACCCTTGTGGGGTACGGAACTCAAGAATCTCGAGGAGACCAGAAAACTCTTCAACAAAGCGAAGAGAACTACTTTGACTAAGGACTGGGATAACTAAAGAGCAGCCCAGCGGAGATACAGAGCGACAATTAAGCGCTCCAAAAGAGAATCTTGGAAGAGCTTCTGCGAGATCATGGAAGAAGTTCCGCAACTTGCAAGATTCCATAAGATTATTTCAAAGGACCCAGAAGCAGGGGTAGGGTCTCATCTGCTTCTCACTGGTGAATTCATGTCATCAGACAAGGAAGCACTAAGGCTTATGCTGGTGACCCACTTTCCAGGCTCCATGGATATTGAGATGCGCTAAAGGAGCCCCTCAGCCGTCCAGCCAGGACGGAATGGAGATTAGTCTCCAGCATCATTACGTACAACGCTACGCGATTGGCAATAACAAGTTTTAGCCATTACAAATCTGCTGGCGAAGACGATGGTTTCCCAGCACTTCTGCAAGAGGGACAGAATCTGGTGCTGTTACCAATTATCAGAATCTTTCGATCCTGCCTGGCATACGGGTACGTCCCCAAAATCTGGAGGATCACTTGAGTCGTCTTCATACCTAAACCAGGACAGACAGACTATACCAAGGTACCAAACTCCTTCCGTGGCATCAGCCTTATATCCTTCATGCTGAAAGCACTGGAGAAAATAGTGGACAGGCATATTAGGGAAGAACCTTTAAAGGAAAATCCCTAACACCTGAACCAACATGCCTATCAAAAAGGCAAATCGATAAAGACAGCACTCCACAACCTCGTAACCATGGTAGAGGGGGTACTGGAATATTGGATTTACGTATATGTAAAAGCGTATCAGCATCAACTTTGTGGAAGTATTTGATATTGATATCCATTTCGAAATGAAATACAATGGTAATCAAGGCCTTGATAATGGCACTAGGTGCTGAAACCATGGTCGGTAATCATTAAACATTCTGTGTGGTAAGTTACCATTGTCTTTCATTTTGAAATGGATATTAATATGGGATGTCCGGCTTGGGAACCTTCCTCGGCGTGGAAGGTGCCTTCATCAACACATACCTAGCAGCCAGACGACATGGCGTTCATGTATACATTGTCAACTGGATCAGGCTAATGCTTGAAGAAAGAACCGTCAAGGTCGCTCTAAGGGAGAGCGCGATGGAGGTGGCCGTGACTCGGGGATGCCCTCAGGGGGGAGTTCTGTCCCCACTGTTATGGAACATGGCGGTCGTCAGCCTTATTTCAACATTGAATAAGACTGGAGCCTATACCCAAGGGTACGTAGACGACTTAGTGATTCTTATCACTAGCAGGTACCTCGATACCATTTCGACACTTATGCAGAAAGCCCAGGATAAAATGATTGGCTGGTGCAATGAGACAGGGCTGACTGTGAACCCAGGAAAAACTAAACTCGTATTTTTTACCAATAATCATAAAAGAGAAGAACTCATACTTCTCTCAATACAAGGAAGGTTCCTATAACCTTCAACAACAGTAAAGTACCTGGGAGTCCTCCTGGACTCCAAACTCACCTGGGGAGCACACCTTGTGGAGAAAACCAAGAAAGCATGTGCCTCCCTATGGACTTGCAGGAGAGCTCTAGGAAATACCTGGGGACTTCAACCAAAGGCGATCAGTTGGATCTACTCTGCAGTAGTGAAACCCAGCTTTCTGCACTGTTCCATAGTCTGGGGGAGGAAAACAAGGCAAAGAACTGCCCAGAAAAAACTTAACCTCCAGCAAAGAATGGCCTGCATGGGCATCACGGGGGCAATGAAAACTGCCCCCACATTGTCTCTGGAAACCCTAGTGGGCCTTGCTCCACTGAACGTGGAAGTAGAGACCCAGGATAGGGCAGCAGCATATCGTCTCCAGAAACTGGGGCAGTGGAAAGACAAGGGAAACCTATCCGGAGACAGGAAAATATGGCTGGAGCACGGGGTCGAGCCCTGTCTTTGAGATGGGTTCAGACACAACAAAAGTCACTCATCGAATCACCCCCACTTTTCAAAATCCACCTCCCTGAAAGGGAGTGGTGGGCAAAGGAAGGGGACAAAGACCTTCATAATAACTATGGTTTACCGACGGCTCCAGAAAGGAAGGAAAAGCAGGGGCTGGCATTTAGTGCCAGCGCCCACACAAAAGGCTTGCCATCTCGTTGGGAGCATACGCAAAGGTCCTTCAGGCAGAGGTCTATGCTCTGCGGACCTGTGCCCACGCCGTAAAGGAAACAGGCCTCAAAGGCAGACCAATTCCCATTTGCACCGACAGCCAAGCTGCCCTAAAGGCCCTGGCGTCACCATAGTCTAAGTCAAGACAACTTCTTGAATGTCGCAACGCGCTGCTCAATTCACTAAATAGCCTTGGAAAGGTATAACTCATCTGGGTCCCAGGACACATGGGCATAACCCGAAATGAGATAGTGGATCAACTAGCTAAAGAAGGCTCAAACCACACACTGACGGGACCTGTGCCTTTCATATCAATTGCACCCTCAACAGGAACAACAGTTATGAAGAAGTGAGGGCTTACCCGTCTTTATGAGATCTGGCAGAACACACAGGGGCTCAGACAAGCCAAGCTCCATAATGAAGGATCCAAACCGGGGCTGGCAAGAAGAATCGTTTTGCTAAACAGAAGTCAACTACGCACGACAGTGGGATTCATAACTGGACACTATCAGGTCATGAGGCACCTCTGTCTTCAGAAGCTTGTGGACTCTTCCAGACGCAGATGGTGCGAAGAAGACGACGAGACAACATCTCACGTTCTCTGTGACTGTCCAGCCCTGATGAGGACTAGAACTAGGCACCTGGGATCTCCCTTTCTGGAACCAGCTGATGTTAGGGGTATCCCTATGGAGGACATTCTGGCCTTCAGCAAGGCCCTCAGTCTCTTTGGGTGATACAAATAAGGTGGTCAGCTCAAAGGACCAACAGGTCTAGGCGCCTCAGGTCCTCCTCGGGGGACCTCCACCGCAATTCAATCTAATCTAATCTAATGATGAACGCGCGTTGGCCATCCAGTCATATAAGGGATTGCAGCCTTTAATGCACGCCCTCCACAATCAGTGGAGTAGGTATGGAATGAAGTTCACCAAAATAAGCAAAAGTAAAGGCTTTTCTAGAAAGAAATAAAAATTAGACTCGAGAATCGTAGGGTATAAAGTTAGAGAGAAGCAGTAATTTTGCTTTTAAAGGAGAGTTATTCTGGACAAAAAATGAGATGCTATTCTGAATCTGAGGCCAATCAATCAAGGTCTTCTTCTCTGCATCACATAGCTCTCACCACTAGTCTGGATCTGAGCGAGAAATCAATGGCTTTAGTTCTCCGTCACTATTATAATTTTCTACCATTCCGGCATGGGCCCCAGCAAGTACAGTAATTTGAAATTCAGGCGACTAATGACGAGAAATATTTATATTCTTCGGAAGCAGCTGCGAAGAGCTTCGCCGTGGATACCGTAAATGTAGCGAATAGAAATCCGCATAGTATAAATTATCTACCGTAATATGTGATTGTTTTATTCATATTTATCATCTCATGAAATTAACACAATGATCTTTCACAATAAACACAGCAGATCTAATTACACACCGGCTCTCATTTACTGCAAAAGTGTGTACAAAATATTATCGCCAAGTATTCTCGGATGTGGATGAAAAATAAACTAACTGCACGCGACATCACTACTAACGATACGTTTGCATGAGTACGCATCATCACGGTTAAAAAAATACATATGTAAATAGGCTAATTGGCCTGGGTCATCATTGAATATCTTTCTTTCGCATTCATATCATGTGAAAACTACAGAAAGTCTTACACGGAAAGGCATTCTTTCCGGACTTGGGTGGTCTCAACTAAATCTGAGTGTTTTAAAGTTAAAGTAAACATAGGGTTTAACTTAATCCGCTAGTGCCAAAGGGAATCCAAATAAATGTTACTAACACATCTAGTAGGGATATTCCCATCTCACAAATTTGTTTAACTTTAGCATTTAATTAGAGTCAATGAGTCAAAGGGTTACCATAAAAATATTGCAATGCCTCGAGTCGATTTTTGCAAACAATTATATGATTAACTCTCAAGAGCCTCAGAACCAAGCCAACATAAACTGCGAATGTCATCCTAATCAGTTGTAATAATCATAGATAATAAAAGAAAAACACATGTACGTTAATTTTACTCACCGTCATAAAATATAATAACATTTGGTAGGGCCACATCCTATTCTTGGTATCCTTAGGTATGGCCAATCCTATTTACCGGATTTCCTTCCACACTAATGCCGCAATTTCACAGCCACTAAACAACTTCATTGTCCTGACAACCAAAATCAAGTACATGAGTGATTGATTTCGGTTGTATACATGGTCGAAGCCATGAATATATCACTCACTTTCGTCAGTCTCACTTGGTGGTATTCCATCATTAAACATTTTAAGATGTCAACTTTTACTAGAACCACTCGATTTATTAAACAACGACCCAGGTTTCGATGTGCATTCACATCATCTTCAGCCTGAAGATGATGTGAATGCACATTGAAACCTGGGTCGTTGTTTAATAAATCGAGTGGTTCTAGTAAAAGTTGACATCTTAAAATTTTCCATGAATATATATTATGGATTGTTATCTCATCGCCAAAAACTGTTGTCTAGAATTCCGTAAACAAACAACTTTTTTGAATGTGGTGCCGCCTAGTGATGGAACACGGAAGTTCGAATGTAAATATAGTCGATAGTTTGTAAAAAAAACACGTCTCACCGGTTTTGCCATGAATATACATTGGTTTTTACTTACAAGTAAATATAATGTAGTGGATAAAAAATGTAGTACCACACGCGGGACGTAATTATACACTTTTTTAATATCGTCCGGTCTACAGATAATTAATTCCTCTCCAAAATTTAATTAAATAAATGCACAATTAACTTCTTAGTACTTAGTGAATATCGCTATGCGGAAATCAATAGCTATCAATTTAGCCTTCGTTGTAAGTCACTCCTACTCTAAAGACTGGGAGAATTAAAAAACAGACTGAAAAGACTGGGGTATGTGGTATTTTCATCAGTATTCCCAATGGCCACCATTGCAGTGTAGGTAAAAAGGAATGCACTTACCGCCGCACAGTGGGCTGAAATCGAAAAAAGTTGGCCAAGATTCAAAAAGTGGTTTTTTTCAAGCCAGGGAGCCGAAACTTTGCATAAATATTCTCAAAAGATCTGTGCATGTGATGACAAAAGGTATTTTTCTCAGTACTCAACAATTAACAATTTGCATGAGGTTAAAGTTGCACAAATTTCGCAAAAATGGTCTACATTCAATTTTCTCACTAAGTCTTTAAAATCAAACCCGTGCTAAATCTTTATGGGTAAAGAATTGAAACAAAAAGTGATGTATGTAATTAGATGAAACAGTTTTTCATCTTCGTTCTAGTGTAGTTTACTTACATGTTTGTGATTATTTACCAAAGATGTTAAACAAAATGGCGGACCCTCGTTTTTGGTCATTTTTTTAATATATGTAGATAAATAGTTGATGGCATCGCCGAGCATCACCAAGTAACTTATATTGGTAAACTCTACAAATCTTCCACAGTGCGAATCCGATGAATTATGCTGCGACCGTTTGCGACGCCGAATTTAACATAAGTTTTTCGATCGCGCGGTCGAGTCTGGTCCAACCCGTCTGGAGTATGGCAAGTGTGTTGAATGGATTCTTGCCGCATCCACTCCACAATGGAGATTTTCGAGACACAAACATTGAAAAGAGCATCCATGTATTATATTTTGGAGAAATCGCGGAAAAAATTATGCATTTTATCGCACGGGGTAGAGGTCTAGGAGGTATTGAAAGACTGCTTTCTTCGGGTGCACCGCGGGCGTATCTCTTCTTCCCAACTTGACATCGCCTACAGACGAATACGTACACTTTTAACGGAGACAGCATAAATATGTATAAATATGCTGTCTCCGTTAAAAGTGCATATGCATACAACGCAGGAATATTGTCTCTTCGAGGACACCAACCCACAGCTGGTGTCCCATGGCTGTAACTCCCCCGCCCCGTGCACTGCGGTTGGCCATACGGCAGCATATTCCACAACGGTACGGCTTCATTAAGCTCTTCTCTTAAATTCGCAAGTGAGTGTCCTGCCTCTCCCTCGCCCTGCCCCCAGCGAAAATCATGCCGATGCACAAACTTTTTTAAAATTCTTATATTTTACTTAAAAAATTAGAAACGTACTCATCTTTAAATGCTTATTCCTCCACATTATTCCACCGCATGTAAATAAAAATGTACAAGTTGAAAGCCAGTTATATTTTACATTACCCAAGGAAAATGAAAAATTTAGTGATTATGGGAAGGTAAAGAAAAGTCTTTCACTTCTTCCAAGAATTACAGCAATGAGGTATTTATAAATTGTCATGAGAAAAAAATCCATTACTGTATCCTTACAAGCCAAAAGTCCATGGATCGATTCCCAGTACAGAATAACAGGACTGTAACTATTTTCACATGGAGGGATGTTTAACAAAACAAATGCCATGGCTCCGGAACGGTTCAAAGGGTTCGGATAAAGTTTCGGTTCGGGCACCCTTGCCCTCCTCCTTGGTTGCTACATATCGGATTAACAATTAAAAAATGGTCAGGGTTTTTTCCGTCTCCCTCCCTTCTTAAGATAAGACCTCCATCCCTGAGCCCCTGTAGTCACCATTGTGTGCTCAAACTCTTTGCATCTGTGCCGTAACCATTTTTCTCCTGTTTTGTTTTATTACCCCTCCGGCATACACCTTCCTTAACCGTTTCAATAAGGTGTGTGACCTGTACCTTAGCACTCAGCACATCCGCTAGGAAAAATCCCTCTCGCTTTCGGTTTATAACCCAACAAGACTGACCGCCAAACCCATGCCGGGAAATTCCAGCCGGTGGGGGGAGGGGGTGAAAAAGGGATCCCTCTCTTCCTCCCACACCCCCATAACCGGTGGAGAAAGTGAAGGTGGGGAGGGTTAGGGGAAGGGAAGAGTCGACACTCCTAAGTTAAAAAACTTAAGATGCTACAACAAAATATTATCAGGGTATCAATCACTTTTCATTCATTTCAAGTAGGAGTTTCTAAGCTAAAATAATTATCGAACAGTATTCACTTGTGTATGTGAGGTTAATCCTAATGCTTTCCAAGTCTGTCGGACGCAAATGGGCGAAGAGCGCACATTGTTACACATGAAGTAGATGATAAACAAATTACAAAGTAGGCTAGATGTATGATTGACGGATATCTTGAAATCGTGATATTATTAATGGAATTAATAATTTGCAGTTAAAAGAAATTATTTGAAAATATCCCATATTACTCCGATTGCAAAAATTCCAAAAAGTTCTAATTACCAATATTAAACCCGTTGCCATCTCTGAAATTATTACATTGTACATGGTTTCTATGTAAAGCGTTCTCATGCTGAGATTAGTAAGTCATCTGTTGTTGAAACAAGTAAGATGCTTGCTGTTATGATATTCCCATAGTTCCATTGCAGCACTGTTTTAAAGTCAAATTAGTAGGAATACAATAAGGATTCCCATTGTTTACACTGTTGTTGTACGAGTAACGACGACAATGCCCTGAGATAAGTCCCGATTGGGCCCAGAAACATGAGTGCGATTGTTATATTTCGTTCAAAATTCTACTTTCCTTCCATTAATGAAACTAAAAACAAGCCGCACATAAAGTTTTATTCCGAACTGAAACTATAGTCAAAAAGGAAGCCTATAGTTTCGTTCAGGATCGAAAATATACTCTTGGTTCTGGTTTCATTTAACATCCCCGGTCACATGTCCACAAAGGTCAACTGTCTCCCATAGGGCCTGGCTCTACATTGAGAGGTCTACTGGCCTCATTTCCAACAGCAAAATAGCCACTGATGAGTTCTTCCGACTGTTACACAATTTATTTGTGCAGATAGTATTGAGAGTTTAAATTTTCTCATGGTAGAAATGTTTGCCCAGTGTGAGATGGCCACCATAAAAACCTTCACAAATTAGACATAGGTGTACAAATATGTATTTATGAGTGAAACTTTGTGACTGTGCCTACCCCAGAAGGGAACGGTGTGATTGGTATGCATGTATATGTATGTATGACATGTAGACGACTTAAGTCTGATCTTTCAAATAATTATAACACTTTTTGTTCCAATAGGCTTCTACAAAAGCTTCTAAAACCTCTTCATTTGTGGGATTTTCCGCAAAAACTAAATTCTGACTTTTATTTGCTTATTTCAACATAAAGCCCCTGCATATTGTTAAATCGCAGAAACTATGAAAAATGAAATTTCGCATCTCATGGCCCAAGTAAAGGAGAGTCACTCTTCCAAATTTCAATTACCAGAGCGAAAAAGTCCATTCGTGGAATGTTGGCCAGTTTTATTCGATTTCAGCCCACTGTGCGACATTGCCACGTTTATACCTCTCTGTGTGGTGCCCCGAGTTCCTACACAGCCGCCGCACAATGAAGCAAAATGGACTTTCCAAGGATATTTCTAATTTCCATAGTCGATTTCGGACCAGGTGAAGCATTTTAATTTCTAAATACATGGGAGTTGATTCATGAAAGATATCCTATGTGCTACTAAAACTATGTGCACCTAATACTCACTTCATCCTCATTTTTATCCGTGGGTGACAGTTTTAGGACCTAAGTTGGCAGTTGTATGTAAACAAAAAGTACATATTTGCAGTCACCATTTGATTATCAATCATCGCTGATAATGCCCACTGGAAAGAAAAATTATGCTCATTGAACGACCACCTATGATCAACGCCACAGAGGACACAATATTTGTCAATGGGTGAAAAATGTTACCAATCCACCATCCAGGTGCATTTGTTCTTATTTTACTGCCATACAAATCAGCAAAATAAAAAAATTCATCCATAGGACAGGGTGAAATGAAATATATAGGTAACATCTATGTAAGGTAATATATTATCACAACAAATCACTCACATATTTCCCATTTGGGACACAAGACTACAACTTCGACATTACAAAATTGTAAATAAATACAGTTTAAATATTGCAACCTGAAGTTCTATGGCAAAGTGCTCATCCTCCTCAGCTAATTAGCATTTGAAGCATGTGATTCCCTCAAAATTTTCTTCCTGTTACACTCCAGCCAGAGGGAAGACAACACATATCTTATGTATTGTATATTCATAATTGATTTTTTGTCATCTTTGTCATGGGGTAAATGCTTTCAATTAGCACTTCACAATAAATGTGACTTGTCCCAAAAAAAAAACAGTTAACTATCATGGTTTCGAATTGCTTGTCACACCACCCACAGAAGTTGATTCACTTCTTTGCTGGTAGCATTTTGTCCTGGAAGTCATGCAGACACTCACTCCCTTATGCTCATTATATCTAAATGTCGTAACAATACAAAATTAGCAACAATATGTAAAAAACAAATTTCAATTGATTACACAAGATGTTGTCACAAGCAAAACACATGTCACAAGCAAAATACCAAATCATCAAACAAGGGCAGAATGCGTAGACAAAATTAATCTACAACACCATCCATAAATTTTAATAATTCAATAAAATGAAAAATATACTCAAGAAAATCCATACATCAATAACCAACATTTTCACTCCACCCAATTCCCTCTGCCTTCAGAAAAATGGAAAGTGACAAATGATCGCTCATCCATTTTAGTAGCTTAATGAAGGCATTGTGATTGGGGCATGCTCTCAATGTAGCCACAAGCTGATACTTGTACATGCTATTTACATTTGACACAAATAACGTAATCACTTGCATCACTCCAGGCTAGCTTCTTAACCGAGGCATTAATAGAGTTCAGCCATTTATTGGATTAACAAAATATCAGTTTTTCATCAAAATTTATCACTTAACTGAATAAAAAGCGGACATGTCAAGGATATCACCTAGGTCAAATATTGCTTACACTTTAGTTTATACATTGCATTGGAACAAAAATGATAGATAGGTTTTTTTTTCTGTGAGGCCTATAAGTGAAAATCCAATTTGAGGATTTCCTGATTTTCAACAGCAATATCAAGACCTCATGAATATTTCTGGGCTTTAAGAAAGAACTAATGAAGCAATTGAACTCAAAACAAGAAAGTTTCAAATAGATACTAGATATTTTCCTGGATTTGTATAATGTGTTATATTGAAGATCCATACAAAATGTTTAGGCTTTGCAAGTAAATACCTAGCAGCTTTAATTTACCTTAATGCTGATATTTTTAGGTGTCAGAGGTGAAGCAGTCAGAACCTCCATAAAACATAGTAGTTCCCAAATGAAGAAATAAAGCATGTTGCTGAGAAGGAATAAAGAATACATAGCTGCCTGCACTTTTATCAGTGTGTCTCCGCACAATATATTCAATTTTTTCTCTTAGGTGGAAGTTAAAGTTGAAACTAGCAGACAGGAACTTCGTCCAACTGTCCCTTATAAAAGATTGACTACAACCTTCCATGATGTTATTCTGCATAAATCCCCATTGGTAGTGTTACCCAAGGTATGCACTCTCAAAACAAGGAAAATACTAAGATACAAAATGGAACACCTTGTCTGAGCAATGCCTGGCATTTTTTACGACGCTATTTCATAACTTGCTGATGATGGTAATGAAAACACCTCCAATAACCAAATATATCACACCATTCTTTAACTATGTAGTCATAGCTTTAGCATTGTCAAGTTTTTGCAATTTCTGTTCAGTATTCAACTTCTCTAATAATGACTCTTGTCTTGAAGTTCTTTCAACTGCTGTCATCCACAAACACAGAACATGATGGTTCCATCAGCAAAAATATCTCAGTAGGTACATCAAATCAAACACACATACAATGAATAAAATAATTACCATTGCACTAGGAATGCTCCATCATTATCACTTATATATTGCGCCATCACCTCCCACACTTCAATCACATAAAGGAAGGAAATTATGATGTAAACATCATACAACATTCACTCTTGAAGACAAAACTATATACAGAGCATGAATTGAAATGAGCAAACCTTGGAATCATTCATATCATCAGAATGAAACAATTGAGAGTGGAAGAAAATTGAGGTAGTTCCAGTGATGCCAACATATCATGGAGCAAAGAAACATCTCTCATAAACCTGAGCAACACTCTGTATACTGATTACAAAAGTCACTCTGCATGAAACACTGGTGCATCAAGTAAAATAAAACACTAGCACTTTAACTATATTAATTTGATAAGACAGCCAATATACAATGCATGGGTATTGCAGATGTTGACATAAATTTAGGCAAACTTTGGCATTTCTCCTTGTAGCACTAGCTCAAGACTTCAGAGAGTTCACTAAATGCTATATTATTTCCTGAGAGTTGGCTTGAGGACTTTTCAAATTTTAATAAAATTTTAAGAAGGCCTGTTTTGAGTACACATACTCAAGCAACTGCAAAAAAAATCCTCAAAGTAACAATGCCTAGTTGCTATTATGTTGGTGGGTACCTAAGTGAGTATTGCCATGATCATGGCACCTCCTGCTCCATTGCCAGTTGTGTAGTAGCATGAATTATCAATCTTCTTACTCTCTCTCACACTTTGATTAAATAATAATTCTTTCAGTTTATGCTAACCATTTGGAGACCATTTTTGGAGATAGTATTTACAAAAAAAAACGAAAACTCGAGCGTATCATTCGATATGTTGAAAAAAATTGCAATGCTGCCGCAGCACAAGACTGTTTAAAAACAGGGTTTACAGGATCAGCAGAGGTAGTTACATTATTCACATGATACCACAGTCACCCTCTACTTTTGAACTAGTTTTTTTACAGCTGTGAAGTGACTCCTATTTGTACTTGTCTCTAGAGGTATTCATACTCTGGCAACTTAGTAAGCCTGCTCCTCAAACTGGCTACCTGAAGCTATATTTTTCACACTTTTGTGCACTTTAGTATAAAATAGTCTTATAAAACGCCTCCATACAAACAATCTTTGGCTGAAACACACACAGGCATCGAAATTATCGAGCAAAAAGCAAACATTGTCAGAAGCCACCATGAAAAGGAGAGTGAAATAACCTCCAACCCACGATAATTAAGGCTATATGATTATTCTGACATACATTCATACTGCAAGTGTAATTGCATGTATACACTTAGCAAATTCTTACGCACCTAAAAATATTATTTTTATTTAACTACTCAGATGAGATCTTTTATTCAGGGTACACATCTTATCCCATTAATTCAATATACAACTTTTGTCCGCTTCAAAGCGAAAGGACAGGCAGGCAGAGTACGCCATTCAATTGGGGCCCTTAATGCAAAATACAGCCCACAATGCCAATGTTCATCCTGAAATTGCACGGCCAATTCAAAATATTGCTCAAATACATTCACTATTTAACATACCAATTAAGTTGCTGGAATCGATCCTCATTTTGCAAAATATTTCCCACAAGTCTGCTCGGCTCTCTACCACAAACCACAATTCAAGTCCTTCGACTCAGAGACGCCCTCCAGCCCTTCAGCAGGGAAACAGCAAAAAGCCCTGGAACACTCGGTTCTAGTGTGACGGATCCACTCCAGCACCTTGCTCACCCAAACCTCTCCCGAACCAGACACATGAGCTTCTTCTTCCCCTTGTACTTCACAGTCATGTTGTCTATAAGGGCTGCAAACTGAGCCGGCCCATCACTGGCAAGCAGGAATGTCTCACGGGCCTTGGCCAGGAACTCAATGAAGTCCCCGTAGTGACGGGGGCTTATGTGAGCGAGACGCGAGTGTGTCGTGTCCACGTACGCCGCAATGGCTGCCTCGAGCAGGTGCCGCAATGGCGCACGCTCGTACGAGAGCAGTGGCATGGCCACCCCTCCCCCTCCACCACTCCCCCCTCCACTTCCTCCCCCTCCCCCTCCACCTCCACCGCTGCCACAACCCATGCCGCCGTATGCCATGGCACCCAGGCCCATGCTGCCCAGTCCGCACTTGCCGTCGGGGCAGATGGACCCCCCGAGGCCCACCAGTGAGGGTGGGGGCGCCGGGGGTTGGGGCGGGGGTGGGAGGGAAGACGCACCCCCTGCCGACTGCCCTCCCGACGACGAGTTGCTCGATGAGATCTGGGGCGGGGGTCGAGGGGGAACCATGCTGCCGGGCAGTGTGAGAGACCAGCGACGCAGAAAGTCTGAGAGGACAGTGGCACAGCGCACGTTCTTGATGAGGAGTGGGACGATGCTCTCCAGCTCCAGCTTGCCAAGGGAGTGAGCCAACGCGCAGGCCCAATGGATGTCATTGATGGCAGGGTGGGTATCCTGTGGACAAGTCAGACACACTCCTTCAATTCTCTTCCTCATTTTATGCACGCACGCACATTTGCACCACACCACTCAGCTTTCTCAACTACCACCGTCACAAATTGACATTCAAAGGAAACATAAAAAGAGATGTTTCAGGCGTAATCTGGTGGAATGACATAATTAATGAAAGTTGGCAATTTTCAACATCGAAACTGGTCGTATTAACCCTCTTAGTGCTGACCCCTGCCAGCGGTTCTAGTGAGAAATGTGGAGGGTAACTTAATGAAATGTATCACTCTAGGAAAATAAATATTATAAAGTCATTGTTTACAACATCCATACACGGTTTTTCTTATTGCATCTACATTGAATTAGGTAATAATAAAAAAATGCTTATACTTCGTACAAAAAATAATTGTAATTATATTTGTGCAAAAGTTAAACAATATTTTGCCTACGAGCCAATATATCGGCCCGCCGCACTTTACGCCTGAGATGCCGAAGCTGATATATCGGCCCGCCGCACTAATAGGGTTAAAGTTTATATTGTGGAAAATTGCCAACTTTCATTAATCAAATGAGACAGTTAAGCCATGATATGTTTGTGAGCTGCCAAGGTATTTTCTAAATCAAGGTGCAGCCTCATGAGCTCTCTCACCGTCTTTACTTCAGAGTTCACAGCAAATAAGGCAATTAAAGTTTTTTTGAGTCATTTCCTGAAACAGATGGAATGAGCTACATTTCCATGCCTTTGAATGCACTGGTTCTCTTCCAGTTAAGGTCAGGAATACAGATAAGCCTTGACAGAGCATTAGCTAAGAAGTAAAATAAAAGAGAGGAAATCTCCAAAAGCCATAAAAAATTGGCACTCTTCATCAACAACGCCAAATTTACTGTGTTGGTACGCTGGGAAAACCACAGCAGAGACCAACCACAGCCTCTCAACCAAGAATAACCCCCTGTGTTGGTTTACGGGAATGTTACTTCCTCGCCAGGGACCAAACACAGACGCGCACACACAACCCAAATAGGATCCTTTGCAAGGGCTAATGGGACCCCGCTAAGGATGTTCGGGTTATAACCTGGGATCCTTCACAGGGCTAATGAGACCCCACTAAGGATGCTCAGTTATTTATGCAAGCACACTCACAAGCACACAAAATCACTCACTCACACACACAAATGGGCCCAACTTCTGGGAGAATCAGCTCAAAAAGAGCGTGGTCAAATCAACACAACAGGACAAGGGTGGGGGTCGAATACGCGTATTTCGGCTACGAGAAATAACAACTATTTGCGATTTTCTAGGTACTATGCTAAAATTGCCGAGGCATTTTTGCTTTAAGCCTCATAAGTAATCTGCATTTAGGTGCCATCTGTGAACAATCAGTGAAATACCAGCATCTAAGAGTGACATTGCAGGAGGAGCGCTATCGTGCTCCAGGCACTTTTCGCGAGAGACAGGAGGAGCGCGATAGTGCTCCCTGGCACTCTAAGGGTTAAATAACATAAAGTAAATTGTTAAATCATCAAAATTTCTTGTATGACTACACTAGAGTATGGCCTTGACCCTGTACTCTCTGCCTAACAGCACATCAATCTCAGCAACTTAATATTTAATCATATTTTCCAGCAATTTATAGAGAATGTAGACTAGACTAAATATATCTCTCATTATACCTCTGCTTACCATGCAGCATCAGCAATCAGACAACTTACTTCACACAGTAATTTCTACATTACAGCCACTTCAACTATACCTGAAGAAAAGCATGGGTAGAGAAAAGCGTTGTGAGCTTGTTAAAAGTATGCGCACAATGTACACAAAATTAAGCATTGAGTTATGATGAAAATTAGCTAAGTAAGAGTTAGAAGGAGCTTAGAGTAATATGAATATATGTAGACAACAGATGGAGGAAATCTTTCCATGGATATTAATATGTATATGTGCCTATTCCTGTAGTCATTTTCCTGTCATCAACTTCCGAAGATATTCCTTCTCCTAATGCCAAGCCAGCAGCCACTGAGTAGAGATATATACGCACTCAGTGCCAGCAGCAATGATTTGGCTTCCCATGTCAAAGATATCCCTCCGAAATAGAATGGCAGAGTAACGATAGAAATAGCAGCAAAGGGAAGAACCTTCATTCAAAGCACTTTTCTTCACAGCAGACATGACTCTTCAGGGTTGGTTGGTTGTATAATTTACAGCCTCACAATTTCTTATGGGCATTGATGCATACAGTATATGAACACAAACCACGTGAGAATAATGCAAATGACATGACTATAATGATGAACGCTTAGCTTAGAACAAGTTGAACTTTCTATGTGACACAATAATTACCCCTTTAACAATGATGATCCAAGCATATTAAAAGGTAAAAATGAAAGTTTTTGCTTGAAAATTAATATAAAGTGGTCTGTTAAACCATATCTGGATGAAGTCTCTTAAAGAGTCCAATAACTTTATCTTCACAGTCACATGATAAAAGTAGAGTCTTTTTCATGTCAGGGTATTAAATTATAATCCTTTAAAACATGCCCAAAGCAGCAAGTAATTCCTTTATGTCCAAAGACGTCACAGTATTTTCACCATTAATAGTATCCTCCTTGCAGATACTTTCATCAACTATTTTCTCCAATTCTTGTACTTCTCCTGTGATCAACTCTCCCCTGTGGTCATTGATGAGCTCATGTACATCATTTTCATTAACCTCAAGACCTAAGGTTTGACAGAGGTCGAAACAAACTACCAACTTTGGGCAATTTTAGATACCAGATGGTTTATGCGACAAGAGATGGCTCACAGTACAAATTATGCCCTTTGTAGACAAATAGCTTTGCATGGAAGACACTTAAGATTTGATCTTCATTCTTCAACAACAGACACGACATTCATTCTTCACACAACAGGAGGGTCAATCAACAACCCCACACAGCAGTGTAACAAAGATTCTCTGGGTATATCGATGCAATTAATTATGTAACTTTTGGTATGGTAAAAAATGCTTTCCATTAACAAATAAGGCTAAGAATGCTGAATGGATGCCAAATTATGGGTGCAAGGGAACGCCAAAATGGGAAAATTTTAAGTACACACACAAAACCCACACCCTTATGAAAATTCTTAGCACTCAGATCATAAAGTGAATCCATCATTTAATGAGCCCATCACATATAAATAGGCCTACTGTAATCTAATCTAATCCCAAATGAATTTCTTTCCAATTCTGAGGATTCCAAAGAATTAGGCCGTTAGTAAATATGTATTTTGCTTCAACATTTTCTCAAGTAGCTAGGATGAAGCCACTCAAAGGAATCATAAGCTGATAAATGTAACTCCAAATGATATTCTATAAGAGATAAGTCTAGCTGTAACGACACATACCTGATTGTACGCAAGGTGCACTTTCTTCATGGCAAGAAGGGCCAGCTTGTAGGCACGGTGAGGGTACCCTCGATGCTGCATATAGCGAGCAATTGTGAATAGCTGAGAGGAGGTCATGGCATGGGAGGCTGTATCTGCAACTATTTGATAGGCAGTCTGGAAGGCTAGGGATTCACTTTCACAGAGGGTCAGTGCATTCAAGGCACAATTTGGAGGATCCTGGATAAAGACAAAATTAAGTCATTAGAGACAAAATATTTCTGAAAATATTAAGGCAAACTTTGAATCAAGATGTAATATAAAGAAAAACAGGAATGTATGGCATACATATGAAATGGGATGAGGGCTACTCAAGGAAATGTAACTGATAAACCACATACACTTCTCAAGAAAACTCAGACAAGGAATCTGTTGTGGACTTACTTTAGTGGCACACTGAAGCGCCAAAGAACGGGCACAAACTGAAAGTTCTTCTTGTTGAGCCATTGTCAAGTTCAAACGTGAGATAGTTGCATGTGACATAATAGTGGTAGCCACAGGTCCTGAAAGAGAAGTTGTTGCATATGAAAAGTCTAGTAAATTCAACGACGAATCATCACCATACATATGCTATGGCAGGCAAACAGCCAGCATTAATGTATGTTTATCCCAAAATCCACTCACCAGTGGCCTCTGTTGGAGTAAAAAGTTGATACCATGTCTGCATAATATAGAGAAGAGCATCGACACCAACTTCTGTAGCACATGTTACCAACCAACGAACCATCTCCAGGCGGCGCCAGTCGTGGCAAGAATGTGTTTTGCGGAGGACCTAACGAAAAATGGCAAAAAGTTTGATTTCGTCATGAATTATTTTCTTTGTATAAAGCAATGTTAATACATAAGCATTCATATTTATGGTGCATTGACTACACCAATTTCCAACAAACAGCACTTTCTAAAACAAAAGACAATCACCTGCAAGCCCAATTCAAAAGCAACGGACAGCAGCATGGGTTGCCTTGGTCCATTTTCAGGTGTAGCAAACCGAAAGGCATCTTGTGCCAACTTGAAGAGATGAGAAGAGCTGTGAATATGACGCTGCAAAGATTCCAGCACTTGCCGCAGGCGAACAACTTCACCTGAAAAGTCAATAAATATGCAATCTTTAAACACTATTTTCAATAATTCAACCAATATGCATGCAGATACATAGTGAATTGACACCTTAAAATAGCTCAAAATATCAACAATAATAATTAAAAGTAGAAAAAATTAAATGCATTGATACAAAACAATCAGGAAACTCTGGAGAAGGAAATGAAGAAGAGCCGCAAGTCATTGCTGTTTCAAAATAGATGAATGAGAATATATAATAGGGGAACCTTGATATTTTAAAATAATCACAAGATGAGCATAGAGCTTTGCCAATTACTGTTTCCCATTAAATCTAAGAACAGTAGACTCATGAGCCAAGCATTCAGAGATGAGAGTAGAGATCCAACATTGAGTGAGAAGGGATACTGAATTTTTGGGCACACTGGAGAAGGATTATTTGACAAATGAGAGAAAAATGAGGACAGAAAGCATACGTGTGTGCCATTATTCTAAGGTGAGATTTAAGAACTATGGCACCACTAAGGTATCTTCTTTCCAATATATGATAGTTGGGAAATGTAAAACAGATGGCTCACACTAAAAAGTTATAAAATTCTTTGAGGGGGGATACAGATCACTTGGAGATGCCAAGTTCAGGGTGTTCATTCCCCACTATGGAAGACTCTGGGAAGTACAAGCAGAGTAGTTGATTATATCTACTATTGCTGGATGCCCAAGCCCACTAGACACACTTGGATTTTTCAGGCAAAATTTTTCAATAAAAAATGATAATTAACATCCGTGAATGTTAACAATTAACAGGGAGATAATAGGATTGTTAACTTCCAAAATCTGTAACTGTAATAAAATTGTTCAGGGTACTATCTCAAAAACAAATGAATAATAGAGGGGGTACCTTTAGCTTTCTGCCACAATGCAGTCTTTAGTGAAAGCAGAGAGATGGGCACCTCTGAAGGCAATAATGCTAAATTGGATACTACATGAAAGCAGCTTTATCCTTGGCAAATAGAATGTACACGGATTATACACTGCATTTTGGAGGGATAACAATGAAATCTGGATGGGGAATTACAGTTCTTTAGGAATCCATAATGTTTTAACAAACCTTTGGTAGCGTTGAGCATGGTTGAAGCAAGAGCGCACTGTTGAGTTTCAATGTGACCCAGCGTGAACCATCGTGGGTAATGGCTGCTCCTGAGGACAAGGGAAGACACGGCCTCTCCAGCGCCACCACCAACACCTCCACCTCCTCCCCCTTCATCGCCCATTCGGTCATCATGCTCCTCCAGAATTGGAAGTCTGATTGAATAGGAAACAACATCATTAAGTGAACATGATATCTACAAAAATACCAGAAGTTGTATGATATTAACTTTTTACACAGATGAAGGAGTAACAGACCATTACCATGTTTATATATCACAGGTCATAATTGGGTATACATGATACCCAGGAGACTAAATAGAGCAAAAATATCAATTCAATTGCAGCTGATGACATTCCACAATTGTGAACAATTTCTTGTGCCTTCTAATTACACTTATGCAAAATTCAACAGAGTAAAAATCATCTGCCTTGACCAGGAATTCGCACAATTGTGCAATGCAGGTGGACTCTGTAAGGTTTAACCCGTGGCTAGTCCCAGGTGACTCAAAATCAGTCAAAAAGAGTGAGCACCACCTCGTGTTCCAAGTACAGCCTTTTCTCTTGGGCTGTGGTGCTAAGTGCACGACAAGCGACTGCTTGTTACATTGTAAGTCCGGCAGTCAAGAGCATCTGGTCCCGTAAAGGTAAAAAAAATCCACATGTGAAGAGGATGCCTTGGTAGCTTAACTGGCTAAAGCACTCAGCCATGAATCGAGGGATCTGGGTTCGGATCCTGGTCAATGTGGATGATTTTTCCTCAGTGAAATTTTGCACAATTGTGCAATGCGGGTAACTCCGAAAGATTTAATCTGTGGCTTGTCCTGGGTGACTCAAAATCAGTTCTAATTACAACTTGACAGAGCTGGTGTCCACACAACCCCAACCACATGTCCATGCAGGGTAATATGAAGAATTAAGTCTCACAATCCAAAACTCCATCAGACCCAAACTGAAGTATTTGCAGAATGTCAATGTAGCTGTCTAAAAACAGAAGAGCATTGCAATTACTCCAACCCAACTCCCCATGACTCTTAATGTATAAGCATTAAGATGGACTTCACATGAAAGTGAGGGTTCTTTTTCTACCTCTCTACAACAGTCCAGAAATCGAATGGGACATATATTCACAGTAGAGCAGCAATCCACTGTTGACTCACAAATGACTAATGGTAGGTAAGGGGACAGTTTCCACCAATCTCGCATACTTAGATTTAATTAAATAAATATGATTGCATGGGTCCATCATTATACCCGTACTTAACACTTCACACCTCTCCTATGGCCTGCAGTCTGACCCTTTGCCCTGCGTCACTCTTTTCAACAGCCAGTCACCCTTCATTGTGCCCCCCAGCTTCTGCTCCTTGGAATGTTACCCACATTGGCTTCTTTTCCTCCAATTCCACCACGGTCAACACATCCTCGTTCATCCCCCTCTTCACCGAGCTTACTCTTTCCACCCTTCTACAGACCTATGTCTTAGAAGGATTCATGCTCATCCTCTTTCCTCATTGACCAGGTTTCTGAGCCATAGAAGGCTAAACTCCAATAAAGGTTCTTACTTAAGTCATCAAGGCACAGCACTAGTCTGAGTGCCTCTAATCAATTCCTTTCTTAAAACATTTGTATTCTTTGTAAGCTTTCCTTGGTTGTATCTTTTCTTCCTCTAATGTCAATGCCACTCAATCCACAGCTAATGCTACCCCTACTTCGCTACTATCTCCTTCAACATAATTCCTTAATATGTAGGTAAATTGCCTCTGAATTTGTTTCAATTTTACAGGAATAGCCACAACACAGGTTTTGCAAGGAACATAATAGAAAGCTTCAAGAGGAAGGCCAAGGGACAAATACATGGGCCAACCACAATGGGATAAAAAAATATACACCCTACAAGGACATAGAGGAGTTAACAAGAGATAGGGCAGAGTTGGGAACTGCAATCAACTACAATCACAGGATTAAATGTCTAGCAATGACTCAGTGCATTTACTGACTCTCCTCCTCCAATTTGAGTCTCTGACTTATATGGTTTACTCAAAAGAATCGTCATGAACTTCAGTTTTCTTTTGGCTAACCTCCATCCATTACCAGACAAAATGGTCTCATAATGTATTCAGCAATGATTGCAGTCCATTAGCTGACAGACAGAGTTCTGCTTGATCATCTGCATATCTAATAGATTCTATTAATGCCCCAACTAATTTCAATGCTACTATTTTAAGTTGCTCCCGCATCTCCCCCATCATTTCATCTTTGTTTACGTAAAATGATGCAGGTGGCAACTGGCTACCCTACCTCACTCCTATTCCTTATACCACCTTACCTTCTTTCTCTAGTCTCTTGCTTACACAGTCTCAGCCAGGTAGAAGTTCCCAATGAAACTTTGTTCTCTCCAGTCAACTTCAAGTTTATGACATTAACACATCAATTTAGGCCACACTATCATGTTAAAAGCCTTGTAAAAATCAACAAAAACAAACAAAAACACCTAGATTAATGCCTGTTTTGATTACATACAGTCACAAGTCCCATCCCTTTCCCCAGCACAACCTGGTCTTTGCCAAAGTGATCCTACATGCTATTCTCTGACCTTAAATTTATCATGACGATGACCATCTATGCCACATAGGCTCAGAGTGCTGTTATCTTCACCATCCCTTCTTCCTTCTTTGGGCTGGGTTCGACATATATTCTTTACAAGTCCTCTAGCCATACTAGTCCCGCATAAATTATGCAAGTTAGTTCAAAAAAACTCTGTTTCCTCTTTTTCAAAAAATTCCTCTACAGATGTTTGGGGATACAATCAACTCACACTGATTTACCTATTTCAATTTCCCTCCATGATATCATTTCACTAAGCTCCTTCCAAGTCCAAATTGTATCCCCATATTAGAGCAAACTTTACTGGCCTAATCCCTTTCACCATACAGAGCCCTTGAAAATGTAATTTTCCACTTTCTCCATTGCTATTTTTATCCATTTCTAATACATCTTCATCACCTGAATAATATCAGTATTCAAAAAATTTTTTCTTGAGAACAAAACTGCCATTCTGACATTGCAAGCCTTTAACATGGAAATCAACACCCAATATAATATTAGTAAGAGTATTACAAGAGCCGAAAGCCTAAGTACATAACGGTAGAAACAAAACATAAGTACCATCACTCCTCATCTTCAAAGCCATGCATAGAAGGACACAATCATGATTTCAAAATATTTGGGAGATTAATGTCATTCCTGAAAGAAGAGAGTTTCCCTTGATAGCAAGATACAGGTGGCAAGTTTGACCTCGTCACTGTAATGCTCACCTGATCGCTCGTAGTCCAACTCGGTAAGCCAGGTCTGGGTGGTGAGGCAAGAGAGCAAGGAAGAGAAATCGAGCAAATGTGTGCATTGGAACCGATTCTGGATGGACGTATTGCCCGAGTCCGCTAGTCGGACCACTTTCAAGGAGTGCCACCGCCTGGCGACAGAGAACTCCAGCCAATGACCGACTGCCTCCTCCTTCGCCCATTGTCCCAGCCTCCACCTCTTGTAACTTGGCTATTAGCCTCTCCTCTTGCTTCCTCCCTTTCTCCTGTGGTCAAAAGATACAGGGCCCACACACATTAGAGTCATCACATTTTCTATCTTTTCAAATATTTTATGCAACATGCAAACATTTTTGCAAATATATACTATTAGAGATATATCTAAACACAGAAAACCCCTCTTGCATACAAATATAAAAAAAGAGATTGGAATTCATACATCTAGCCATAAAACAGTTGAAACAGACAGTAGACACACTTTAAAGCAAATTCAAATTATTAAATTTCGCTGGTTCATTGGTGGACTAAATTATGCCCCAAACCTACTGAAGCAGAGATCATACCAAATTCCAACTGACAGCCAAGGTTGACTAAGGGCCCTCAATCTGTAGATATCAATGGCCTGAATGTTTTGCATTACACCAATAGTACTGAACACTTTATACAGACCTGTGCATAGAGTCCTCGAGGCATTGGCCTCTGCTGACCCAAGCCCATGAGAGCAACTTCCACAGCCAGGGTCAAATAAGTTTCCGATCGGTCTCTGGAGCCGTGGACTTGCACGTGATGGTACCGAGGGGGAGGTGGTTTGGAGCCACCATTTGCAACCGTTGCCGCTGCTGCCGCCTCCTCCATCATACCAACCGGATCTATGGATAGCACAAGAGACGACAAGAAGTTTTACCACAGAACCAAACATACAAAATCAGTTGATAAAATGAACAATCAACTTTATACATTTTTAAGAGGACTGATGGTGCATGTAACACTGAGATAATGATGAGCCATTTCATGCTTTCCTGTCCTCATTGGGTTCAATGACCACTGCTAACTTCTAGTAAACAAAGTCGCTCAGTACCAACCTTTAGTTTGAAGGTTGAATACATTAATCATCCAACAAAAATAAAAGAGACTATTAAATATAGTAGCATTACCAAGAATCAAGCCAATTAATCACAATGCCAGAATTTTCTTAGATTTTTCAGTAGTTTAATGATAATTCACTTGTTAGGAGGAAGATTTCCCAACATTTATAGCACTTTCCATGATCTCTTAATTTAACTTTAGAATCAAGGATTTTAGCACAGGTAAAAGGTTACTGCAACTTCAAGAACACCCACCATTAAAGGCACTCCTTGGTTATTTCAGTTAATTATAGAAAAAACTTAACCTGTTTCAAGTATGCCAGCAAAATACCATTCATATCAAATTTGACAGATCCAAGTCATGTTCGGAATGTTAGAGAACATTCTGCTAACAAACAGATGCTCACTTAAGACAGAGAGGGAATAAAGAATGAAACAACCAGCTTAATAATGAATCATTTCAGATGATTCATACCAAGAAACTAACAGGACTGGCACCGAATCACAGATGCCAGCTACTTCCATGGCCCACTCACATGCCAACACACTGAGGTGACCTGGTTGGTATTTTTAAACTTTTGTACCAACTATTTCCAAAGTAAAGCTTGAGATCCATATCAAACTCAAATGGAATGTCTAAATGAGTCATTTTTCTACTCTCTACCAATAAATAATTCTGTTTCTGACAAAATGCTTTAAAACCAAGCTATTACATGGCAGCTGAATCTATTATTTTTAGTTCTGATCATAAAAATTACTGAATCAGAGGAAGATACTCACCGAAGTAGGCAGGGGTCCTCATATACTCATCGGGTAAGATGGATGCCTCGGCAAGCGTGTCAAAGAGGCACCCGACAGGATCCAGGGGATGTCCCACCCAGCCATCCCCCCAGCTACCACCCACCAACCCACCACCCTCCCCCCCACCTCGTCCCGACGACGAGGGCCATGCCCTTGAAGAAGAGGGCATTGAAGATGATGAGGTGCCAGCTCCCCCTCCGCTGCGATATGAGGAGGAAGAAGCACCACCACTGCTCGATGGGTGTGAGGAGTACGACGTGGAGGGGGCATAGGGGTACGAGGAGGAGTGGGGGCTTGCGTAAGATGACGACGATGAGTGGGGGCTTGCGTAGGACGAGGAGGATGAGGAAGCGTGGTGGTGGTGATGGTGGTGGTGGTGATAGTAGGGGACAGCACTCGAGGACGAGGGCAGTGACGAGACGTGGGGCTGATGCTGGAGCTGCTGTTGCTGGTGGTGGTACCATCGACGCTGAGCCACCTGTTGCTGGTGCTTCATTGTCCGCACGATGGACACGGCGAGGCGAAGGGCTTCGCTCTGGTGACCATGGGAGCGCAGGGCATCCACGCGGGCAGCGGCCAACGGGAGGGGCTCTACAAAACAAGGAGAGGGTGAATTTGGACCAGAGAAACAAGCGATTTCCAATACATTTGGGGAGGAGGACAGAATATCAATTCATTGGATCAGAGATCAAAGGCTAACACCCCAAAAAGGAATTTTCTATTTGAGCTTTCACCTTTTCTTTCACTGAGGGCACAATTTCCGATTACTCAAGTCACGGACACACGCATCTTTTTTACATAAAATTGTGACTCTAACCATAACTTAGGCCATAACAGACATGTGCAACTGGCCCTAAAATTAAGCCTGCTAAGAGTCCAGTTATATTTTTTAATCACAATTGAAAATTTCAGTTTTCATAATTTACATTTAATTTGCTCACATTCCACGCAGGCGAATCAGTTAAAGGGTTAACTTCTGGGTTATCAAACCCTTCCCAAGACACTACTCCGTCCAAATACAGTAACTAACTGCAATCAATTCCTCCATTCCCATCTTCAACATAAAATGCGGACAGAAGATGAGTATCCAAGTGCAGAGTCGACCTATTCGCTCAGGTCACGCAAGTTGCCCAGCAGGGTATCACTCACCATGCCAAAGGGGATGACCCTGGGAGTTGAACATGCTGCTAGAAGAGGATGACGAGGAGTATGAGGAGGATGATGAGCAAGCGACAGGAGAAGTGTAGTAGCATGATGATTCTGCAGGCGTGTGGCTGCAGTAAGAGTCTCCTGATAGGATTCTCTTGAGATGGACATTATCCCACGGCATCTCAACAGCATCCAGAGCCCTATGAAAAATTGAATTACACTATTACAAAAAACAGCAGCAAATTGCATTCAATTCCAAACATGTTCTACAAACATAAAAAAATGTTTAACAGATGAATTAATACAGAGAAAATACCTTTGAGATTTGCATCTCGAGCCCAATCTTCATTTGAAACACGCTAAAACACTCGCTAACCATAAATGTTTTAATGTAAATACCCTTCTGAGCGAAACTATAAGAAAACCATCAGGCAATTGCAGTTTTTAAAAATTAGAATAACAAAATTTCAAATATGTAGGCCTATGACTACAATAAGAATAAAACTAAGAATTGTTTATTGAAAATTGTGAGCTATGAACTATCATAGGTTCACAAGCAATCCATTGAATTTTAATGTCTATCAATTACAGATAAATACTTTTTTTTTATTTATTGACTGTTGTGCTAAGTAGCATCCTGTGATATAGTAATGCCACAGCACCTAATTTAATAATGCACTGCACCATTTACTCGTAAACTTAACCGACCCGAGAAGCATGAGAGAGGGAGTTTGATGGAGATTGAAGAGAGGCTTCACCTGTGGAATATTGTGCGGGGGCGTTGGTTGTGCCTCTGCCGGGAGCCCCTGGGTGCACCCCTCCTGCCGCCACGCTCGTTGCCACGGCCACCCCTTGGCCTTGCACCTCCTCCGTCTCCATCATCATCAGAGCTGCTATCGCTCGAGTCCAAAGCTCCCAGCAACTGAATAACAACAGGTATTGCCAAATAAACTTGAGGCAAAGATAAACTGCAGTGAGCATAAGGAAGTATCAAAGGATGGATGTTTGAAAAATCTACCACTGAAAACATTCAAATTTAATCTCATTCATCAACTAACCTATGACATCTGAATAATGATAATAGTTGTTCAGATATTTAGGCAAAAGCACTAAATTTCACACACCTTCCAGAACACACTATATCAGCTCAATTTTTAGTTTGTAATTTTTTAAGTGCCAAAAAATTGAAAATTTAGCATAAAGAGAAAATGGTCCCAGAGCATAGATTGATGCATTGAGGGAAATGAAATGCATTCAAAGCACAAATCTTTCCACTTAAGCATGATGCATTCTCACAGAAACTGTACATACATTTCTGACTCCAGGCATGGGCTGAGGTCTGAAATCAGGCTCCTCTTCCAGTGGGCAGGCATCCAATTGAGACCACCTCTCCAGTAATGTCTTCCAATGACGTTTGTTGGCTGAAGCAACAGTTTTGCCACTGCCAAATTCCGGATTCAAAGCAATGCACACCCACAGTGCCCCTATGACAATGGAAGAGAAGTGTTCCACATAAAATACCTTCATCTTAGCACAAAACTATTCACCCAACTAGACCCTCTGTTCCTGTATAAAAACTACGAGAAATTCAGTATGGTCCTCACCTAATTGATCCCATAGTTGTCTGCACTTGTCAGTCATTGGAGTGGCCTGTGTCTTCCACACTGGTAGCCTGGGATCAGCCAAAAACTGCTCGGTAATTAAGGTTAACATACGTGCACCATTTGAATCTCTGGCACGCATCATTTCCCTCACCTGCAAAAAGAAAGAAATAATAAATCTTAGAATTAGCCTCTCCCTGCATACGAGTAGAGGATACTACAACATGTCTTGACATATCACTCAATCACAACAATAATTAGTACTCTTCATCCAATTTTATGTCATAGGACCCTCTTCCTTCCCCAAGAAATTCTGGAAATATTTGCATGGTAACAAAGTTAGGGTACTCACACAAATTAGTCAGTTGAGTGCTAATCATTATAATGACTAGGAAATATGGCAATGGCAATGGGTAACCCATATTAAATGACATGATCAGTGAGAGCATATGAAATATGGAATATGATAAAATAATTTAGCTTGTTAACCCTTCAGTAGGCACGTGGGCCACATGGGTGGCCCACAGTGTTTCATTTGTGATCCATTTCTCATAGGATAGCATAATATACTCATAAGTTTCAGTAGCTGCACATTATTATGTCCTCTAAAAGTCTCACATGGTCGTTTGTAACAAATTGTTGCAGGGTTAGTATTAAATAGAGTGCGAAAGGAAGCCAGCGTGACTGGCCACAAATGTGGCCCACGCAACTAACTCTGTAACCTATTTCTGTCAGCATTATTATATTATATATTATTCATATAGTATTTGTACATTATAATCAGCTATATTAAAATTGTTGAATATTTTACATAAATTTTGTCACAGTGGATGTTCGATGCTCAAAATATTTCACGACTCAGGGTTTTGTTCAACTAATGACAATGAATATGCTCCATGAAGAAAAAAATCAAAATAAACGATAGATATGTCTAAATTTATTGCTTGCAAAAATATTTTACAAAAAAAATGAAAATTTTAGGCAATAAATGAAATTGAATTTGGGCCATTTGAAGTGTGGCCTGCGTGCCTAATTGGGTAACAAAATTTTACGCGCCCACTGAAGGGTTAATGCACAGGGCTTGGATGAGTGGATAAATATCATGAGGCCTAAAGGAGAGAAAGTCTCACTGGATACAAAGTAATGCGGCACTGTTAAGGGGAGCAGGGGAAAGATTCGAGAAACCAGTGTGAAGCAGTGATACAGGGTATCAGTTATCACCAGTGCTCTTCTAAGTTAAAAAAAATAGTGTGTTAGGCAGGGGTGAGGGTTGATTTAGAAACTAGAAATGAGGTGAAAACATATGAACTGGGTTTGTTGAGCTGGTTTAATCACCTGCTGACCAAGCATTGGTTAATTAGTATGTTGGCAAGTATTTGCATTCATAAGAAGACTTGTTTTAGAATTATCATGACAACTGTGGGATGAATATCAACAAGATCAAGATGGAAACGATTATGTGCATTTATGTTAATAAGAAGATTATGGAAATAACAATTTCATCCAGTAAAAAAGGAGGAAAGGAAAATTTCAAGATCCTTAGGTTGCATTTTGGACCACCAATAGGCACATACATACATACATACCTATCACGTTGTTCCCTTCCGGGGTAGGTACAGTCAAAATGTTTCACTCATTAATACATATTTGTACACCTAACTCTGCTTCAATAATTTCCTCCACACTGACCTATCCTTGCAAACCTCTTTTGCCTCATTTACCCCCATAACTCTGCTTCATACACGCCCTCCTGTTATAAAAACTCCCAATATTCCTCCTCCTAAGAATTTCCTCAACCACATTCAGCCACAACTTTCTCGGCCTACCTCTCCCTCTCGCACCATTCATTTCACTCTCATATATCTGTTTCGTTATTCGACTCTCATCCATTCTCTCAACATGGCCAAACCAATGAAGCACACTCATTTCATACACGTCCATTACTGGAGCATTTAACCCAAATTCATTCATGACCCACTCATTCCTGACCCTATCCATCCTAGTTTTGCCGCAAATATTATCAATCTGGCCCAAAGGACCAGCGACCCGGTGTGTCAGTACACCGCATATACCTCCTAGTGGAGGGTCGCGGGCAACAGTATGCTGGCTCTCAGGTAGTCCTTTCAGAAGGGATCCTAGTTTGAGCAGAATAGGGAAAGTGGGCCTAGGGTATTACTATGCTTTGGTTTCTCTTGTGGCATACTGGCGAAAATGTGCCAAAACTGACCGGAAGAATGCCGTAACCGTTAGCAGGGTAAGCTGCACGTGGTGCGGGTACTGCGAAGGCTGGTAACCTTGCATACTCTATTACAACTTACTGCTATACATCAAAATGTTACCAATAGGTATTTTATCAAAACATACAAACTTTTTAGTAGTGAGATTAATCAATGACATAATTGAAATTTTTTAAGATTAAGTTTTGTAAAATTATTCCCTCTGCCTGCACAATAAATTTTCAGAGCAAGTTGTGGTTTCCCATCTCTGCAGAGGCCCATTTCTCTTCACTTGCACCAATCTTACCTTAGTGAAAAGTGAATTGAGTTCTCGATTGGTGTCATAGAACTCTCCTTGCGCCAGATGAGCCTTCACTTGCTTGCACACCTGCTCTTCATCCAAATGCCAGCTCTGGTCTTCATCAGCACTGGCCCCGGCCGTGGGGTCAGGGGCACCTGAGGGCAAACAAGGAATTGACTAAAGTGGAAGGAATACATTGATGGAAACAATATCTTCAACAAATGAACTCTCTCAGAGATCCTACTAGATTATTTACTACATACAAACACACTACAATTCCCGTCTCTTAACAGATTTCACAAAAGTCCAAGTATATCTATGTTCAACAGTTTTATCACAAATTTTTACGCCAGATAGACCTCAATTTATGAATCAATTCTTGACACACTAAGATTAAGAATTCAACATTGCCAAAGTCCAATGTTACATTGAACACAATAAGAGCATCATTTCCAAAATCTATGAAAAACTATGCATTCACTAACAAATTGTGATTTTTCATACAATTTAGAAAAATTTCAGAAGGTTTCTGAGAATTCCTCTCAAAAAGAAGTTTCAAGAAGTCCTTTGGCGACAACAGTTCCTCCAGCCATCCACTCAGCATTAACAGAACAGAACATAGTGCAAGCAGATGGCCAGAGATTTGATTATCATCAAAAGGCAACTAGAAGTTGAGGAACACCCACTAGGTGGTAAAGATCCACTGTAACAGCATAGAACCCATGAAAGCCAAAAATCTGACTTGAAGACTCTGGTAACTCAGGAGAAAAATCCGAGACAACTCAAAGAAAATTGGGAATACACCACAAAGTAATTACAAAGAGCAAATGTGTGATTATATAGGTATACATAGGAGAGGTACTTGTGGAATATGGAGCCTTCAGTATTTGAGTAAGTACACAAAGGATACACAAGAATGCAATCCTACCTGGAATACGATTCATTTCAGATCCATCACGAAGGAGTTCATTGGCTAATCTCTGTGCTGTTGGCAACAGTTCCGTATGGTGCTCTGCTATCAGGTACTGTGCAAATTTCTGTAACTGCTGTCTATCCATACGTAAAAGGGTTTCTGTAAGAAAGATACAAGATGAGTCATCGAATAAATGACATGCCAGGAAGAATGCATAATATAATCACCACTTGATAATAACTCTTTGATAATAATCACTCTTTGATAATTAAGAAAGATGACAGAGAAAATGGATATTTCATCATAAAATAATGACAACAGAAAGCCACAAGCACAAAGTATTGACAGGATTTCGAAGTGCAAGAGTGGCTTGTAGATGGGCACACATAATACACATCGAGCAGTAAAAATACCGATGCAGATGGCTACTCACCTGATATAGGGACATGAAGTGGGACGGTTTCTGCATTGCGGATTCTGTATAATGCCAATGCCACCACATGCTGGCACCAAAATATATCTTTGGTGTCACAAGTGCAAGCAACTCCAGTAATTTTACACCTGTTGTAAAGAAAAGAAGCGTTAACACAGCAATTAGAATTTTGTGATGCTTCATTATTTCAGAATTAATAATTAGTTTCAGTGATGGAACCTTGATATTGTCAGATATGATGGCCTCCCATTACATGTGGAGGAGAAAGAAGGCAACATCTGAGGTGGTTGAAAGAAAGCAACAACTAAGTATGACCAAAATCAGCATGGAATTATGAATGGAGTGGACACATTGTCAGAAGGTCATTCAAAAGTGATTAGAGGGGTAATACGATCTTCCGTTAATGCTGGCTCTTAATTCCATTTCTTCCGGTGCAACACTTTAAGAAAAAGAATGGTCGCATTATGTTTCAAATATATCCTACGGAAACTTATCTCTTAGGACTGAACAACAACCTACTCATGGATTGTTATCAAGACTCCCCTCCTTATCCCCAGAATTAAGAGGACTATTTAAACGCTTAGCATGCATATGCCTCCCTAAACTCTTGAAATTATCTCTACTTCAGGAGAGAGGACATCTGGCCCTAATTTAGAGGGTCAGATATCTGGTCAACTCGACTTAAACAAATGTTTCAGCCAAATGATAAAATGACTAGCTAGTTATTAGTGAGTGAAAGATCTAAGGTTTTCCCCGCGTATCTGCTGGATACATGTTTCTCGGGTGTTGCACCGGGTAAGAGAGTCCACAGGTCCCGACGTTTCGGAGATCGACTTGATCTCCATCTTCAGGGGTTTGATTTCGTGTTTTTCATTTTGGCCGGTTTATATACTCTATGCACTAGGTTCAGGTGCCATCTGATTGGTTATGGCGTGTGCGAGTTTTCCCGCATGTATTTAAAAGGTGTTCATCACGGGTCTCCAGGAGTTACTCAAATGGAAGCCAGCGTCTCTGTTGGAAGTTTATTGGCTGCAGACGGATCTCGATGGCTTCCATGGCAAGTCGATCCCAATAGCCTTGCGTGCGGTTGAGAACCTTTGTCCCTTCCCACTGTATCGTATGGTCCACACAAATGCTATGCTCCGCTACGGCCGACTTCTGTGGTTGAGCTAATCGGAAATGTCTCCGGTGTTCTTTCAGCCTTGTCTCTATTGTGCGGCCAGTCTCACCAATCAGGGCACTCACAAGGAATTTGGTAGACCCCCGGTGTCTTTCAGCCGACCGGATCCTTTCCATTAACCAGCGTATCATAGGTACATATAGCGTAATTATTGAGTGACGTGGGCAGCGCCGTGTGTACCTGTCTACAAAGGGGCGGCCGTGGCATTGCTCCAGTGGGCCCAGGAGAAGCGAATATGATAAATTTTAGGAAAATAAAAAAAAACGTTTTTTGCGTTTTTGAAACATATTAACATAAAACATTGTCAAATGCGTATTTCAGTGCATGAAAAAAACCGCCAGATTCCAGGGATTCCACTTCCTTTACCTGACCCAGGGCCTCCGAGGGTCGATAGCTAAGCCACTGGGGGCGTACGAGGCAAAATGCGTAAGGATGCATTTGTGCGTGTTCAACATCTACATCGTCATTCATCCCATTATCGACCTCACAAGAGAAGCAGCCATGGAACTATTAAACACTGAGTCAGATATCCGAAGTCGGTAAGTTTCGCCGAAACACGAAACCCGGTGCGAGAAGAAACGCACATCTTCAAAAACAATCGCCAGCCGTCGATTAGTTACACGTGTGAGTGAGTCGACGGGCAGCGGTCGAATGGCGTGAAATAGCATTAATCAACTGCCGCGTAAATGCGAACCATCGAATGACCCACGTTGGTTCCGCTTTTCTCACCTCGCTAAGCTTTGGTTCTACCTTTTGCATATCTACATCTACATAATATTATGCGAACCGAAGCATGAGCGTGTGGCATGGGGTGTTATGACACCAGCCGTGTAAAGATGTAAGGGTTTGGGAGGTGGAATGGTGACGTGTATTATGGGAGTGTATTTAGTGGAGCTCAGTTTTTATTGTGGTCCCTTATTGTGAGCGAGTATGCATATCTATGGAACCAGCTGGGATGACACAATTCTGACTCTAACACAAACTAACTAATTCTGACACAAACCACTGTTATTTTTCCACCGTAAAGCACTCTCCACAGATAGTCATATTTATCCGTTACCTTCAGAAGTACAAACCATTCATCCATCTGTTTTCTCAGTCAGAGAAATGGAAGAGATTCCAGGAATGTTAATACGCTTTATAGTGAATGCGCGAAGTTACCACATCCTCGCCTCAGTATTGTAAACACGTCGGATTTGTTCCACAAATCGTCAAACAAGCAAACTAATTCTGACACAAACATCTGTCAACACAATTATTTCAAAATCATTAAAATAGCAGAGGGAAATAGATTTTAAAAGTACAGTCTAAGAACGGAACGAACAACTTGAAAATATCTTCCTAAGATCGCCCTAGCTGTAATTAATTATGAAGCAATCGAACGACTTCACCTATCGAGCCCTACATTTTGCACGCCTTACATAGCAACAGATTGATTTCAGTTCCAACTAAAGGTCTAATACCCCGGATATTTTGAATTCAGAAACAAAAATCGAAGAACTACGGCTGATATCGAGTCGAAATAGTCTCGAGCATATATCGTCAATATTATTGGTACTCGACGTGTTTACAATACTGAGGCGAGGATGTGGTAACTTCGCGCATTAACTATAAACCGTATTAACACTCCTGGAATCTCTTCCATTTCTCTGACTGGGAAAACAGACGGATGAATGGTTTGTACTTCTCAAGCTAACGGATAAATACAACTATCTGTGGAGAGTGTTCTACGGTGGAAAAATAACCAATTTAAAACATTTGTGAAACGCGAAAAGAATATCATCTCTGTCGAAAAAACGTAAGTTCCCTCAATACTTTCGCCAAAAATACAGCAATTTTACCAGAATCCCGGAAATACGTTCGCAATACTGCTATTGCAGTAAAAAAATACAAATTTACGAAGGTGTCAACTTGCTGACGCAAATGTATTCAAATGAAGCTTTTACAAGTCACACATCGTCAAATTGCAGTATTTGCTAACACTTTTCTCATAATATCGAAAGGTTTGAGTACACGAGAGCAAAGGGAAGTGGAGGCTCTAACAGGGGGGGAAAAAAACGAAAATTTGGGTTTAAAGCACCCGGTCAACCTCAGTTTCTTTCATGCAGGATTGAAAAACAAAAAAAGGGGTGGACGACTTTGCACCGTACCAAGGATTACATTAGTTTCCAAACGATATCGGATGGTGAATTTCAAAGTTACTCTGCGCTCCTACGATGATACCGTAGTCACCAACATTTCGATTTGGAAAATAACTGGTCAAAGTGTAGTTGTTGCCATGCCATGAGTTAATTATGAACACATTTGTCTCTGAAGGCTCAATCAACATTTGACGAATGGTCGAAAGATCCATCGTGTTCTCCGAGGTCACCATAATCGGTCGTCCAATCCGAAGATAAAGTCCTATTTTCCGATTCTCCGAATCACTTAATGCAGAAACTCGACGGCAGTTTCATACGACACTCAAATGTCTTCTGGCTGCTGTGGAATTTACGAGAGACAGTTGTCAGGTGTGCGCGGTTGCAGAGTTGACCGAGGGGCAAAGGGCAAAAAATTAGGGTCGCCAGGTCTCCCGTATTTCCCGGTTTTCACGTATTTTGACCTTATTTTTTTCGGTCTCCCATCTCACGTATTCACATATATATTTTTTATTTTTAACGATTCAACTTCGATTATCGAAATATTCTGAGCGATATATCGAACTGTACACTGGGTGCATTAGATTTAGAACAGCAATCGCCGGAGATAGACAGCAGTTGCACAAATCGATCTTGCTTCGATCGGCTCTCCTCTTAGCGGAGAACCACCGATAGCCGGCGATAGCCGACTATTCCGCTGAATCGAAAGCACCGCGGTATGACGATCGCCGTCTATCGCAGGCTATGGCCGCATATCGAAAGCACCCATTGGCATCATAGCTGCCAATATTAAATTATTTTTACAAGCATATACTCAAATGTGCATGAATGTAAGTTTATGTTGGTACAAGGTTCTAGAAACGGAAGTTGAAGATACAGAAATGGTCATGTTTCTCGAACTCGCCTCGAACTTTCTTTTGCTTTCGTGTTTTTGAGGCGGCTGGGTGTTTGTCTGTTCTCTCTTGTACGGTTGCGGTACGTCTGTTACACAAGTGTTCGACGATATGGGAGGCGAAAGTGATGAGGAGTACCATAAAACACCACCAAAGAAGAAACCTCGTTATATATATGTTTATCTGTCAAACTGGGAGAAAAATTATTTTTGGATCGGCCCGGTGAAAACAAATAACATTTTAAGTTTCTCTCAGAATGTACATCCAATTGTAAATATTTGTAACCACGTTTGTGCATTCAAGTGTGTTTTGTATTTTAAGTGTATGAGGATTGAAATCCCATTGTACCTACTCATCAAAGCTAAAATTTGAAATACTATATAAAACATCCGATAGTATAGTGTTACATCCTACATCGTATAACGTGGTAGCAAATTTCAGAGTCTCCCTTTCACAATTTCACAATCAGTTAGAAAACCTGGCAACCCCAGCAACAATCCACGAATTGCATTCCCGCTGACAACCCACACACAACGGGTCGTCCCCTTTAAATTAAGTTCCGCGGCACACCGCCACGCGGCAGTGGCGTTTGGGAGAAGTAGTCCTTGGCGAGCGAATGCACGGCATCATGTCGGTGCCGAGAGCAAGAGCACCGGTTAGACGCGGAGCGCGGAATGACCTGCCGTTGCAAATCCTAAGATTTCGGAGGGCAGAGGTGATTTATTGGCTCTTGGGTTGGGCAGAAGGCGTAGGTAAGAGGGATAGATAAAGATAGAGAGAAGCGGCTTGGGCCGACATACCTTTCGAAGCTGAGCGAGACTTTGTATTTCCGCTGCGTCTCGGAAGATGGCGAGGACGACGAGGAAGAGGAGCCGGTTGCAGAGGCGTTGGCGGGCGGCGCCGCGGGTGCGGCTGGCGGCGCCTGAGCGGCCGCACTCGCGGCTGGCGACTGCAGCGAGGAGCCCTTAGATGCCGCGGTCACCACGCCGCTCAAATGGAAGCCTGCGAACGGAAAAGGAGGGAGAATCAGCCGAGGATTAGCGTAGAGGGCGAGTGACTCGAGGAATGATCAGGAAGCTGTGCATCACTCAAATAAACATCGCTAAGTTTCGCAGCACTGGGAGCGAGAGGTAGGGACTGCGATATTCATTCGTAAATCACTCCCTGTGGGTACCATAAGGACAGCTCGACATTTGTTCGAGTAAATTACAAATTACAAATCCTGATGGGGATCAAAACCCTTATCACACCTCAAGTAAGTATAAATTTAATCAAAGCGGAGATGGAGTTTGAGGGATAAAATGCCGTATTCCACCGGGAATTGTCGAAAACAAAATCGCTTCGTTGATTAGGCAATCTTTATTCATTGATTATTAGGCATGAAACTCTGCCATGCTTTTTTGGCGACGGAATTCTCTTAAACGGGCCATTCGCAATTACTTTTACGCAGATAATTGACCAGTTTCGAGCCACGGTATCCCTCGCATAAAAATAAATGACTCCGACTCATCCCCGAGTAAACCTATAGCACTTAAACCGAAGCCTATCGGTCGAAGACGAGATATTCCTATCACCTTCTTCCTTCACTTCCACGAATACGGAAATACAGTGAACTAAAAGCTGTAATTACACCCGAAGATAACACAAAACCCGGGTCGTATCCGTAAAGTATGTAACAAGAGTTCAAAAATTTTCATTTTCCAGGATGGAATCAATTTGGAACTATCGCATGATCGCACATTTTTTATGATTTTGACATTAATAGGCCAAGTTTAACTGGCTTATGATTCATGGGTTTGCAAAAAAAGTCCATGCATACTACAGCGGAAATCTAAAGATGTGAGAAAACAAAACAATCATCGTCAAAATAATGTAATGTCACGCGCTGTCGTCCCGTTACAAGGTACTCATGAAGCCGGCCACCACGATGGCCGACGAGTCATTCATTTGGTCACCAGGTGCTCATTGTGAGCTAGTAAAATGAGTCTCTCCAAACACCATACACTTGGCTATGTAGGTAGGTAACATGAGAACCAGGCGAGCAGTATTTCGGTTCACTCAAGTTTATAAACAATACTAAGGAAAAAACAATGAGAAGAATTGAATTCAGTCGTCAGGTATGATCGTTGCAGGTTATTCGGGCTTCTCACCGGGTCAAACTCTCTATCTCGGCAGACGTTTCGATGAACGAGTCGTCCATCGTCATCGGGACGACTCGTTCATCGAAACGTCAGCCGAGATGGAGAGTTTGACCCGGTGGGAAGCCCGAAGAACCTTCAACGACTACGTACGCCGGGAAAGCCTTAGATCTTTCGTTAGGTATGATCATAAAATGGCAAATAATCCAAGCCCCAGCATATAAGAGAATGTTTCTTGTATATAATTATGAAGAGTCAACGGTTCATTTTCAATTATTTAAGGGAGCGATATGAAATGAGGGGAGGGCGCCATCGCTTTGGCTGTTGACGTCATCCGTCTGGGAGTGAGTGAAACCGGATTCCGGAAATAAATGATCAGTCTGACTGTTTATAGTCGCCAGCGCTCGCAACATTCCCTCTCGGCCGACCGACAAGGCACGGCGGGCGGGGGAGGGAAGGCGAGAAGCACGTGGGGGAGGAAGGAGGCCGGGGGGATTTCTTGGGGGCGCCAACGAGCGGCAGGAATCTCGCCACCCCCAGAGGAATTTCCGGGGCGGCCGTCGACAAAATGGCCGCTTCCTTCCTATTTGGCAAATACAACGGACAGTGCACGCCTCCCCCCCAATCCTCCCTATCCAAACCCACATAGGTATCTCCTCCAATTGCCCAAGTTGTCGGCATCGGACGAGGACAGACGCTTCCCGTACTTTTCTAATCTGGAGCTTTACCGCTGGGGAGGACTGGTCAAGGACGAGAACGGGGTCGCGAAAGTGAACTTGGACAGCTAAAAACGTAACGACACAATGAACAACCATTTATTTTCTGCAATTCAATTTCTTTTTACGGTTCACCATTGATTAAACTCAAAAGCATCGGCTCCTTCTAACCTTCTAATATAATTTTCAGGGAAATTCATTTTCGTGCACAGCCGGCCCTGGAGTCCCCGGCTACTGTGTCAGATGTGGAGCCCATCTTCGGACTCTTGACCTTGCTCCCGTATCTCCCGAGGCGCTAAAAGTCGTCAGAACGTTATTTATCGGTAAGGAGCATATCAGCTATGAGATATCACGCCAAATCAATAATTGAGCTAAACATTTGAACGATAACTCAAATAAAATAACTTCAATCATGGATTGCAAAGCAGTCATCGAGGGTGGTGAACTGGAAGCGGAATATTTTGTTTTGCAATTACAAAATAAGCAACTTCATTCAAAGTGCGGAAACTTGGATTGATTTTGGCGTATTGATGCGTAAAACATTGTTCGTGCAACGCTGCTCAGTTGTCCTGTCTTCGGCGCCACTGTCAGGTGGTTGGACGGCAGGCGAAGCAGCACAGTCTACTTCGAACGCTCGACGCAGATGGTTGCGATCAGAGTGACCAAAGCAAGGCGGCCACGACCGTTCACTTTGTTACTATGGTTTCTTTTATTGTAAAGACCAACAGTGAATACAGTGGTAGTTCAATTTTGTTGACACGAAATCCTTTTCTCTTGAAATCACCCTTAACCACCATTTCATTGACATTTTCAAGCGCCAACCGATATACTGGCTCCATTTGCAGAGTGGCAGAATCGGCGTGCACAAACATTTAAGTCGGTTTCTCAGGTGTTCTATTTTCCAGCTGTAGTCATGAAAGAACGAGATATGAGTTTCCACATTGATTTCGGTGTGGCAGTCGTTATTTCCGAGACACGCGAAACGGAGATGCGAGATTTTAAAAAAATAACTTTTACGGCGTCGCACGCGCGAATGCATTTTCGTTCAAAAATAATAGACGGCGCACCAATCCACCCGAGACCTTTACTTATGAAATCAAACTCTGTGACTCAGTCTCAGTTCTTCACACTCTGTGCACAAATCCCTCTGCATTACACAACCTCTTTGGGCAGCCATCCAGCAAATGTCGCCGCAGCCGTCGAAAACTAATTTCAAGTTTTGCTGGAGGAAGAAATTCTTCACCCAATTCACGACAAAAAACTATTTCAACCCGAGATCGAAATTTTCGGCAGAATTCGGTTGCGATCCTTAATGAGTATTTAGGAACTTTCACGGATATGTTCCCCTCTTTTAATGAACGGCCCTATCTTGATCACCATTAATTCTCGTCTCTTATCCTTCAGGGGAGGATGGCAGGTTTTTCCGCCGCCCCTGAAACAGCCAGCGCGCCATCCTTCTCCAAAGCAGACAAGACAGAGATGCAGCCACACATTAAGCAAACCCAACGCATAGGTACGTCTAAAATTTGCTCCACGTTTTATCCGCGTTATTAAGATGGCTGCCATTACCAAGAGCCTGCTATAAGGGATGAATGTCCAAGAACTGATATTTTTTTCGAGAGCTCCCATCCATATACATCTAAATAATACCCTGCGAGCCACCGCATGGGCGTGTGGAAGGGGGTGTTAGGTCACCAGCCGTGTTAAGGTGTAAATTTTTGGAGATGGAATGGTGACATGTATTATAGGAATGTATTTAGCGGAGCTCAATTTTTATTGTGGTCGCTTACTGTTCGCGGAAAGAACGAGTACTTGTACCGATCTGTTCGGCAGTGTATCTCTCTTATTTTATCGCATCTGTCAGACCTAGAGATGCAGGGAGGAGTCATGATAATATTCTCTATGTCGCTCTGAAAAATATCAGTTCTGAATTTATCAAACAACCTAAGCCTAGCGTGTAGACTCCGAGTCTCTAGGGGCTCCCACCTTAATCCCTCTAAAAGTTGTGAGACACTATATGTACGCTCGTAGCTGTTTTTAACGAAACGCGCTGTTTTCCTTTGTATTTTTATTAATTTGTTTGTTTAAATCTATTTGACCAGGGTCCCAAATGCTCGCGGCGTATTCGAGGTGTGTCCTAACCAGAGCAAAGTAGCATCTCTCTTTGACTTTTTCATCCGAGGACCTTCCTATTATACGTTTAACAAAACCTAGTTTCATTAATACTGCGCCACATATGTTCTGTATGCGTTATCCCCACGATATATCTGAAGTTAAGGTAATTCCAAGATATTTTACTCTCTCTGAAAATTTTCTGTTTACTCCACCCACAGTATTTTTGTGATGACTTTCGCAGGAAGTGAACTGTGACGCATTTGTTGATATTTAATTCTCTTAATATACTTCCTATCCGTTGGAAACAGTGAATTACATATTTTTTAGCCGGAGTATCCATCGAATGTCAAGGTGAGAGAGCAAATCGATCATTAACCTCACACCGAAGAACACGCAACCTTCACCAATCGGTGCTTCGAGCACGCCGCGCAGTCCCGGATCAATGACACGGGAGAGGGGTCGGGCATTCGATATCTCGGGGATGAAGAGGGAGAAAGGCACACGCGGGTCGACCTCTCAAAATACAGAGAAAAATGGTGAGTGGGTTTTTTTTCACCTGTTTTCATCCTATTCTTTTCATAGATTCATCTAACATCATAAGCATGTGTACAATTGTTTCCCGTTCAAATGCTATAATGATTAGTACATAAGATATGCAGGTGCCAGCATTTTATTACCATTCAATTCCCACGGTAAATTTGCTTCTAACACCCGCAACTTACCGTGAAAATGCTATTTGCAACTTTCCACTCACCCCATGATTCACATTCCAGACAATTTAGCACGCGTTTTCAAATTCTATTCACAAAAAAAGCGGGAGTGAGCGATTTCATAGTTCTGATCAAAACGTAGGAGAGACAACTCCTCGACGAGTCGCCGGAATGCAGATAAAATGACACTTCTATGTAGGGATGAGTCGATTCCCCTTTTATTCGATTCCGACTCCGATTCTTTCAAATCGATTCCCGATTCTCGATTCCGATTCCATCGATTCTTATTCCAAATAACAGGTGGGATACCAGTATATAGGGATATTAGGGAAATACCAGTAGCGTACGACTATTATTTAAATTCAAGTATTGGCTGAAATAAAATAACAAAGACAATTAACTCGCTCAAAAATTATATTTATTAAAAAATTAGCAAATATATCCTCAGCATATTGAGGTACAAAAAAAGTACAAATTGATAGCCCACGCCCAAAATTACTGAGACAAATATAATGTGATAAATGAAATTTGATTTGAATATTTATCTGCCTGGAATCGGTGGAATTGGAATCGACTTTAGGCGATCGATTCTCGATAACGATTATAATCCTGAGAATCGGCGGAAATGAGAATCGACATTTGTATTCGACTCATACTTACTTTTACCATAGAGTAAGTACATATAGAGTGACAAAGAGATAGGGAGATTCGGATATGAGTTTTTAAATAATACTTTGGCCGATAGATGGAACGGGTGTATCGAAGTTGCACGACAAGCCATAACAAATGAGCATTGGCACACGCCCACTTCATTTAGTGTCGCATAACTCACATGATGTTCTTATGATGATTTCGATGCCTGGGTGTTTACTAATCGACCCATAGCAACGGAAACAAATCTTATTGGGTCATCGAGACCAAATTAAACATGTATTTTAATGTGCATTAATGAGCATCGACTATTATGAATCGAAATCACGTCAATAGGATAAGACACGCGATCACCAAACACGAAGTAAACTGTTTGCCGATGTATCATAGCAACGACAAAATAATTGACACTCTATAAAGAGCACACAATAGCCATGGTAAATCCACTCTACTGTATGTTGATGCAATATCACCGAGTACCACCAGCGCCTCCAAGTGGCCTTCTCCGTAAGCCAAAATTCTTCCTCCCCTAAGGTGGTGGCACCTGAGAAATTCTTCCCAAAGCTCTCAAAAATTTATGTCCAGGTTTTAGCATTGCTTTGCCACTCTATATGTACTTACTCTATGATTTTACGTGTAACCTTCATTATCGCCGCGGTTTCGCACCAGAGTCCGCTAGGATGCGACGGACGCCGCGCGAATGTCATCGGCTTCCGGAGTTTCCCCCCGCCGAGCGTCGTCAGGACCCCTTCCATAACCCCTTTCCCACCCCCCCTTCCATTATCCCCCTCTTTCCGCCACCCCCCTCCGAGAGAGTGTCTTGCCCTCAGCTGTTCGGACACCTCCCCTCACTTCCCCTTTTGTTTTCGTGACGCCGCTACCCCTCAGCAAGTGGACGATAGGGCGGGGGGGGAGGGGAAACGGTTCCCTCCTCCCACCACTCGACTATATGCCCACACCGTCACTGGTTATACGTTCACTCGGAACACGAGACTGGCGTGACGAACACCCGACCTCGGTGTGCAGGCGGAGACACCACCGTCGCCCCAGGGAGGCCGTCGTGCATTTCGCGCTCCGCAAATTCATGGGACGGGAAAAACTGACAGGTGCATTAAAATTGAAGAACTATCAGATCGAAGCAATGCAAAATTCGACTCGTGTGCATGAATTCATCTACACAATACCCTGCGAGCCGCCGCATGGGCGCATGGCAGGGGGTGTTAGGTCACCAGCCGTGTAAAAGTGTAAGTTTTTTTGAAGATGAGCTGGCGACATGTATTATAGGAGTATATTTAATGGAGCTCAATTTTTATTGTGGTCGCATATTGTGCGCGGAAAGAACGAGTTTTAGTACCTATCTGTTTGGCAGTGTATCTCTCTTATTTTATCGCATCCGTCAGACCTAGATAGGTAATGAGGAGTCATGATAATATTCTCTACGTCGCTCAGAAAAATATCAGTTCTGAATTTCTCAAGCAACCTACGCCTAGGGTGTAGCCTCTAGAGCATGCATTCCGGTCGCACAGGAGAACAGGACCTCACGGTGAAGCGTTAAATGGTCCCCTGGATGATCGATATGATTGAGCACGAGTCGAGTTTCCTCTGCTTCCATTAACAATTCGGATTATGCTTCGTGGAGTTTAGCAACAATCAACAGGGATGCATCACTTGATTGGTGACAGATGCGAAAGTGAAAACACGTTGTTATATTTCAATCGTTAGGCCTTATCTGGAATATGCTGCCAGTGCATGGGATCCATAAGAAGCGGGGTTGATATCGGAATTAGATCGCGTGCAGCGAAGAGGAGCTAGGTTTGTAAAACGATGCTACGATAAATTTAGTAGTGTGTCTGGACTGTTAGAAGAATTAGGATGGGAATGGCTATCACAGCGTAGATTAAATTATAGGCTCAACCTCTTAACTAAATTTCATGAGAAACATTTCCCAGACGACGTAAAAAACATACTATTAACCTCCTCGTACTACGGCAGATTAGATCGCGCCAATAAAATTAGAGAGATAAATTTTAGAACCGATAGGTATAAAATGTCATTTTTTCCGCGTACCATTCTGGACCATAACAGCTGTGGTCGTCGTCATGAATAGTGCGAATAGTGACATTAGCTAGACTGTAGAGATTTCTGTTCATAATCCCTTCGTTCTAATTTATGCATTATGTAAATATTGATGTTCTTATTTATGCATGATATTTTGAATCGGTAGTAGTAGTCCTTGTACCCCTTGCATGTTGGAACGACTGACGATCGAATGTTTCTTGGTTAGTTGATTTTTTATTGGCGCGTTGCTGGTGTGGTACACTGGTTTCAATGTAATTTCGGTGTTCTCCCGTATAATTCACGCATGCCTGGTGTGGAAGCACACCCTACCACACACTCTTTGGGTGGCTTGTAGGGTATGACGTAGATGTATACATAGGTAGGTAACTGCGAGCGCGGCAACACGGAGCGGAAGGGCCGCGCGTCGCCCGGCGGCCGATAAGGCATCGTCCCGCGAGAAGAAACGCGGCGGCGTCCACGCCTCGATCTATATTCAAAGCGAAGGCGTGCGCACGGCACCAGTCACATTTATTCGGTCACGTGCACATTCGCACTCTTCGGCAGTCTTCCCTTTTCTGCTGTGAGAGGGCAGTGCATTCACACCCCCCCCCCCCACGACAGACCGCCGCACCGTGCCGACGCAGCCAAGTGCGCGACGCCGTCGAGTGACGACGCATTTGAACGAACACTCGGCGATAAATATTCAAACCAGGTCGTCAGTTTTCCATTTCCGTTCCTCTTGGAGAGACCGCGCGGGAGTCAGTGCGTTGACTGTTGGCTGCGCGTGAGCGGCCAGCGGCTGCAGTGCTCTCGGATCCCTTCCTTCTATCGCGACAAGGGAGAGCGTGTCTCTCACGGGCCGTAATACTAACAGATTATCAGGATTGCAACAGACCAGGTAACAAGAAACTCCACGACTTTTCCAGAGTTTACGGCCAAAATTTATGTTTTTTTTCCGGAGAATATATCCATTCATTCATAAGTATGTAGATGTAGGGGACGCGTGTATTACAAGACGGTGCAGGAACAGCACAGCTACACATCAAAGCATGCGTACACTACGGAGGGCATTAAGTTTGCCAACAGATAGAGCACCAACACCATCTGTTTTTACGGTCACTCACTCTTAGGTTGATGAGGGAACCGTAGACAAACTTCTTAAGACACATCTTCTTAAGACACACACACAATGACAAACTCCTACTTGCATGGCAATAGTGCATGTTTGGTGATCTTCACCCCCTGCCACACACCCTCGTGGTGGCTTGCAGGGTATTACGTAGATGTAGACACGTCGAGTTCATAGCCCGAGTCATGGAAGGATGACGAGACGTTTGCCGGCCCGGGAAGAAACTCGCTCCGGCCACAGAAAGAAGGGACATTACATCTAAAATACAGATGCACATGTGACGTGGAGGGACCCTTTCGTAATGACAGAAGCAACACATTGGCATTTTTCCTGCAATGAATGATTCAATTTGACTGGCTGAATGTCTACTTAACCTTCAAGAGTAGAAAATGATGTATTACCCGCGACCCTCGGATTTGCAGGCGAGGACTTAATCCGCCGCAACCTGGGCCGACGTAAAACATCGAAACTAGTCCAATTAAAAAAGTCCGAAAACAAGAGCGAAACAAACTCTTTAACATTTGAGAGGCTGGTGCTTAGGAAAATATATGGGCCAGCCCAAGACGAATTAACAGGGGAATGGAGAAGACATGAACGACATCCTAAACTTGCAAATTACATGAGCCCGGAGGGGAAAAGACCAAGGGGAAGACCAAAGAAAAGATGGATGGATAATGTAAGAGAGGATCTACAGCAAATAGAAGCCTGGGAAGATTGGAGGGAACTAGCCAAAAGAAGAGTGGGGAGCCTTGGTCCTGACATCGCGCGGTCCACTGGACCTGATCGCGTAAAGTAACAATAAAGAAAGCGAGCACGTTATTTTTCAGAGGAACACGTGTCGAGATGGACGAAAAGAGTCAAACACGAAAAGGCAGAACGCATTGACATTCCCTAGGACGAGTCGACGTTTCAAGTTCATCGCCTTCCTCGTCCGATATGACTGAAGATGAGACGTTCATCCTGGTCCATTCGCCCTCCCTCCCTCCCTCCTTACACCCTCCAGAGTCCATCCAATCACGATCGTCTGCGTCAACTCACCGATGGAGGGCGCTTCGAGAGCTGGACGGCGGCCCCGCGACCTTGACTCCGACTTGGCAACGCCGCCCACCTCGATACCGACCCCCCCCCCCTTACACCTCCTCCACCACCTCCTTTCCGCCCCAGCTACTCCCCCTCCACCCCCTCTGTGTTTATAAATACTCGCTTATTTATGCATGCACGCACGCAAATGTGCGAACGAACGAGCCACCTCCTCCCCCACCCACCGGCGACTGACAGTGGACTTCCGCACGGCGCGCACAGACAGACGGTGCGGCGGCGCGCACTCACATTCACTCACTCACTCCGCTCAGAGCATGCAGCCACATCTACATCTACGTGATACCCTGCGAGCCACCACGAGGGTGTGTGGCAGGGGGTGAAGATCACCAAACATGCACTATTGACATGCAAGTAGGATATATAATGGAGAAATGCTAGATAATATGGTCACATGCAGCTAGATGGTTAGTATCTACATAATATGAAATGGATCATTGGTTGTTATTACATGCATCATGCACTACAGACTACTCTAACTATATTTCACCTACCTATCCCTTTGCTACATTGTAGTATATATACTGCGAGCCAACCAAAGGGCGAGTGGCAGAGGGTGAATTTTCTCTATCATTCGTTACACAATACACTAATCAAATTTATACAGGTAACTACGACTTCTGGCGCATTAGCTTATGTCCTCTTACATATATGTGTCAGGAGGTGAAATTTGAAAAAAATACACATAGGCTACACCAATGGTTACTAAAAAGTGCACCAGCGCCCTAAAAAACAAGCAGGCGGCAGGGTCCACACCCAAACGAATACCACGAGGCACCGATCAGAGGTGTAGACGACTCCAAAACAACTGTTCCTTCTTTGAAAATTCAGCCCTATTCCAAAATGATGCATGTACGCTAAAAGAAACCAGGTCGTCCCTTCGGCTGCATTATACCACCCGATATAGCGAGAGAAACCCCGAAATAAATCTCCCTCTAAACATGACCGCTCCTCCATTTCCCTCACAACGCCCACACTCGAACGAGCAACTTTTCAGTCTTGGGCTTCCTCGCAACAACAACGACTGAAGTCTCATAGTCGATATTTATTACGACTTTTACGAACACATCTTTTACCTTGGCTCATTTCCTGCATTTGGTATGGTCCAAAATTTAGTCCAATTTTTATAAATCTGATTAAGTGAGAAATAATGGAGTGTATGAAGAATGGAGAGAGCCGATACACTCACTTTGCCTCACCACGAGCAGTTGAGAACGAGCGACTGGTTTAAGCAGCCACCTCTCACGTGGTAATGGACCTGATTTTTACCGCTGAGCTCTCGTCCCAGAAAATTCTCACGGCGACACCTGAAGGTAGACCGAGCGAGATAGTTCCTCAGTCATAACAGAGACCATGTTCGAATTATAAGTTTTTATTTCACCAGCTGTGCATTCCAGCACGAATTAAATATTGCATTATTAATGGTGCAATAATATAGTTTCATATGACAGAAATTGTAAGTAATCAAATGAAAATATCTAAATAAGTCTTTAACTTGACTAATTTTTTTCGCTCGGTACGTTTGAAACTCCTTAAAAACGGAAGGTTTGTCGTGATACCCAAGAACCTACTGCGGTGAAAATATGATTAATTTTCAGATATAGTTGAGAAAATATACAGACTACACGCTGTTAGGTTTTTTTTACGACATCAAAGTGTTAGAAATTCCTCATTTTGTAAATAATGTCTCTCTGGAGTGCATACACGTACCATGTCCCATGTAAAAGGACTGGTATTTTTTGGAAAATATTTCCGAATGCAATGTGGTTAGGGGTAGAATTTATGGTGGCATTAGAAGGATGAGATATTTTTCTTTAAAATGAAACTAAATTCATTGATTTCTAGGTAAAATGATATTTCACTCAAACTGTCTTAATCCTCCACATGATACGGCACTCGAACACCTCGGGTGTGAAGTAAAGTCGCGTCTAAAGTCATCGACTCTCAGTCACACCGAAACACACGCTGAAACTAAAACATCCGTATAGTTATAAAAACAAAGAATAAAAAATAAACTAAATACCTATAGTTCCTGTCTATGGAAGGAGCATTTCAATATCGGTGCCAAGTAGAACTTAGTATTTCTTCAGAGCACGACCTGATTTTAGTGAAGCGAGTGGGGCCGCACGTAGAAAGGGAAAACTCTGCAGCCGAGGAGATTGACCTAATTACACACGAGTGGTCTCAGTGTATTGGTCGTTGGCAGAACGATTTATGCCACGCCCACCCATTTGACCAAAACATGAAAAATCGCATTGGGGGACAAGGTGGCTCCGACTGCTCGGTCCGGGGTAAAAAAGTAATAGAAAATTATAATTATCCGCTGAAAAACTATAAATATAATTATTGGGCTTGATAATTGCTCAAGCTAGCGAGGCATTTGATTCTGAAGCAAAATCCTTCGCCCACATCGATGTTTTGATGAGGCTTATCGACACATCGGAAGTAATAGCAGGATTTTGATTTCACGGGCTTGGACGGCTGGGGTCATTTTGCACATACTGTCTGCCATGCGCAGTATATGTTCATGGGCAACAGCAGCTCTCGGATGAGTCGGAGGATCACCCAGCGCCAAATACGAGCCAAGCCCAGCGATGCTTAACTAGCGGTAGTAGTTTTAATGTTGTAGGATGTGCCGACGGCTATGTCATTTTGCACCGCTACACAGTCCGTTGATAAAAATAACAATATTCACAATAGTGTCCACGTCAAGTACATAGATTTAAATAAAGAATAAAACAGGCGGATACGGTCAAATTTTATTAAAAGTCCAACCTTTTAAGTAGTAAAATTATACGGTTTAAAATAATAGGGTCGTCTGCTAGAATGGATTATATAATTATATTATAGATGGAGGATATTGAACCGTCTTCGCGCGTCACGATACTCGTCCCACTCCGTCAGGATATGCCGAATACTAAGAGGGCAACTGCACTCATCACACAAAGGAGCTTGTTTCTCTTTCGCGATGCTTAACTTCGACGACTTACCGGGAGCCAGTGTTCCCCTCGCGTCCGGCCGTTCCCAAGTCAGCACACGAAGATAAGTGTTTCGGGATCATTAAGAAAGTAGATTGAACGTCAGTTACGGTGCGCTATCCATTAACATAATATCCGAAGAATGAAAGCCCACATCCGAGTGGAAAAAGTTGCCAAACGTAGACGAAAACCTCGACGATAGCGCTCCCAGTTGAGTGCTTGGACTGTTTCAGCCTCGCGGCCTGTGCACTCGTCATTATGAGCGACACCGTGGTGAAAACGCGTCATCAGTAGAGCGGTGGTGATGCTCCTTTCACGCGACTACCGCAGCGATCGCGATTCGGACCGCGCACCGTGTGGACGCGTGTTGGTTACCGATGAAGCAGCAGTACTTAACGGTGCCACCCAACTGTGGTCAGCGCGCTGTTGACGCGAGAGGAAACCGGAAATGAGGAAGTTCGACGGTCAAAATAGTCAATCAAATGAGAGAAACACACGGAGACTTTGATGATAAAGCAGAGAGGAGTGTCATTTCATTTAAAACGCATTCCGAAGTCCTCAAAACCCTCAAGGGATGGGAGAATCCTCATTTCGTTCGCTTGCGTGTCACTGGCTCGTCGCGTCGCGAGTGTGGGCTTTACTGGGAAATGACAGCAGCGTGATTGTGTTTAGAATTACCACAGTGAATATATATTATTGATGTTGCTAACTATTCCGCACAGAACGAACACGGGCAAACTCTGTCGATAGATTTGCCGCCACTCTATCAACACACTACCCAGCGAGCCGCCGCATGGGCGTGTGGCAGGGTGTTTTAGGACAACCGCCGTGTAAAGATGTTAGGGATAAGGATTTAGGAGATGAAATAGTGACGTGTATTTTGGCAGTGCAGGGAGAGCTGGAGTTCAATTTTTATTGTGGTCGCTTATTGTGCGCGGAAAGAATGAGTTTTTGTACCTATCTGTTCGGCAATGTATCTCCCTTATATTGTCGCTTCTCTCAGACCTAGAAATGTATTGATGCCTCACAATAATATTCTGTGTCGCTCTGAAACACACCATTTCTGTATTTCACAAGCAATCTCAGCCTAGCGTGTTGCCTCCGAGTCTCTAGGGGCTCCCACCTAAATCCCTCTAAAAGGTGTGAGACACAATATGTTGGCTCGTAGCAGTTTTAACGAAGCGCGCTGCTTTCCTTTTTATTTTATTAATTTTTTGGTTAAATCAATGTTACCAGGGTCCCAAATGCTCGCGACGTATTAGAGGTGTGGCCTAAGCAGAGCGATGTAGCAACTCTCTTTCACTTTATTCATCCGAGGACCTTCCTATTATACGCTTAACATAACCTAGTTTCTTGAATGCTGTGCCGCATATGTTTTGTATTTGTTATCGATTTATTGCTGAGCCACATATGTTTTGTATGTGTAGTACTAGAACTAGTAGAACATCGATGCTTACATCCACGAAGTTACTCTGCAATGTCAAAAACAATCAGCTGTATTTTTAATCATCACCGAGTCCATATCTCTTCAACTGTAAAGTACCTGCCCTCTCAGGTTCACGTTAATTCCTCTCAGCAGTGGTCATTAACGTGTTGATGAGGCAAACGTAGCCAATGGCAGCGCCGACGTCATCATCGGCGCTGCCGTCGATTAAGATTGTTAACGACATCTATTTTACAGAAATCGGAGTAAATATTCCAAAGTGGGGCCAAACAATTGAATCTATTAGGCGTCTTTATGGTTGCTACGCTAAAATCTATCAATCAATGTTCTTTTCTTACAAGAAAAAAGCTGGACGATCTTTATTCCTTTTAGCATCAATACAACCAACCTTTCATTTTGTAATTAGATAGCCGAAAAAATTCAGGTTTAAAAGATCGCGCCAAAAACAAAAGAACGACAATGTTGCCGTTAGCGTAACTGCATATTTGGGTATGTTAAGGTAGTGCGAGCTAGATAGTTCCCTAATCATAGTAGAGACCATATTCGAATTATACGTTTTAATTTCACCAGCTGTGGGACACACGAATTAAATATTGCATTATCAATGGTACAACAATATAGTTTTACATGACAGAAATTGCAGGTAATCAAATGAAAATACCTAAATAAGTCTTTAACTTGACTCATATTTTTCACGCGGTACGCTTGAAACTGCAGCGAAACAGAAGGTTTATTGCGATCCCGAAGAATTTACTGCAGTGAAAATATGATTAACTTTCAAAAATAAATGAGAAAAAACACAAACTACACACTGTTGATTTTTTGACGAGATCTAAGCGTAGGAAATGCCTCATTTTTCATATAATGCCTCTCTGGAGAGCATACACGTACCATTTCCCACATAAAAGGGCTGGTATTTTTCGTCAAATATCTCGGAAAGTAATGTGGTAAGGTAAGGTAGGTTTTTTATGTCAATGGAAGGGTGATGTATTGTTCCTTAAAATGAGATCAAATTCATTGATTTCTAGGCGAAATGGTTTTTCTCTCAAACTACCTTCACTTGCTCACATTCATCACATTTCAACAGAACCTACGAAGACGGTCGTGGCCACTCGCTGCCTTTCCGCGGTCACCCTCGCAGGAGGACTACCAGCACCAAGCGGAGTGTGCACACCGAGAGACCGTCCTCTGAAGACGACATCCGAACCTTAGGATATAGAGAGAGAGGGAAGAGGTCCCTTTTTCATTCGGACGAGACGACGGGTGTCCCCTCTAGGAGCCAGCGACAGCCGCAGCTGCACTCGAGTGTCATGAAGGAGCGAGGGGAAGCAGGGCCGTTGCCATCGGCGGCCAAGACATTCGCCGGACGAACCACCCTCCCACGCCATGGATCACGCAAAGATTGTGGAGAGTGCAGAGACGGGGGGGGGATGTCAAATGACGAGAGTGTTCGGGCAGGACGGAGAGATGGGAGTGTAGGATGCACACGGGGAGGGAGGAAGAGGGGAAATGGTGCGGGGGGGGGGGTGGAGTGGAGGGAAAGAGGGGACACACGGAGGGTCGCCACGCCATTCCAACGCTCTCTTTCTCGCCCGTGAAGGAGCGTTCATTGATGAGCAGATGCACTCAACGGTCTCCTTCGCAATTTCCTTCAGTCCATCTCATGTAAAGTATTAGAACATATAATCGTCAACACAATTATGAGGTATTTAGATAGAACGTGTTCATTCAAAACCAACATGGATTCCGAAATGAAGGTCCTGTGAAACCCAGCTAGCCCTTAATCTGCACGACGTTCTTTCCTCAGGAGAAAGGCTCACCTAGGTAGACGCGGTATTTTTAGATTTCAAAAAATCTTTTGATAAAGTTCTGCATTCAAAATTAATTGTTAAGCTACAATCTAATGGAATACATCACGATACAATATGCTGTATTAAAGATTTATTAAGTAACCGCGAACAGAGGGTAGTTCTAGATGGCGTTATTCCAGATAGAGTTAAAGTCACATCCGGTGTACCCCATGGAAGTGTCTTTGGTCCCTTATCATTTCCTTTGTATATAAATGATATCACCACCGTCGTTGCGAGCAAAATTCGCCTTTTCGCGGACGACGCCGTATTGTACGATATTAACGCAGAGGCTGATAGAATTGCGTTAAAGAAAGATCTAGAAGCTATAAACGGTTCCAATTATCAATGGTTGGGGGGGGGGGGGGAAGGATGTCAAATGAGGAGAGTGTTCGGGCAGGACGGAGTGATGGGAGTGTAGGATGCACACGGGGGAGGGAGGAAGAGGGGAAATGGTGCGGGGGGGGGGGGGGAGTGGAGGGAAAGAGGGGACACACGGAGGGTCTAAACGCAATTCCAACACACTCAATCGCCCGTGAAGGGGCGTTCACTGACGAGCAGATGCACTCAACGGTCTCCTTTGCAATTTCTTAGTTTCGAGGGAGAAAAAAAATCTCACCTCTCCAACGATAGTAAAATATCGGCCACTTACCATTACACGAGGGGTTCGCAACTTCTAAAACAAGTGTACACCGCATTTCCATTTCCGACCATTCCTAACCATTTCTATTCATTTCTGTCCATTTCTATCTGCTTCTGTCCATTTTTGTCCATTTATAACCATTTCTGTCTATTTCTATCCGTTTCTAACCATTTATGGCCATGTCCATCCATTTCTGTCCATAGCTAATCATTTCTGTCAATTTTTATGTATCCCTGTCCATTTCTAATCATTTCTAACCATTTCTGTCCATTTCTATCAATTTCTATCCGTTTCTAACCATTTCCGTCTATTTCTATCCATTTCTGTCCATTGCTATCCATTTCTATCCGTTTCTAACCATTTCCGTCTATTTCTATCCATTTCTGTCAATTTCTATCCGTTTCCGTCTATTTCTATCCATTTCTGTCAATTTCTATCCATTTCTATCAAGTTCTATCCGTTTCTATCCATTTCTGTCCATTTCTGTCCATTTCGCAACAATTTCTCAACAAGCGTATACCATTTCTCAGAGTTGCATACCCCTCGCCATTACACTTATCGAGAAATGTGACAAAAAACAGATATATTTTCCATGGGAAAAGGCAATGGCAGGCACTCAATATGGACTCTATTTTTTAAAAATGAAGAGTTAACGAAGCATTAATCTGTTCACAAATTTAGCAGGGTTTAGTTCGCAGTAATTCTCTAACTATTAAATAAAGAATGCATCGTCGAGTGAATGTCGCACGGCAGCAGCTGAAGTAGCGAGTGGCAACAAGTTCAATCGAGATATACACATAGTAATGAGAATTTTTTACTCGTCCAATTTATCGCTCGATATAAAAAATATTAACAGTGAAAACGGGAAAATGTACATACATCTTCTACATCTGTATATCACCACGTAAACCGCCTCCAGTCTGTAAGGCAGGATGCGCCAGTGGGGTTCACTATGCAAACAGAATGAAAGAGTTTCTCGTAATCTCTGGTGTCTACCCAATGCACAATTACAGCGTTATTTCCACTTCCTGGGGACGTTTACCCGCTCTACGCGCTGAGAAGGCTGCTATAGTAATGATATTCGTCTAAGTTTCATCGTTAGACTGGTAGTTTCATATTGAACGTAATATAAGAAAACCAGCGTTTACATGAAAATAAATTAATATCAAGAGACTCAAACAAGAATAACATTGTAATATTAATATGCCGTCTTTAAATTATTCCCAAGCAAATGTAGAATGATAAAATCATAAGCACCGATAAACAGCCATTATGAGTTGATATTAAATATTTTATGATCGTGAGGTTGGGGTTGGTTTGTCTTCACCGACGAAGATTTGGGCAGAGAAAATGACTTCCTATAAAACTGGAACAAAATGATCCTGGAGAGCGAAATTGAAAATAACAATATTATGGGCGATGTCTAATAAAAAATATGTTTACGTAAAAATGTCTTCACTAGGGAAGGGCAAACAAAAAGAGAACGTCAGAAATGGCACTCGTAGTCAGGATCGTTGTCAGGTTTGCCGTAAGTTTACCAGTAAAGGAGATAATACATGCGTATTGTGAGGATTTTAATTACTCTGTGATAAAAACCTTACGTTTTTAGTTTCTTACTTCGGACGCGTTGAACAACTATACACAGAACATTGAACAAAGCTAAATCAACTAGAATTAAGCTGTAAATTTTGAGCGAAATTAGAATCCTGCAGTAGATCAATTTTTATCTTTATTGGGGAATGGTTGAAAAAAACAAATGGCACTCTACTCTATTTAGAAACAGGAATCGCGACAACAGCGTAGATTAAATTATAGGCTGAGCCTCTTAAGTAAATGTCAGGAAAAACAGATCTTGACGACGTAAAAAACATACTATTAACCCCCTCATACTACGGCAGATTAGATCATTATTTCCGCGTACCATTCTGGAGCATAACAGCTGTGATCGTCGTCATGAATAGTGCAAATAGTGACATTAGCTAGACTGTAGATATTTCTCTTTATATCCTCTACGTTTTTATTTTTGCATGATGTAAATATGTATTGATGTTCTTATTTATGCATGATATTTTGATCTGTAGTAGTAGTCTTTGTATCCCTTGCATGTTGGAACGATTGACGATAGAATTTTCTTGCTTAGTAGATTTTTAATTAGCGCGTTGCATGTGTGGTACGCTGGTTTCAATGTAGTTTCGGTGTTCTGACGTATAATTCATGCATGCCTGGGGTATAAGCACCCCCTGCCACACACCCCTTGGGTGGCTTGCAGGGTATGATGTAGATGTATTTAGTAACCAGCTAAAACTTAAGTCATTCTGTTTGGTTCGTTCGGGGCTAGTCGAGTGTCTTGCCTTGTTTCGAATCAGTTTTTCGGTTCCTTGCTTCGCTCGCCAGCAGTGGCTACTCAACCCGCACGCCTCTCGCCGTAGCGATGGAATAAGAAGTGCTCATCACGCGTCCACTCCCTCCCCCTCAAAGGAGGAGAAGGAGGGGCCCAAACCCCCCCCCACCCCCCCAACAACACACCCAAATACCTTCCCTGCGCGAAGTCACTTCCTCTGCGGCGTTGCCGGTTCTCTCTCCTCTCGGCCGGCCGCCTCGTTAAAGGGGATAGCACGGGAGGGGAAGGAGAATTGTTTGGATGGGCATTGGGGAGGGTGAGGAGGGAGGGGAGCGGAGGAGAACGGGTCGTCGTTTAAAGAACCTGCCAGCGCCCCCTCGCCCTCCCACAATCCCACCCCCTCCGCCAACTACCGCCCCGTTACCATCGCCACTCCCTCCCCAAGCGGCACGCACGCATACTACACGACACGCACTCGCTTCCTTCGCCTCCTCTTCTACTTCCACTAGCTAGTATCAACAGTAATTCTGAGGTTTCGTGGAATACTTTCCTCAATGTTACACGATCAGTAGTTAGCAAATACCAAGCAAATGGAAAAGAGCCAATGCAGAGCCTCGGTGGTATGACGCGGAGGTTAGGAAAACATTAAAGCACCAGAGAACATGTCATGCTAGGTTAAAAAGGGCAAAAATTAAAAAAAATCCTCCGAAGAACTATACACAGTCGCCGAAAATTACAAAATATCTAAACTCTTAGCAAAAAAAGCGTACCGAAGGGCGTTAACTGATTTCAAAAGTAAATTACTGGGAGAACACTTGAACGATAATCCCAAGGCATTTTGGTCGTATGTTAGGGACACTCAAGGAAATACATCAAAATTACACACGCTTAAGAACATCAAAGGGGAAAAGCTAACCAACATTTTACAAAAAGCCAATTCGTTAAACTCGTTCTTCCAAAGCATTTTCACTACTTGCACACCACATCCTTTCGATCCGCAGCCTGTTCGTTCCCGAACATTTATGCCTGAAATTATTATAAATTGTCGCGGCACAGAACATCAGCTAAAAAATATCAACCCCAACAAATCCCCCGGTCCAGATCAAATTCCTGCTCACGTATATAAAACATTGGCATCAGACATAGCGCTTTATTTAGAATTAATATTTACCAAATCATTAGTAGATCACGTAGTGCCTAAGGAATGGAGAGTAGCAAAAGTCACACCTATATTCAAAAGCGGCGACAGGGAAGACCCAAGTAGCTATAGGCCTATTTCTCTCACATCCATTTCGTGTAAGGTATTTGAACACATAATCGTAAGCTCCATTATGAGTCATTTAGATAGGGAGGAATTATTAATAAATAACCAACACGGATTTCGAAAGAGTAGATCTTGCGAAACCCAATTGGCCCTCTTCGTTCATGACATCTTGCTCTCGGGTGAAAATAATGTTCAAGTTGACGCGATATTCCTCGATTTTAAGAAAGCTTACGATAAGGTACCTCACGTTAAGTTACTCTCAAAACTAGAAGCATATGGAATAGATAAAAAGATTATTAGTTGGATTAATCAGTTCTTACATGGGCGGGAACAGAGGGTTGTCATAGATGGTATCATGTCAAACACAGTTAATGTTACATCGGGTGTTCCTCAGGGAAGTGTCATTGGTCCACTTTTATTTCTCTTATACATAAATGATATTAGCAACGTCGTTAAAAGTAAGCTTAGACTCTTCGCAGACGACGCGGATGTGTATAGGGATATTAACAATTCCGAAGATAGCGACTCGTTAACAATCGACCTACTTGCTATTCATGCTTGGTGCGAAAAGTGGCAGATGGAGCTGAACATAAAAAAGTGCGTAGCAGTCAGCTTTTGGAAAAGGAAAAATAGGCCAGGTAGGACTTACAGAATTAATAATACGGAAATTATTCACGCCGAGTCTGTTAAGTACTTAAGGGTCACAATTACTCACGACATATCTTGGGGAAAACATATTCGGGAAATATGCGGTCACGAATACAGGAGGCTAGGCTTTATCAAGAGAATACTCGGAAAATGTGATGAGAAAGTGAAAGAACGTTGTTATTTTTCTATCGTTAGGCCTCATTTGGAATATGCTGTTAGTGTATGGGATCCATACGAAGCGGGGTTGATATCAGAGTTAGATCGCGTGCAGCGATGAGGAGCTAGGTTTGTAAAACGATGCTACGATAAGTTTGCTAGTGTGTCTGGACTGTTAGAAGAATTAGGATGGGAATCGCTATCACAGCGTAGATTAAATTATAGGCTTAACCTCCTAACTAAATTTCAGGAAAATCATCTCTGACGACAGAAAAAACATACTATTAAGCCCCTCGTACTACGGCAGATTAGATCGCGCCAATAAGATTAGAGACCTAGATTGTAGAACCGATAGATATAAAATGTCATTTTTTCCGCGTACCATTCGGGACCATAACAGCTGTGATCGTCGTCATGAATAGTTCGAATTGTGACAATAGGTAGACAGTAGATCTTTCTCTTTATATTCTCTACGTTCTTATTTATGCATGATTTAAATATTGATTTCTTATTTATGCATGGTATTTAAATCTGTAGTAGTAGTCTTTGTACCCCTTGCATGTTGGAATAATTGACGATAGAATGTTTTTGGTTAGTAGATTTTTAATTGGCACGTTGCATGTGTGGTACGCTGGTTTCAATGTAGTTTCCGTGTTCTGCCGTATCATTCAGCATTCCTGGTGTGGAAGCACCCCCTGCCACACACCCTTTCGGTGGGTTGCACGGTATGACGTAGACGTAGATGTAGCTCGTCCGGGAGCATCCCCGCCGCCGGATGGACGGGCCGCGGTCGTCGGTCGAGACGAATGCCTCGCTACGGAATGGCGAGGGCGATTGGTGAATAGTTGATTCATCATATTGAATTCAATCCCTTGAATACGGTGCATTCGGTAGTTTCGCTGGGGCGCAGATCAGGAGATTATGCATTTCCGTAAATTCTTTTATAATCGCAGAACATATAGACTTGATGATGTCTAACTTGTCGTGAGAGCGATTAATGTATTTAACTATAAAGGCTACGAATGAAATTTATTCGACATTCCTGGTTTCGCTATGTTAACCACCAAAAACGTTGCCTTCGTTCAGGAGCCGGAAAAACTTAGCTGTTCTCCGTTCTTAACATAGTATTGTCAAACATTTTTCAGGCTACTCATATTAGTCAACGACCGGTGGCGCCGGGGTTAAGTCCTTGCTTGCCAGTCCGAGGGTCGCGGGTTTGAGTCCCGCCTGGGTGGATTTTCACCACACAGGACATGGGTGTTGTTTGTCTATTGTTAATTGTTAATCCCCCGATGTAAAAGGCCTCTGTTGTGCTGTTTTCGGGAGTGTGAGAATAAATAAATAAAATAAAAAATAAATGAAGGAATGAATAAGCTTTTATTTGATACACATGTGACGGAAATAACTTCGCTGATTTTCGAGATATCACCCTTTAAACTCTGAATTTACACCCATTTATTCCCGCTCACATGGACAATTTTGAGAAGGACAGGGCAGTCCAACGCTTCATTCCCTAAATGTAATTTTCGGGACTGGACAATAAGGTCCAAACCCATTTGAATGAAATTTCGTTCGAAACAAACCGGCGTCACAGAACTCAACGCAATGTTTTCACCTCGAAGGAGTTAACATACACTGTCGTTGAAACGACGAAGTCGCGAATTAGTCTGAAACGTAATAGCTGCATCTACGCTGAGAAAGCGTAATTCCACTGCTATCATGATAGCACGAAATTTCATAATTGAAGGATTTTGGACAGAGAGTCTCTCCCTGAATTATCCGCAGTGAAAAGAGCGCTTCACGGATGCAGGTGGGCGGAACTAAGGATGACTCCCCGACCATGGAAGACGAATGAATAGCACAGTGTTGCAACATGTTCACTCCAAGGTGGAGACCGTAAATTTCGACATCCCTTAAGGTGTTGGCTCCGGGCGCGGAGTCTTCCCCTTATGCCTTTGCACCAAAATGACAAAAACAATTTCCAAATCAAGGAGGGAGCAAGTAAACTTAATTCGGTTGCTGAAGTTGGCAACGAGGGGTGAAATACCACGGGGAGGGGGCGTTGCATCCCTCCACTCCCCCTGCCCCGCGGAGCAAGTCCGCGAACTTCTGCAGCTGCGCAGGTCCCTATTTTAACGAGAATGATATCTTTTTGTCTCCTTGGACTCTCGTATTTATGCTTTAAATTAGCATTTCCGCGAGTCGAACGTGACATTACATTCATGAGGCGTAAATGAGGGTTGTCATGAAAATGAACGATATGAAAAAACGATGCAACGATAAGTTTAGTAGTGTGTCTGGATCGTTGGAAGAATTGGGATGGGAATCGCTATCACAGCGTAGATTAAATTATAGGCTTAACCTTTTAACTAAATTTCCGGAAAAACATTTCTCTGACGACGTAAAAACATACTAGTAACCCCTTCGTGTCGTAACCCCCTAAATGTAATTTTTTTCGCGTACCATTCGGGACCATAACAGCTGTGATCGTCGTCATGAATAGTGCGAATGGTGACATTGAAAAAGCGGTGGGGAAAAGCTATGTCTAATCTTTGAAACTAACGACTTTTCAGTACGAGACGAGCAAACGCTGAGAATTTTAGAATCAAGTTTACTCAGGTTATATACGCTTGAGAGATGTTTCTACTGCAGACTAATGGAATGCTAATATCAACTCTTTTAATTCAATTCAAATCAATAATTCAAGTTGAAAGAAAAAACTATTCGAATGGTCCTGTTCTCTTTTTTCATTCGAAGCCCACTTCCCTCGGAGTTATACCTCGGAGTTAAATTGACAAATGATCTCTGGTGAAGCAAACATAATCGGGATGTAACTGGACAAGCTAATCGTAAATTGGGATTTGTAAAAAGGGTAGGTACTTGAAAAGTGCGACGATAAAGTTAGAGAAATCAGGTAATTTTCTCTAGTTAGACCCCAGTTAGAATATCCTCAACAATTTTGTAACACTACCATGTTTATCATAACAATTTGTTAACAAATCTAGCTGCCCTCCGCTGTATTCGCTATATATCTGAAACTAGTCCTACTTCGTAAGGGTCCCATGTACTAGCAGAATACTCCAAATGGAGTCTCACGAGGGAAAAATAACATCGCTCCTTTACTTTCTCGTAACACTTTCCTAGTATTCGTTTAATAAATCCTAATTTACGACTCGCCTCCCCACAAATTTCTCGTATATGCTTCCCCCACGACAAGTCCTGAGTAAGGGTCACACCTAAGTACTTAAATTATTCTACATTTATTAGTTTGGCTTGATAAATTGTGTACGTCTCGTCGGTTAAGCTACTATTCTTCCAAAAATTCATAACAACGCACTTATTAAAATTTAATTCTATCTGCCAAGTTTCGCACCATCCGCTTATAGCTTCTAGGACTTCCTTCAACGCAATTCTATCAGCCTCTGCGTTAATATCCCTGTACAATACCGCGTCGTTCGCGAAAAGGCGAATTTTACTCGTAACGACGGTGGTGATATCATTTATATACAAAAGGAATAATATGGGGCCGATGACACTTCCCTGGGGTACACCGGATGTGAATTTAATTGTATCTTACCTCGTTCTATAAACGATAAAACGTCACGCGTATTTTCCACGATGTTCATCGCCAAAACATCTTCTCAAATGTACTCCACTTCCCAATAAATGAATTCAAAGAAAGTGACTCTTCCGGCGGGCATACGAGCACGGAGCACTGCGATCGGGTCTTCGCGAGCGCCGTGGGAATCCGAACGACGACGGTGCGCAAGCCGAGGGAAAAGGGGGCCTATCTCGGTACATCCCCTTTAAGCGCCGCACAGCACCGAGGGAGAGAGAGAGAATAGATAGCCTTGACTTTAAAGGGAATGGACCGGTCGCCTCCGTGTTCCTCTGCTCTCCTTCGGCGATCGAAAGGAAGGCGAGGTTTGAACGACGAGGAGTGTTCTCTCCTTCGTTCAAGGCGGTCCGAGCGACATTTTTACCTCGTCACTGTGGAGACAATATTCCAATTCACCCATTGAGTGCGGCATGACGTGATATCACGTCATGGTTGTCTTTTCGCTGGTGCTGACGACGTGATATCACGTCATGGTTGTCTTTTCGCTGGTGCTGATGACGTGATATCACGTCATGGTTATCGTCATGGTTGTCTTTTCGCTGGTGCTGATGACGTGATATTACGTACTGTGAGTGTTCCAGCTTTCACGAGGGAACTTTCAAATTGAAGTTTCAATAGGTCCCCTAGTAAAAGCTGGAACATTCACGGTACCAATGACGTGATACCACGTCATCAGCAGCAGTGTAAAGACAACCATGACGTGATATCACGTCATGTCTCACTTAAAGGGTTGAGGGCTTCTCTTTCGGCAGCTATGAGAAGCGTGACAAATATTTTCATATTAATGACGCCAAAATACTGTTTTATCAAGACAAAATCTTAATAATTAAATGCACATGACAATAAATAATTCTTTAACTTCGATCATAATTTCTGCGCTGTTTGGTGAAAACGCCCTCAAAAACGAAGATTTTTTCAATTCTGTGAAATTACTGCGATGAGTAACTGATTTATTTAAAACTAGTAGAGAAAGCACAAAAACTACAAACTATTAAATTTCTGACAAGATCTATTCGTTATTAATGCCTGATTTTTCAAATTGAGTCTCTGGAGAGCCTACGGGTACCATTCCCTGACGGAGAATGGCAGGTATTCTTGTTTGGAAGACATTTCAAAATGTATACTGGTAAGTGGCTGATATTTTGTTATCATCGGAGAGATGAGATCTTTCTCAAAACAATGAGGCCAAATCAATTAAACTCAAAGTGAACTGATATCTCGCTCCTCCGTCTCCCGTGCACCACCCCGCACCTCTCTCTCCACTCAGGACGCGATTTTGGACAGCACCACGGTGCGACGGAAGCGGATTCGTTTCCACCGGCAGATAGGGAGACAAGCATCGATATTGGACGGTGTCGCTCGATATAGTCGAGTTATCGCGTGAGAGCGTGGACGGGGGTCGCCCGCACCCGATGACCCACGATGTCGGAGAGCGCAAGTGGTGCCGAGCGCGGAGAGACATTCGATTGGTCTACCGCTCTCGCAAAAAACAGTACCCTGTGCATGAAAACAATCCAAATACAGGAAGAGATTACAGGGATGAGGTAGACGACGCTGAATTTGTGTTTCGTGATCTACAGCCTAGCTAATGTCACTATTATTATTACTTACTCTTACTCCCAGGGCCATTTATATCCAAGTTGATATTTAGCCGCACCAACATATCCCCTCAATCTCTTTCGGTCCATTGCATCCTCCTCTGCAGCTCCAACCCTCTCCAAATCTAACTTTACTTGGTTCTTTGTCGCGGTCTTCCCCGGGGTCGTCTGCCTTCTGGGTTTCCTCTCATAACCTCCTTCATCACACATCCATCCTCTTTTCTTAGCAGATGTCCTGCCGATCTCATTCTTCTGCATTTGATCTCACTTACTATGTCTGCATTCTTGCAAAGGTCCCTTATTTCCTTATTGTATATACTTTCTTCTCCACCTTTCTTGTTCATTTGTAGGCCCGTAGATCTTTCTTAACATCTTGCTTTCAAATGCAATCAATTGTTTCGTGATCAGGGTGGCCATAACCCGGGATGAGGGGGCGGAGGGGGGTGAAGAAAGTGCGGTGTACGGATTTGGAAGACAAACCAGAGATTTTAGAACTAATGGAGCAGATGGCCACGATACCAAGACGTCGAAAACAACGCCCGAAGTTGCGGGCCGCGCTGCTCTTCTGCGATAAGGCTCCCGGGGTGAAGGTGATGGTGTCACACGAGTCCTCCTTTACTCACTCAAAATCCCTTCCAATCGGGTCGAAAGGAATGATGACGATGGAGCGGAAGTAGGGCAGAGTGTGTTGAACAGAGGCATCGAGCCCGGCTGAGCCGGAGGTCTCGCGGTGAGCGGCCAGTGACGACAGTCTATGGTCGAAAGGTCATCCAAATCTCGATTGAAACAAGTCAAACGGCTAGTGTTTCACCAACATCAGAGTTCACAGATACCTAGGATGATCCAGTTCGATAGCTCGCGGTTTCCCGAGGATATAGATCTATGGCAGGGAATCCCACGACTCGGAATGAGAAGAGAATCGACGGATTTCGTTCATTACGGCGAGTCTCGCGGGGAGCCCTCAGGGGCAGTTGTCCCGCAAGTTCGGCAAACACTTGCTCGGGCCCAATAGTCCCCCCCTCCTATTAACTGTTAACCCCCTCGTACTACGGCAGATTAGTTCGCGCCAGTAAAATTAGAGAGATAGCTTGTAGATCCGACAGGTATAAAATGTCATTTTTTCCGCGTACCATTCGGGAACATAACAGCTGTGATCGTCGTCATGAATAGTGACATTAGCTAGACTGTAGATCTTTCTCTTTATATTTTCTACGTTCTTATTTCTGCATGATGTAAATGTTGATGTTCTTATTTATGCATGATATTTTAAAGCTGTAGTAGTAGTCCTTGTACCCCTTGTATGCTTGAACGATTGATGATAGAATGTTTCTTGATTTTAATGGGAGCGTTGCATGTGTGGTACACTGGTTTCAATGTAGTTTCGGTGATCTGTCGTATAATTCATGCATGCCTGGTGTGGAAGCACCTCCTGCCACACACCCTTTGGGTGGCTTGCAGGGTATGACGTAGATATAAACGTACAGTCAGCGACTTTCAGTCAGCAATTACCGAATTCTTCAAATGATGAGCCATTTATTACCCCTTTCTAACCAGGAGAGTTACATCGCTGCCATGCATAGATCGAAGGCGCCTCATCGAAACTGCAGTCTCGCAGAGACAACATGGATTTAACAGTGGAGGATGAAATTGAAGTTCCCCGACGCTCGTACACCCTCGCCCCTCGCAGAAACGGGATCAGCACGAGGGTGAGGCAAAGAGGGGAAGGCAGTGACAGGGAGGAGTGGGGCGGGGGGGGGGGGCAGTAGTATGTTGCAGCAACGGGTCGATCTCGCCAGCCATGGGGGAAGCGAGCAAAGCAATGTGGTGTGGAACATGCCTACTCAAAGGGGGCAGGAGACCAACCTCTCCATCCCCAGCACAGGGCAAGGCACACCACGCTCCTTTCTTCGCTTCCTTCCGACATCGCCAGCGTGCGGAGAGAACACCACGCGGAAACATTGGACCCGAAGAGGCGACCACCTTCACACGCAGCCAACCCCGCCACCGACATGTGTCACGCAGATGGGTTGCGATGGCTGCGATGAGTCGATGGGTCCATTATTCGAGATCGTGGACGATGATTTCAGTCATCACGAAGCGATGACCCTGAGTGTCATCGACAGTGATGAGTCGATGCGATGTGAGGGCTTGAGAAAATATCAAAATCTGAAAATCGAAAATTTTTTATGTCCACACGTATTGGTGACATAGAGTTGGCGAAATCTGATTGACACGTACCTACCTCACACCTCATTAAAATGAGTGCAGGTTCAGTTCACCGCTGACGTAATGTGGATTTTGTCCCGCTATCTTTAATAAATAGGCCTCATTGTTCTCAATCAAGTTCTATTCAATTAATCCAAGTAGACACAGCAAACTTTCAAACGGGACACTCAGAACCGATTATCGATAGTCTTAGGTCATCGATATTCATTGATAAGCGTCGATACTTATCCAAAATCATTGGTTATTGACACCCATCTAGCATTCAATGATCGATGACAATAATCGTAATCGAAACATTCCGATGACCTTTTTCCACCGAGAATCTACGAGCACAACCCAGTACCTACTCATGGGTAACACAGAGGCCATCGCTCTCTCCTCAACTGGTGTCAGGAAAATGAGCTGTGCCACTCTTCGTACCAAGAAGTGGAATTAAACGACGGGATTCAGCGGTTGACGCCCGTTATAAGCGCAAACGACATTAAGAACGATTGGAAGGTCTTCCATTGCAAAGTTGCTACGCCTTCTTTGTTCGCCTGATTTTGGATTGAAGCAATTGTTTTTTCAACACCCGACGACACACCGGAAAAGGCAGAAAGCTTTCTTAATCTGGAGCTTGAGGGGGAGATAAAATGGAAGTAAGAAATGATGACGTTTACAGACAAGCAGAAGAGGAAAGGACCACAAGGAACACTTTACAGAAATGAAGAACAAGATTTATTGGGCGCACCCTGAGACACAATGGATTTGTGAAGAACAAAATTGAAGGTAAAATAGTGGGGAAAGTCCTCAGAGGAAGACCCAGGAATAAGTTTATGGGCCAAATAAAGAGGAAAGTACATAGGAAGAGCCACCACGAAGTGATGGAACTAGCATTAGATAGGGATGGAAGGCTACAGTCAACCGATCTTAAGCCTGAATCACACGATACTTGACCTTGCACAAGTCCGAGGATGCTAGCTAGCATACTAGGACCTGCGCAAGGTCAAGTATCGTGTGATACAGACCAAGCATACTGGAAATCCTGCATGATCACTAGCATACTAGCTGGTTTCATTTTTTTCGTAATTGGTGCGGTAGTAGTTTGATACTTGCACCTAGTAGGACCTAGTAGCCGCCGACCAATCACCCTTGCTCTTTGCAATGCCCGTCGTCAATTTTTGATGACAGCGCCTCCATAGTCCCTCGTGACAATTACAATTTCCCGCGATCAAATAAAAAACTCAAACTTCACAACAAGACATAATGGCTTGGGTACCTGAGGCAATTGAGGTTGAGGAGCTGCAGCGGCTAAAAGCCGTCGTCTCCGTTCGAAATCATCCATTTCGCTCGTCAAACTCCTTCCGCGACTGTACTAGATCAAAGATCTACTAAACAGACCTTGTGTAAGTTCCAGTATCGTGTGTTACCTCCTAGGAAGGTTTCAAGCATGCTGGGTTTCGTACTAGAAATCCAGTACTCGCTAGCATCCTCTGACTTGTACAAGGTCAAGTATCGTGCTATTCAAGCTAAAGGATTGAACGATTTATAATGAGGAGAGAATCGATAAAATATAATCAATTAATTCAAATATTCCGAAAACCTTCACTAGAAATATATCAACTGTTGATTAAATCATTTATCAGATGACATAACTCGCAGACAGCGTCCCGCCGAAAACCAGGCAGGCTAAATAGAGGGCGATATCTCTGCTCTGACGGAGGCGAAAAATATATAGCAATCGCTCCCACCGGAGAAATGCTCCACTTTGTAAATCAGCTCTTCCTCATCAACAGCTCTTCACCATTTCCCTCTTGACATCCATTCTGCGCCATGAAATCCAATATCCTTCCCCCCCGCACCTTTTCTCTCCCCTTCCCATCATCACATCCAACATCGCCTTCTCACACTCGCGCCTCCACATATCCGCATCTCCATTCCCCTTCACACTTTCCTCTTCCCATTCGCACTTTCCCAGTCCGTTTCCTTACCTCGCTTTCCACACCTCGAGCCCCGGTATGTGCACCGTTTTACGAGACTGAGACGAGTATGCGGAGGGAGATCTTCCTTTGTTGCGAGTGAGAGGATGCCGGGCAGAGAAGAAGCCGACCCTTTGTGCGTCGAGGAATCGCGGGGTCGGAGGGACGACAACAACAACACGAGGGGCAAAAGAGAAGAGAGGACAGAGAGGCAGTGCAAGCAAGCACACACGTGTGTTCACGGGGCCTTCGGCTCTTCTATCCGACGAGCCAAAGGGAATGGCCGCTCTGAACGACCCGCTCCAATTGCATTCTCCTCGATATTCTTCCCTTCAGACTCGCAGGGCTGTCCTCTGAGAAGCACCGACGCCCGCCCTTCTTCGCCACTGCACGCGGCGCACGAAGCAACGGAGGAACAGCTGTGACAGCCCCTTCCCCCACCCACTACCCCCCCTCCACTGTTCCCCTCCCCTCCCTCCCCAACTCCTTCCCCGGCCATGTGTTCCGCTCCTCGTTTCTGCTCCGTCTCGCGCGCTTATCATTCGCAAAAGCAACGCGACCAGTCAAGTCACCACACCACACGCTGCCGCCACTCCTTTGCGTTATCACGGACTAAACGAAGCCGTGCCATCTCACAAGTTGTGTTGAATGAGCAATAAGCGGTTGGACTGTCATTGAAGGGACTTGAAGTCTCGCATTCCTTCGAAGTTTACACTTTTTTTATGAGAAATGTTTTACCTGGAATATAGTTAGAAGGTTAAGCCTATAATTTAATCTACGCTGTGATAGCGATTCCCATCCCAATTCTTCTAACAATCCAGACACACTAGCTAACTTATCGTAGCATCGTTTTACAAACCTAACTCCTCTTCGCTGCACGCGAACTAATTCCGGTACCAATCCCGCTTCATATGGATCCCATACACAAACAGGATATTCCAGATGAGGCCTAACGATTGAAAAATAACAACGTTCCTTCACCCTCTCATCACATTTTCCGAGTATTCTCTTGATAAAGCCTAGCCTCCTGTATGCTTGACCGCATATTTCCCGAATATGTTTCCCCAAAGATATGTCGTGAGTAATTGTGACCCTTACGCACTTAACAGACTCGGCGTTAATTATTTCCGTATTATTAATTCTGTAAGTCCTACCTGGCCTATTTTTCCTTTTCCAAAAGTTGACTGCTACGCTCTGTTTTATGTTCAGTTCCATCTGCCACTTTTCGCACCAAGCATGAATAGCAAGTAGGTCGATTGTTAACGAGTCGCTATATTTGGAATTGGTAATATCTCTATACACAACTGCGTCGTCTGCGAAGTCTAAGCTTACTTTTAACGACGTGGCTAATATCATTTATGTATAAGAGAAATAAAAGTGGACCAATGACGGGATGGGATGGACGGAATGAAGAAGGGTAGGACGCATGCGGAGTTGGAGGAAGGAACATTACACGTCAATGGAGTTTCCCATTTGTAGAATTCCAGAGGATTCTTACTGACTTCCACTCAAATCCACTCATACCGGTACATTACTCAGGAACGTCGGTGGGCGCTTCCCATTCGATGAAGTGTGCCGATCAATTTCGTCCCAAAGAAATGCTGTTTCTTTCCATTGAATTTCCGAGAATAGAAAGAGCTCGGCAGCCAACAAGATATCGGGAGGAGAGTGTAAGTTCACTGAAGTCTGTTTGACGAGAAAATAATGTGGATGATCGTATCCGTGACTGCTGTTCACGAGTTTATTCTCAAATGAGGTGTCTAACATGAACCATTTAAAGTTTTTAATGCTTACTAAATGTAGTGGGAGGGTTAACGGGCGGGCGGAGAGGGTAAACGAACGATTTAAAGCTCGACACTTTCATTCCTCGCGCGGAGCCGAGGCTTCGATCCCCGCGCAGCGCTTGCTTGGCAACAGTTGCTCCCCGTCGCTGAGCAAGGAAGCACGGCCGGAACCTCTGTCGGCATTGTTGTCTGTCTCCTGAGGTACACGGACGACCCTTCGCTCGAAACACGAGGCGCGATCACAGGGGAAGAGAGCTCGGGTAGTCGACAAAGGAATGTAATGACAGGATTCCCGTAGAGAGCAGCCAAGTGATTGGTCCACTGCATACCACGTGATACCATACGCCATCTTGATGCTAGCTCTCTTCCCTTGTCAGTGTCGTTTTCCCATTATCACTTCTCTGTTTGAAAAACTACATAGCTTCACAAGCAAATCAGTTGCGCAAGTTAGATCAACAATACTTCAAGGTATGACTGGATAAACCGTGTGCGATTTTATTTTACATAGAAAACTTGAGTCGCGACCTAAATTTAATGTGATGAAAACGTTCTTCTTTTCGAGAAAGCATCGGCCATGATTGCATTTCTCCGGGGAAATGAGCCTTTAGATTACACCCTAATAATGTACATCATGTCACTGCCTCTTGTTCAATGGGAATAACCATCAATTTAAAATAAGAGGACCATGCGATGCGAACCACTATTTTGGTACAAGCTCTTTCCTCGTGGGGATTTCAATCAGGAGCGGAAGTTGGACGTCGATCCACACTGTCCAACGGATCACTCGAGCAGACGATTGCGTTCCCTTCTGATTAATTATCCGTACTAACTTCCTCTTAAACAAACAAGTTCATAATATATGCAGATATAAATATAAAATGGATGTGTGTCAAGTTCTGTTGGTCCGGTCCCTGGAAAACCTGATGACAGGCTCAGCAGCCTATCGGGATTCCGGGGACATACGGGCCAACAGAATCATCCGGCAAGCAAAAAAAAATCAAATCGTCGAGCAGATAAGAATATCAAATCAAAAATACTTCATAAATAAAAAACGATGCGTAAAAGTTTTATAGTCACAGTTTAATTACATAAATATTTGTTTCGCAAGCAGTTAAATTTATCAGGCACTACAATAAATGCAGCACAATTAAGAAACGTATCCGAATTCTCGAGTAACACGAGGCAAAACATTATCTATCTGATTGAAGTGAGAAATATAGGTTAAATCTTTTACGAAAGTTTGATGTAGACTATTTTTTGCCAAAATATTTTGCTAGAGCCAAACTATTATGGTGGGAATGATCACAAGAATTAGATTAAGGAAATAGACTGCAGAACCGATAGATTTAATATGTCATTTTTTCCACGTACAATAAGGGACCATTATTGTTGTGATAGATCAGTTCTAGGATACTGAGTAGGTAAAATAGGTTTTTCCAGTTGTGCTCAATTTCTTAACATGAATTGTAGATACTAACTTCGCATGCAATCTCCGGAAAGATATACTCCTGCATGTCTTAGTACCTTGTAGTGCTATTAATTTGTCGCATTAATAATACAAACCAGTAGTTATATCTTGAGTAGTGCGCTGCATGGTAGCATGTTCTTCTACGTATCACTCTCCTGGTTTATGGTCTGACTGCATACCGTTTCCCTCTACTGCTTTTGCCCTGCGCCTGGCATTCGGGGGAACGCGCGCGGTTCTGATTTGGACTGGGATGAGTGCTGCATGCCTGGTGTGGAATCACCCCGTGCCACACTCCCTAGTGGTGGCTTGCACGGTATTTAGTAGATATAGATTATACTCTACAGCGCCTTTTTACAAGTTTCCTCCCTCGATGCGACTGACAACCAAGGACATATCTCGCGGGGTAATCGTGGGTGTTTTTAGGTCTCTTGAAGGGAGGAGGAAGAAGGCGGCAGATTCGTGCGGAGGAGATGGCTGCCTAAACACGCAGTCCAAACCAATAGGATCCGAGTGGGAGGGCAAAGAGGGATCCACAGGCGCGCCACCTTAACTCGCTTTAACCTAGCACTTGGTTGGCTTCGATCGGCTACCACGCAGGGCTACCAATACCGCCGCACGCTGGAGCGCGGGAGAGTTAATATTTTTTCTTGGATACAAAGCGAAAATTTGAGATGTGATTCTTCGAATCCAAGACTCGCAATCGAGTTTGGCATTAAAACCAAATAATAATGAAGACAGAGTTACCTAAATCGATGGCGTCATAATAATAATTTCCGACCTGAATAATAGCTAGCTAAGTAGTAGTATGTAAAACTAAAAAAAAAGCTACGATAAGTTTAGTAGCGTGTCTGGATTGTTAGAAGTATCGGGATGGGAATCTCTATCACAGCGTACGTCAATTTGAAGGCTTAACCTCTTAACTAAATTTCAGGAAATACATTTCTCTGACGACGTAAAAAACATACTACTAACCCCCTCGTACTACGGCACATTAGATCGCGCCAATAAAATTAGAGAGATAGATTGTAGAACCGATAGGTATAAAATGTCATTTTTTTCGCGCACCATTCGGGACCATAACAGCTGTTATCGTCGTCATGATTAGTTCGAATAACGAGATTAGCTCGACTGTAGATCTTTCTCTTTATATTCTCTACGTTCTTATTTATGCATGATTTAAATATTGATGTTCTTATTTATGCATGATATTTTGAATCTGTAGTAGTAGTCCTTGTACCCCTTGCATGTTGGAACGATTGACGATAGAATGTTTTTTGGTTAGTAGATTTTTAATTGGCGTGTGGTACGCTGGTTTCAATGTAGTTTCCGTGTTCTGGCGTATAATCCATGCATGCATGATGTGGAAGCACCCCCTGCCACACACCCTTTGGGTGGCTTGCAGGGTATGACGTAGATGCAGATGTAATAGACTGCAGGAGGGATTTCCAGGGACTCGAAGGGCCAGAGGAAGAGGCAGTGGGCAAACCAAAGGGGAGCATATAACAAAAATAAAGGGAGTCTCCAATAGCCGTAAACAATAGGCACCACTCGTCAGAAATCACCAACCTTGCTGAGTTGGTTTGCCGGGATGGGACTTCCACAGCAGAGACCAACCCCAGCCTCTCCACCAGAATACCCTCCTGTGGTGAAGAAAATATAACTGAATAAAAACTTGGTATATCCACCTGATTTTTTATATTGGTACGACGCGTTTCGACGCTTAGGCGCCATCATCAGGAACCAAGTTAGATCAACAATACTTCAAGAATACAACAAGGTACCGAATGATGGCGCATAAGCGTCGAAACGCGTCGTACCAATAAAAAATCCAGTGGACATTGACAAGTTTTTATTCAGTTTTATTCTCTCTATAAAAAATGTCCCACAACATCTCGCAGGAGTTCGTTGAATTTACTCCTGCGGTGGTTTGCGGGAAGGTTACTCCCTCGCCAGTGACCAACACAGACGCACTCACACAACCCAGATAGGATCCTTCGCAAGGGCTAATGGGATCCCCGCTAAGGATGCTTTGGGTTATAACCTGGGATCCTTCGCAACGCTAATGGGACCCTACTAAAGATGCCCGGTTACTATTATTTTAGGGGAAGGGGTTATTATTTATCAAAGGGGAGCACACGGGAAGCAGATTACAATACACTCGCGCGCAAGAGCTCGTGGCAAAAGGACGACAGCGAGGAACTTCTTCGGCGACGTCGCCACTAGGATCTGCGAGTGTGGATTTCGCCTCCGGAGGATCGCTCATACTCGGCTCGCATGCCTCCTCTCGTACCAGGAGGCTGGCTCAACGTCAATCCGAAATGGCTTCAATGCTACTTTAGGTATACCTACCCATTCAGGCTCCTTACAGAAAAACGTGTCATAAGCGCAGTTTTAACGAAAGAAATTCCTTTCCGGGCTATTTATTTGCGAATCGAACTTAAAATTGCATGATGGTAGATGAGACTTCGGGTGGAGCATGGGAAAGATGGTAAGTTCTATCCGATGAAAATAACATTTCCGCGAAAAACTTTAAACTTTTAAACTTGAAAGGAAGAGAATTTACCCATGGAATTCAAGTGGGAATAAAAGTAGGCGGAGTTGATCTCATTTTCTGAGCTCATAGAAAAACGGCGCAATAACTGACATCCAAGGACTCTAATGTCATATAAAAATGGCGTAGCATTCTATTGGGTTTACATTAGGTGATCACTCAATACATAGGCGTCGACTAGCCTTTATTTATTTGACATTATCTTTACTTTCTCACATCGAGGGCATGCGATAAGTAGGGGTTGCATTCTTTTAGACAAAAAAACTAAGGATGAGTCGAATCCAAATGTCGAATCCAAATGTCGATTCTCGATTCCACCGACTCTCGGGTTTAGAATCGAAATCGAGAATAGATCGCCCAAAGTCGATTCCGATTCCATCGATTCCAGATAGATAAATATTCAAATCAAATTTCATTTATAACATCATATTTGTCTCAATAATTTTGGGTGTAGGCTATCAATTTGTACTTTTCTCTCTACCTCAATAAGCTGAGGATATATTTGCTATTTGTCAATAAATATACTTTTTGAGCGACTTAATTGTCTTTGTTATTTTATTTCAGCCAATACTTGAATTTAAATACTAGTCGTACACTACTGGTATACCAATAGGTATCCCACCTGGAATAAGAATCGATGGAATCGGAATCGAAAAAAGCTGGAATCGACTCACCCCTAATGAAAACGAATACATATTAGGAATTCAGCGTCTCTAAGTCGCGGTGACGTCACGCCTCGATCGGGATACGAGTTGATCAGGAAAGACATACAGAGAGAGAGGGGTGGGGGGAGGGAGGGAAGTGTGGTTATAGGAAATCTCTGAAAAGGTGACGTTCGCACTGCACAAGTGTGCGGCACGGACATACGGCGGAATGTTGGCAGCAATGCGAACGCTCTTCAGCAAGGAGTGGTGTTCTAAGATGGCAGCCCTGCACAAAAATGTCAAATGGAAGAGGTCGTCGAAATGGAGAAAGCGACGACGAGGGATGATTGAGGGCCGGCATGGAAAGAAATCGGTCACAAACGAGTCAGTCATTCGGTCTCTGCCTGTTTACGCGTCCCACCGCGCCCACAATTCTTAAGAATTGCCATGACTCCCTCTTGCTACTACTCCCACTATTTTGGCGAGGCCGACGACTCGAATGACCGTTAAGGGTCATCATTCATTATCGAATGATTCGCTTTGAAATGAAATAAAAAAGCAATGCGAATGCAGTAAATTTGCTTCGAAACGTGGCTTAGAGTCGGCTCGGGAGCCAGGACCCTCAAAGCGGTTTCGGGCGAGGGAAAGGGCAGGGCCAAAGGACCCCCGAAATACGACAAAGCAGGGCCCCTCACGGCTCGAGTGGAAGCCCCCGCCCGACTTGAGGCACGCGGGCAAACAAAGGAAGGCTCCGCTCCGCACCAACCCCCCTCCCCTTTCACCTAGACCCCTCTTCCTCCCTGACACCCCCTCCCCGCAAACCACACCGACCGACCATCCCACTCCCTCGGGGGAATCCTTGCCCCTTCGGCCCACAACAATGAATGCTCGCTTCCGCACCTCCCCAATCCAATGGGAGGAGGCTGGTAGGCGAGGCGGGGGAGAATGGCTCATGTAATTCCTTAGTCCTCTACTTGGGGCCGAGGTGAGGACGAAAATATGGTGTCTCCTGGAGCAGGGGTGTTTACCCAGGTGAGCGACTATACTACTTTCTGCCCCAGAAAACTAATCTCCCAATCAGTGTTTCGAATAATGAAGAGATAAAAATAAAATAAATATGAATACCGATTGGATTAATTAAAGACGAAGGATCTATTCCTCAAGTTAGTCGCCAAGCATTGGCGATCACGGGTATCTGAACGAGAATAAATCTTCAGGAGTATGCGAAACGAATGTAAATGGGCAGAAGGCCTAATTAACATACTTTGTAGGAATAATATAAACTTTTGAATAATTCAAATGGCTCACGAATATCCAATATCAGAACGTGAAACTCTACCTGATTAAGGAAGTACGTGCGAGATAGTTTCATAGTCATAATAAGGATCAAATTTGAATTATACGTTTTAATGTCACGAGCTGTAGGACACATCAGTTAAATATTGCATTATTAATGGTACAATAATATAGTTTTATATGGCAGAAATTGTAAGTAATTAAATGAAAATATCTAAATAAGTCTTTAACTTGACTCATTATTTTCGCGCGGTGCGTTTGAAACTCCTTCAAAGCGGAAGTTTGTTGTGATCCCGAAGAATTTACTGCGGTGACAATATGATTAATTTTCAAATATAGTTGAGAAAACATACAAACTACACGCCGTTAGTTTTTCTACGACATCTAAGTGTTAGAAATACCTCATTTTGTAAATTATTTCTCTGTGGAGGGCATACACGTACCATTTCCCACGTAAAAAGGCTGGTATATTTGGGCAAATATATAGGAAAGTAATGTGGCAAGGAGTTGAATTTTCCGTGTCATTAGAAGAGTGAGATATTTTTCTTTAAAATGGGATCAAATTCAATGATTTCTAAGTAAAATGACATTTCGCTCTAACTACCATAACTATCACTAAAATAATCGGAAATCGCGTAAAACTGGGAAAGGTTAACCGTTAATTGCACGGTATTCCACGCCATAAGAGTATCGTTCCCTGTCGCGATACAACTCGAATCACATCGATGCTCTAGCCCAAAAATAGCGGCCCGGCGGGCGGAAGACAGCGCCACGGTGGCGAGCGACGAAAACGAGGATTTGAGGGGGTTCGTAACCCTGCCCCCATCCTCACCCTGGGGCCGAGCAAGTGGGTGAGCACTGCCCCCCTCGCCACAACAATGAAGGCGGAAGGGCTGAGGCCACCAACTCCACAAGGTGAGGGTGGTGGCTGCCCTCCCTAGGGACGGAGAGAGCGGGAAGGAACACTAGAAAGGTGTTCGTTCACCAATGGCGTGTACTCGAATTCACCTATCTAGGTCGTATCCCATTTCGACTAAGCTATTTACATCTACGTCATACCCTGCAAGCCACACAAACGGTGTGTGGCAGGGGGTGCTTCCACATCAGGCATGCATGAATTATACGGCAGAATACCGAAACTACAATGAAACCAGCGTACCACACATGCAACGCGCAAATTAAAAATCTACTAACCGAGAAAAATTCCATCGTCAATCGTTCCGACATGCAAGGGCACAAGGCACAAGGGCAAGGGTACAAGGACTACTACTACAGATCAAAATATCATGCATAAATAAGAACATCAATATTTACATCATGCATAAATAAGAACGTAGAGAATATAAAGAAAAAGATCTACAGTCTAGATAATGTCACTATTCTCACTACTCATGACGACGATCACAGCTGTTATGGTCCGGAATGGTACGCGGAAAAAATGACATTTTATACCAATGGGTTCTACAATCTATCTCTCTAATTTTATTAGCGTGATCTAATCTGTCGTAGTACGAGGGGGTTAATAGTATATTTTTTACGTCGTCAATGAAATGTTTTTCCTGAAATTTAGTTAAGAGGTTAAGCCCATAATTTAATCTACGCTAAGATACCGTTTCCCATCCCAATTCTTCTAACATACCAGACATACTACTAAACTTATCGTAGCATCGTTTTACATACCTAGCTCCTCTTCGCCTGACACACCTAAATTTAGGCCTGACGCAGGTTAAATTTGGTAAAGAAAACGCCAGTTAGCGCCAATTGCGGCTGAATTAAAAACCAAGCTTGTCTAACATCAGCCTGTAACACAGATAACAAATCTTAGTGGGAACGGTAGTTCCAAACTTACAGCATGTATCAACAAGTGACAAACGTATTTCACACGTGGACTGGGCTGAGATACCTATACGGAAGTTTCGATCGGGATTTAACACAAACGCCACCCTGCAGGTAAGTCGTGACGTGCGTCATATAATTACCTCATGGAGCGAAGGTCAGTGATTACAACATTCTCAAACCTCCGTGAAGAAGAGTAGTAAGTGAGAACACCAGCACTGCACGAAAACCGGGATCACGACGCGGTCCGACAGCCCGTGCCACTCACGACCTCTGGCAACACTATTGGTGCTGCTGACTATACTAAACGCTTAACCACATATGGGATTAGCATCTTCTGGCGCGAAGGTAGATTGTGACGATAAGGACCTTCATTTCGTTCCCAGCCATATTACGACATACATGGTCCAATGCCGAAAAACGTGAATCGACCTCGTTCCGTCCAATAGTTTGCGTCCACACCATATCTGCAAGTATTGACATTTTCTCTGTTCCGGATTCCACTCGTTCCACGGCCCAAAAGTATAGCGAGGGAGGACGGGGTGGGGGAGGGAAACGCGGGGTCCAGGAGCTGGGTTTATTGTTGCCCCTAGTCGGTTCCAATAGGTTGTATCAGTTAGTAGTCCACCGTTTCCGGTGGGATGCGGTGAAACAGCTTTTTCCAGAAATCAATACATATGGCACTGTCCACTTGTTTAACATAAACGACACGTATTCTGGCTCATTTCATAGCCATCGTTTGTTTACACTTTTTTGAAAGATACGCCACTGTTCAACGTATTTCAGACGAAAAATACGTGCGAGAAGAGTATAATCATGGTGATCGTTTGGGATGAAATCAAAAGTTTTCACACATTGTAATTCTTGAAAATAGGATATTTTACGCGAAGTCTCTAGCCGCTCCCAAGTACGCCGAATCTAGCCTGAAATAGTTGTGCAGAGGGTGGAAATGAACCCAAGCGAATCCAACCCAAACACTATCAGAAAAAATCGTACACACAGAAGAGATAGTATTAACAGAATATTTTGCGTCCCAAACATAAGTGCACAAGCAATTGAAATTATATCATCATCATACGAAGAGTAAAGTCACCGTGACGTGAAATCAGACGTGACTAACATTAAACACAGTAGTCGGAGTAATCAGCATAAATTTTACGATCCAATATGATCGACAGAGAGTACTCTTAAGCACATTCGTTACCGTTGTTCCATGGGACGCGCCTAGGGGACTCTACCGTGGGGATTCCGAGGCAAATTTGTGATGCAATCACGACAACCGCTCACTCCGCAGTTTACTATGCGTCTCTGCTACGGCAGGCAGACACGGGGAGCGCCTCTCGCCAAATACTCACCTGGAAGAGAGAGAGAGAGTAGAAATGCCATTAGAAACAATAACACATAAATGATTCGCTATGACCAACTAGCCAGACGTATCATTAATGGGCCACGAAAAGTAGAATAGAATAGAGTGTTTATTGTTCGGGGAAAATAATACCCATGGAACATGATAAAAAAAGCTATTATTACAGTAGTACCAATCCAGCCATAGCAAGCTTTCCAACATCACCGGCATTATTTTTGTTACACCTGATTTACAATTACAATTTCATATCACTTCGTTACTAGAAGAAATAATTACATTCATGCAGCATAAAAAAATAATACAGAATACAATGTTATAAAAAGAAAAACAACATTAGGCGAGTATTAAATTTATAAATTAAGTTTTTATTCATCGGACAGGGAATGTATCCACATAGTTACCCTATATTTGAACGGTGCAAAGTTCTTAATGGATTTCACTTGCTCAGCGAGTGTGCTCAGTTCAGTACAGCCAAGTACCAAAAAATCTTATTTTTCCAAAAAAAAACTAAAGACGAACAATATATTCTTGAATTATAGTACTTATTGGGACCAGAAACCACAAAGAACTTTCTCCAAGCGGTACTTTATTTCTAAAATCTTCCCTCGAATGTCACGACAGTGCCTTGCAATGGGAGCGCTTATAAGCCACGCCTCTCGATTACAGGTGAGTATATGTACCGATTTTCTAATTGACACTTACGAGAGCACAAACAGAAAAAAAAGCGTTAGCTGAAAAATTTCAAGTTCCCAGCAAATCAAACTCAAACACGAATGAAGGTAGTCCTGATAATTATAATTACCTAATTGAACTCTAAGCGCACTCAAAATATCATGAAAAAGGCAAGGGTTGCTCCTGAAATATGAAACATCAGCCAAAGACTTAGAACTTCCATTTTTTGACTTCATTACAAATATTAAACAGCTACACACTTAAAGTATTACGGAAACAATGTGCATTTATGAATTGAACAAGCTTATTACCTGAACAAAGTGTTTTCCTCTTCGTAAATGACTACTCTAAAAGAGGACTTGTTTTACAGGTCTCGATCAATCTATAAGGTATGCTGTTACTGATTCTGAAAATGGAGTGTGTCCCAACAGGGAACTGGCTTGGTTTTGTGCGCGTCTCTTGACCTGCAAAAACGTGATCACTTGGGAGATTAAGAGGGATTCGTCGACACTAGTACACGGGAGTAGGGCGTGTATTGTTCAACGGAGTAAACATTTTGTTGGAGGTAATCAATCAGACGAACCAAATGGAATCAGAGAGTATCCACATCTGATGGAGCAGTTGAGGTGACTCAAGGTCGAAGGGTATCGAGGATTTGGTCGATAGTGTAGAGAAGCCTCGGGGATCCGATGGCAATACGGTTTATGAGGATGAATGGCAGGAAATAATCTGCGATATACATCTGCATAATAGTCCAGGTATAAAGATATAGCGAAGGTGAAAATAATATACTTCGTGTCATCTTAATACTAGCTCGACCTGAATTTTTCAAAGTCGAATTTCGCCTGAAATTGTGGCACAGATGGGGGAAATGAAGCCATGTGTATCCGAACCCAAACATTATCACCCTTGAGGAAGTTATTTTCACCCTTGGCATTCGCCACCTACTTACACGCCGATTGATCGCAGACATGAAATAATTGTCCAATGTGTTTAGTGGTTCTTTTCGGAATAATGACCTTCTCTCATTTTTCTCAATTTCCGAGTGCCTCCTCATTCCCCCCGCATAACACCAACCCCGTACACGTGCCGAAATTCCGTCTCTCTGTATCCCAACGCACTCCTTTCTACAGGCCGTACCCTCCGTTTTCAATTCCCTTGCAGCGAAAAATCCCTCCCTCGACCTTCTCTCTTCACCTCCCAGGCTTTAACTCCGTCGTTTTGTAAATACCTTAGGCTCCCAATGAACCTTATCTGTTAATTTTTGTGTGACCTGTTTCTGTTGATTCTGTTAATATTTATGTATTATATGAACCAATGTAAAAGTCCATTGTGCTGCTTTTGGGGGAATAATAAATAAAATAAATATATGAAAAAAATCGAAGATAGTATTAACAGAACATAAATTCATAGGCATTGGGGAGAGCCGCGGCCCGTGGGTGTCGCGTTCGAAGCTTTCGCACGCCGCCGCGCCTCAGATGCCATAAAAGGGGCGCACCTGTGCCCCCGCCGCCCGGGGCAGTCGAAAACCGATCGGGAATGCCGTGCGCCGCTTTCCTCCTCTGCAGCAGGATGTGGTGCACCAATCGACCTCTTCCCGAGGCTCTTCGGAGAAGGATGTCGGGATGACAACGTGAGACATACAATTTCACTATCGTCTCGCTTTCCATTCCAATCACTCACTTACGACACACCGATGGTCGACCATTCAGGGTTGCCAATTTTCAAGTACAGAATATCGGGAAAACGCATTCAGGGTGAATCAATCCGAGATAGGGAGTGTTTGGCTTATTCTCCGGCCCCTAACGGGGCGGGCCGGGAAAATATTTTGAAATTGAGCCTCCTTAGAACGCAATTTTATTGCAACTTGCAGCAAAATAGGCGGCCATCTTGCTGGACACAACAATACACGAGTCTACGTTTTATACAAGACAGTTTATAATTTTAATATGCAGCTTATGTGTCACACGAAACAAAATTGCACACACAGTAACAATTAACAACATATAAAGCCTGAATCACACGATACTTGACCTTGTACAAGTCCAAGGATGCTAGCGAGTACTGGATTTCTAGTACGATACCTAGCATGCTTGAAATCTTCCTAGGAGCTATCACACGATACTGGAACTTACACAAGGTCTGTTTAGTAGATATTTGATCAAGTACAGTCGCAGAAGGAGTTTGACGACCGAAATGGATGACTTCGAACGAAGACGACGGCTTTTAGCCGCTGCAGCTTCTCAACCTCAATTGCCTCAGGTACCCAAGCCATTATGTCTTGTTGTGAAGTTTGAGTTTTTTATTTGATCGCGGGAAATTGTAACTGTGACGTGGGATTATGGAGGCGCTGAAATAAAAAACTGACGATCGCATTGCAAAGAGCAAAGGTGATTGGTCGGAAGCTATCCGGTCCTACTAGGAGCAAGTATCAAACTAGTACCGCACCAATTACGAAAACAAGGATACCAGCTAGTATGCTAGTGATCATGCAGGATTTCCAGTATGCTTGGTCTGTATCACACGATACCTGACCTTGGTCCAAGTCCTAGTATGCTAGCTAGCATCCTCGGACTTGTACAATGTCAAGTTTCTTGTGATTCAGAGTCAAGACAAAACAATCGAGTAGTTTGCGCGGTAACAACAACAGAACAGATGCCATCCGACCAGCGTCAGATCAGATAAGAACAAAATAAACAACTGACCACTACAACTCAGAACTCTCGCCTCTGGGGCGCTCCTCCTGAAATTAAGGGCAGTAAATCTTACTCGTCTCACATTGTAATCTTAGAAGACCTAGATCCTCTTCGTCGTGGAGCTGAAAACGAGTGTGTAGAACGGAGTATCGTTTTCGAACCTCACTCAGAAGTGCCAAATTACAGTCCTAGATGGAGGATTATGTATTCGAGACAAACGGGTGGCATTCATGCCCTCAACAATCACGCACGAAGTGAGCCATACAAAACATTAATCTCTAAACCAATGCTAACTATGTATATCTTCAGGTCGCAGTATGACGAATTCCTTTCAAGCGGATAGCGCAGAGAAATTATATTAGCGAACGCAATTATGCGTTTCAAACCGGCCCTGAATGACAACATGGAATTCACCGCCGGTAGGAGTTCGATGACACGGAGGAAAATAATCTGGAGATAATTGCAGGTCCAACGGTCGAATCATATCGACTTCTTCTTCTATTGCAATTATGTCCTTCCCTCTTCTTAATAAGATATCTCCCATTAATCATGAGTTTAGCGAGCCGAAAAGAGCATTTCCGCGAATCAGCACTTCCCAATATTAAGAATAAATAAGCAGTTAAAATTTTGCATTTCTTAATAAAGTGTTGACTGGAAGAGAGTTTTTGCTGTAATAAATATGCTCAGAATGTAATGTTATAATACGATATCAACATCGGACATCCCAAGTTGTCGAGGGTCCGTGTTCGAGAGGTCTTCGAGGATTTTTTTCGTCGCCTTGGTCCAGGGAGTAAGTATTTTTATAATTAGCTCATATAATTCTGATCCATTTCCAATTGAACCACAATTCCTTCACATGCGTTCACGAGTCTCTTTAAGGTAGTACGATAGTTAGTCATAATAGAGACCATATTCGATTTATGCGTTTTAATTTCACCAGCTGTAGGACACACGAATTAAATATTGCATTATTAATGGTGCAATAATATAGTTTTAAATAACAAAAATTGTAAGTAATTAAACGGAAATATCTAAATAAGCCTTTAAATTGACTCATTTTTTTCGCGCGTTGCGTTTGAAACTCCTTCAAAACGGAAGGTTTTTTTGTGATACCCAAGGACCTACTCCGGTGACAATATGATTAATTTTCAAATATAGTTGAGAAAACATACAAACTACACGCCGTTAGTTTTTCTACGACATCTAAGTGTTAGAAATACCTCATTTTGTAAATAATGCCTCTCTGGAGTGCGTACACGTACCGTTTCCCATGTAAAAGGGCTTGTATTATTTGGCAAATAACTCCGAAAGTAATGCAGTAAGGGGTTGAATTTTCGGTGTCATTAGAAGGGTGAGATATTTTTCTTTACAATGAGACCAAATTCATTGATTTCTAAGTAAAACGATATTTCGCTCAAACTACCTTAAGTCCTCCCTCCTTCCATTTATTTCGATCCGGGACTGGAGCAGGGCGAGTAGGGGTGGGGGAGGGGTCGAACGGCTGTTGGCCAGTCAGACCGGTTACCCACGCCCCTCGTCCTCCTCCCCTTCCAGGTCCTTTAAACGGCTCTTCATATATATGTATTTAAAAGCTTATTTAAACTCTACGCCTTCGTCGGGTGCCCTCAACGCGGAAAGGGGTGATGTGTGACGACCGCGCAGGTTTAGCGGGAGGAAACTGGTGCGGGGAGATGTGCACCACTGGAAGGCGCGACGCGTGCTTCTTCTCGACAGTAACTATGGTGTCTATCTATTGCGTGAACATATAAGTCAGTAGGACTTATGCTTTACACCCAATATGAAAGTACACACATAAAATAAGGAAATATCCACGAGTGCAAAAAATATAATTACTATTCAAGGACGATGTTTATTACTTTTGACGACGCCCAGAGTATTTTTCCAAAAGTTCCAATTTTTCTGGGGAAAAAAGATTAGTAAAAGCAGTTTTTCCCTGGCCTTCTAAATAAGTCAGCACCAACTCATTTTTTCCATCAAGTAGAAAATATTTTTTTCTAGATATAATAAAATACAGCAAATAGCAACTACATACTCTCAAGCTAATTAAAAATATATTGCCGATGAATAAAATATGAAAAGTATTAAAATACACAAAAAATAATTGAACAGCCCTGAACACTTGGTATTGGATTGGATATTTGGGGAGGCGACCGACGGCTAAGCCTCATTTGCGCCCATAGGGTAAGGGAGAAAGGGTGGATGGAAACCCGGTGTCGGCATTAACCTGCTCTTAACGAAAGGCGCCAAGGGGACCACGGTTTAACGTCTCATCCAACATACTTGAAGTGCCCTCCACAAGAGACTCACGTAGAGATCGGGTTCCCTCTGAAAAACATCCTCCTCTGCAGGGATTTGAACCCCGACCACCCGTACGGCTAGCCAGTACTCTAGCCATAACACCAACACGATCCCCTGAACACTTGGTACTTCAAACAAATACATGAGATAAAAATAGATACAAGGTCGTGCCGCGGGCGCGGCGACGGTGCGGCGGTCGCAAGTGAGGCCGGCCACGGGAGGTGACAACGCGGAGACGCGCGACGCCACTTCGAATCGAATCGTCCCGAATGGTATCTCAATGCACCACTGCTCTCCAGTTGTCTCAACCACGCCACCAATCCACTTCACGCACGCGCAAAAATACATCAACTGTTCTAAAACTTGATTATGGACCCAAACTTTATGAGCTACTGAAGAGTAATCCGATGTTTAGGTTTACCCTTGAACACACTTAACTCCCGGCCAAAAGAATTCTGTCCGGAGTCAGCTCGTAATTTCCAAATGTATACATGCAATCATATTAGCAAGAATGTAATCGATCTATGCAAAATCAATTCTCTGGCTTATTCACTTGCAACACGAGTTTTATGGCGCTCGTGCGGGAAATACTTGGGCGAGAATCCAATTTGATCAGTATCATCAGATGTCAAATGCAAGATCCTACTTCACTCAATTACCCCTTAAAAACGCAATCATACACGAACATAAATGTATCCAAGGATGGAATAAATATGCTCAATTAATTAATCCCGCATCAGAAACCTACTCGATCACATTTTTATGTTAAAAAATCAACGAATCCATCATTGTGGTGTAATTTAATGCCAGAAATTTTTATTCCAGAGTAAGGTATTTGCGACGAGGGTGCGAGCTGAGCTTTGGCCTTGGTCATCAAATACTCATCACGGGATTCTGATGCATGAAACTCGAAGCCCCACGCGGCCTCAGATCGGAAGTAACCAAAACCAAAAAAGTCTTCACGTCCTGGCACGATAGGTATAAAATCAATAAAACAATGCGTGCTCGACGCCAATTTGGAAAACTCTCGGAAGGATGCTGTCACTTTTGCCGAACGGATGCTCGGGTGGTTGCCGCCAGTGACGGGTGTGATTATAAATGGGTATGCTTGCCACTGTACGAAAAATAACGACAATTACGACACAATCACTCCAGCGATGCAACTCTAGATTTCGAGGTTGTCACACACATTTTCATCGATCGCATTTGTCAGAGAGGAGAGATGACCCGTTCACTGGGTCAAGAGCAGGTCAGCGGGTCGCCAACCTCCGGCCTTCGACGCGGGAAGCTGATCGACGGACAGAAGAACACATCTTCAGACAAGTGCGGCTTTAGAAAAAAAAAGAACGTCCACAAGCTCACGCGGGAGTGGCGGCCCAAACGGTGAGCCAGCGAGCGATTCTGCACCTTCTTAATAGTGGTTCCGAGATGGAGAGAATGATTTATTTGTGTACAAGGTGCTAAGGATTTATTTCAATCGCTGCGGTGAAATGAAGGGACCACGATCACATGAGCTCCGTAGTAACGTGAATGTCGCAACACCAAGACCAAGAAACGAAAAATTTAGACAAAGTTATCTTTCCTTGGGGCCCAAAATTTTATCCGCATTGCCAAATGATATTGTAACATTAACAAGTGAAGCTAAACTTTGTCAAATGCTGAAAAAATGTTTATTTAATACTACGGATGTTTTTCATTTATTATTGAAACAAGAGTGAATATGTAATAATGATACTTGTACCGTTTTGAGCATATGATCTCCAATCTTTTTGTTAAAATGTAAGTTTGCTTTTGCTGTAAAACATAAATTTAATTATGTAGTATCACCAGCTGGGGAGTCAACTTAAAATCTTTTTACATTTTCTTCTTTTTAATGTGTCCACACGCCATCGAAGAGATGACAATTGTTAATAGATGATCGAGTCGGTAACCCCAAAGCGGGAATTCCCAATGGGGTAACTATATTCCAGGCAATTTTGTTGTTGTTTATTTATGTAATAACCCATGAATAACTTGTTGTCGTGGAATTAACTTCTTGTTATTATTATTTCTTCAAGCGCTGCTCCGTGAAGACGCTCTGCAAAGAAGAAGAGTCTGACGCGGATTCTGCAGAAGAGAGAATAGTTGGAGTTGTATCGCATAAAATCGCCGCGACCCACTCTTCCAATTCCGATCCGCAATTTCACCCGAACTCGTCGCTGAATTTTGCATTCGGATAATATTGACAGCATTATTTACAAATATAATTACTACGTCATTATGCGTGGGCGACAGCCTGGCAATGAACGCACGAAACTGACTTCCTTCATAGACTTCTGATGTTTTTAGGGTGGGAGAATCTTTTACTAATAGTATTTAAAAACAAACGCTACAAATTAGTTCCCACGTAAATAAAAATGCAGCAGATATATTTAGTAGAGTAGAGGTCCAATGAGGTAAATAATACCCATCCTTGGATACTTCTCATTCTTTGAAGCATAACAAGTTGCTATAGCTTGATGCTGATGCTTCCATGAATGCTCTAAAAGAATTGGAAGAGCTGGAATAAGATAAAGTTCAGCAAATTTGATATTTTTTATATTTATAATACTAAACTTGGGTAAACGCAATTACTAAACATAGGAACATTTTATCCTAAATTTTTTAAGTCGATCGTGAATTTTTTGCGCAAGTTTTTTTACTTCAAAAACGAAAAAAAATTTTCTCTGGGATACAAACTGGTGGTTGACGTCCACCCCCCACCGCTTTCTGCGTCGTCGATGACGTAAATTTTGCGTCCTCCAAGTCATAACGCACCCGTACTGCACAAGACATGAATTTCGTAATAATTCCGTTAAATAAGTTAAGATTTTCTTCTATACGGGAATTAATTCATTTCTTATTTTTATCTCTGCAGCTAATAAACATATTGCGTTTACACGCAGAGAAATATTTTGAAAACAATGACATATCACAAATTAATTTTGTATAAGGCGCGGAAAATTCTAGTCATAACAAGCTTTAATTACGGGAAAAATACTTTATTATGATTCTGGTTTAATTTCATTTCCGTCTGCATGAGGAGTTTCAACGCATAAAAACGTATGCACTCCAGTTAACTGTGGACCAAGAATCATGTTTCGACTGCTTTCAACACTGTGAACCATGATTACAGCTCCATCCAACTTTGACGTGAGTGCCCTGCGATCGCAATCCCGGTGAAAGCGATCCTTCACCACAGGCGCCAGTCAACTATTTAGCGCCGTGCGCCGCCAAGTGGAAGGCCAGTCGCTAGACCGGAGGCGCAGCCAATGGTGAGAGGGATGGATGGGGTGAGTGGTCGGCCATCGTGCACCAACCGGAGACTGACTGTGAGGTAGGCGGAGAGAGACGAGATGAAATCCAGCGGACCAGGAGGAAAGTTTTGAGGTCTGTTAGATATAGAAGTTATTGGTGATGGTTGCCATGTGGCAGTCGTTCGTTTTATGGTTACTCAGTAAACAGACTAGTTGATGATATGGGTGAATAATTTGGTCATTGCTGAGAAAAAAGATGGATCCTTGAGGATTTGTTTGTATCCTAAGCTTTTGAACCAAGCTATTGAAAGAGAACGGTCTTGTATTCCAACCAGGGATGATATCAAGTGTAGTTTATCTGGTAAATCTATATTTACTGTGTTATTATAATAGAAATGCTGTGTATGGGGACCATGATAAATTAAGAACTCAAAATGTCTCATTGTTTAATGATGGCAAGTGGGATAAATGTGAGTTGGCCAGCCAAGCTGATACTCCCCGAAGCTATTGGTTAAGAAGCGAAGATGGAACTACGTTAAGAAGAAATTCTAGGTACCTCAAGCCAATTGAATTAGATTGAAAAAAAGGAGAGGTTGGCGGTTATGTGTTAGAATTTGGTTAATTAGATTGAAAAATGAAAAAAGGAAGATGTTAGATATAGAAGCTATTGGTGTTGGTTGCTATGTGGCAGATGTTTGTTTTATGGTTACTCAGTAAGCATACTAGTTGGTGATATTGCTTTTGTACTGTTGATGAAGCATTAAAAGAAATTAACTAGACATCAACTGACAAGTTTTTGCTTAAATCAGCAAAACTAAACACAGTCCCCCCCTCTCTCTCTCTCTCACCCTCCCCTCCTCTAGAAAGCCAAATGCACGCCGTCTACAGAGACCACTTTACTGTAATACTAACGGCGCAAAAATGTTTTCTATGGCTACTTTCGTTAGTAACTTAAGAAATAAGGCTACACGACTTAAACATGATTATTTCATTTCACGCCTTACGCTGAAAACGTCGTCACGACAGAGGCTTTTCTTGGCGATTTAGCAAAGATTACTACGGAGAGTAATTGATTTCTTTATAAAAAGGCTTGAGAAACAATGCAAACTAAACGCGGTTTAATTTCCTTACAATCTTATCTCATCGTTGTTGTCTAAGCGTTAGATCTGCTGATTTTTTAAATTAAGTCTCGTCGTAGGACATACACGTATTATATCCCCATTAGAAACGGCCTCCTTTTTTATGCATTCATATCTGAATCAAGAGCGATAAGAGGCTAACCATTTTGTACGTATATTTAAGAAAAAATTGAGATTTTTCTATAAAATGAGGACAATATTATCAAATTCTATGTCAACTGATACCTCTCCCAAACTATCTCATTACATATTTAAAAGCAACTTTCACTAAGGTAGTTTGAGCGAAATATCATTTTACTTAGAAATCAATGAAATTGGTCTCATTTTAAAGAAAAATATCTCACCTTCTAATGACACCAAAAATTCAACCCCATACCACATTACTTTCCTAGATATTTGCCCAAATATACCAGTCTTTTTACATGGGAAATGGTACGTGTATGCACTCCACAGAGACATTATTTACAAAATGAGGTATTTCTAAAACTTAGATGTCGTAGAAAAACTAACGGGATGTAGTTTGTATGTTTTATAAACTATATTTGAAAATTAATCATATTGTCCCCGCAGTAGGTTCTTGGGTATCGCAAAAAACCTTCTGTTTTGAAGGAGTTTCAAACGCACCGCGCGAAAATAATGAGTCAAAGACTTATTTAGATAGTTTCATTTAATTTCTTACAATTTCTGTCATTAAACTATAATATTAAACTATATTAATGCACCATTAATAATGCATTATTTAATTATTGTGTCCTACAGCTGGTGAAATTAAAACGCATAATTCGAATATTGTCTCTATTATGACTAGGGAACTATCTCGCTCGGACTACCTTAAATACCTCACGTGTCTTCTCATCACTTGAATATGTCGTGAGTTATTACAATGAAAGCAAGGAAGGATAGTTCCCCCCCTTCCACTTCGTTCCTTCCCAACCTTCAACGATATATATACCCGGCCACATGTGATATCTTTACCTGATGATGGCACGAAGCTGCTGAAACCCGGGTCGCATGCATAATAAACTTTGTGTGGATTAAAACAAAGTAGTTTTAAACATGGATTGTACGTACTTCCACAAAGTTAAGCCGGAGACAATCACTTGTGCTCTGTAGTGTTGACGAGGCAAGAGGCCATTCCTCTCCCCCTCCCTCCTCCCCCTCCCAGTTGCACTCCCCCCACCCTCCCTTTACCCTTCCCCACTAAATGCACAGGAGGGCATTTTTTCGTCGCGCCGTCGACTTCGGGCGCGGGAAAGCGTCACGGATTGCCCTCCTTCGGCCGATTTCATCCTCGATTGACGCGAAACGTAGACAAGAGAGGCGCACCATTAAGTAGGGGGAAGGTAGGAGTCCGAGTCGCCTGGGGCTGCCAACGGTGGGGACCGATTGTTGGGACCAATCGCGGGGGCAGTGAGCTCGCAGAACGAATGGCCCCCTCTGGCCCTTTTGTCTCGCTTCTGTCTTCGATTACGTTCATCTGGAGATAGGATCTACGTAGAGTTGAGAGTAAAGGTACGTTTTCATGAACGCGTTTCAGACTAAGAGACGCGAAAGCGAGATCCTCAGCCAATCATTTGCGTAGGTTCGCGAATACTCGCGTAGAGCCGTGTCACCCGATTTGAAATATTTTCAACTTTCGACGCGTGGAACGCGTAGAATCACAAACACGGCTGACCGGAGAAGTGTAGGTTCCATGGTTGAAATGATCATCTCCGAAATTCGAGAGAAGTACACGTACCTGAACAGTTATAAGGACTATCAATACACGGATAGAAACCTAAGGGAGAAGGCGTGGAAGGAGATAGGAGTATCCATTGGAGTGGAAGGTAAGAACAACTTTTATTTCCGATGATTCTCAAAGCTTACATGTGTCGATGCATTGGTGGTAATATCATTGTGTTTTACAACAAAAAAATTTGTCGGCTCGGAGGAAAGCCCGCCGGGATAAGAATGTGAGGGACAAAAAGAAGCCCAGAAGTTATTTTTATCATTTCTTCTCTGCTGTAGATAGCGCGTAGGTACCTCCTACGTGTAGGTTCGCCTACGCGCTGGTTCGCTGGCATGCGAACGGTTCAGGCGAAGAAATGACGCGTCTCGTCGCGCGCGTGCGCGTCTGACGCGTCCATGAAAACGTAGCTTAAGAGAACTTCATTAATCACCTTTGCTGAAGGAACAAACGTCTCCAGAGGCAAAAATGGGCTTTTTTTTAAGAAATGACCCCCCGAACCAGTTATTCCAACGGAGGCTAATACCCCGGCGGGACCTCCACCAAGAGGAGGGAACAGAACCTGCCGAAGAATACGGTCAGACCAGAGTTCCGATTATTATTTTCTTGAAATAACGTTTAAGTTTGAAACACATTATTTTCCAGACTTTAAAATTATAACTATGCTCTTCCGGCTGGTTATCTCCTCACTACCCCAGATACTTCAGGTCAGAGTCTTTAGCTAATGGTTGCCAAATCAAATGTAAATTTTTAAACTTCGGGCCTTTGCATTGTTCTTCAGGGTGTCAGGGAATATATTGGGGTAAGAGATGAAATTGCCGAACTTCGACACAATCAACTCGGTGACTCAAAAGCGCTACCGACTTCACAAAGGAATTGAATCACTTCGTATTTAAAACGTATATTTCAACAGGTTTAATGAGAATGGTCTTTGCAGAAACGACCGGGTTGGCAACTTTAAAGCCCTTCCCTGCGAACCGGCAAACCATTTAAGGTAGTTTGAGCGAAATATCATTTTAATTATAAATTAATGAATTTAGTCTCATTTTAAAGAAAAATATCTCACCCTTCTAATGACACCAAAAATTCAACCCCACATCACATTACTTTCGGAGATATTTGCCAAAAAATAACAGCCCTTTTACATGGGAAATGGTACGTGTATGCACTCCAGAGATACATTATTTACAAAATGAGGAATTTCTAACATTTTGATGTCGTAAAAAAACTAACAGCGTGTAATTTGTATATTTTCTCAACTATATCTGAAAATTAATCATATTGTCACCGCAGTAGGTTCTTGGGTATATCACAAATAAACCTTCCGTTTTGAAGGAGTTTCAAATGTACCGAGCCAAAAAAATGAGTCAATTTAAACACTTAATTAGACATTTTCCTTTAATTACTTACCATTTCTGTCATATAAAACTATATTATTGCACCATTAATAATGCAATATTTAATTGATATTTCCTACAGCTGGTGGAATTAAAACGTATAGTTCGAATATTGTCTCTATTATGACTAGGGAACTATCTCGCTCGGACTACCTTAAGGTTCTCAAAATGCATTCATTCGGGGGCTCTTTCCCCTCGCACCCCTCACCCGGTAGAGCCTCCCGCAACACCATTGGCAGTCTTGAGCCTCGGCACCGCGGCCTGTCCGCGGAGTTGGACGATCGGCGTCGGGTATATCTCTCGAGGCTCGGGAGCACGGCCATGATGTACGCGGTCGACGCACCTACAAATTACCCAGAAACGGGTGCCGGCATCACCTCCCGTCACAGATTAGCCGACCGAAATAAAATCCAAAGGCGCCATCGACAAATCGACGGACTGCTCGACGCGTTCACTTTCAGCACCCGAATTCAAGTCTCCCGGCGTGCACCACGACCCTCCCCTCTCTTCGCCATCCTCCCCCATTCCGACCCATCCCCCGCCACCTACCTACCTACCCCTCCCCCTTCCACTGGTTTCTCACTTTGATCTTCATCGATCGGTGCCGGTCGCCGCACAAGGCAGAGAGCACGTCTCTTCACAGAGTCGGCGTTCCTCCTTCCGTCCATCGTCCTCTCCACCGTGCGCGCACCGAGGCCCCATCGGTGCACGGAAGGGAGACCACGACGCCGCCGATCGAGCGCAGACCGAGATCGCTCGAAGAGGATCTTCCATCGTGGAATATGACCTCATTGCACCCAGGAGAAAACTCACACCCAGCACTTGGAACGCAACCTCGGTTCGATACCTCGCCAGGGATACCACGCATACCTGAAGTCATCTAACCTTTCAACCCCAGGAAATATTTTTCATACAACGTCGTATGCATATGGCAGAATTATGTTCAACCTAATCTTCGGGATTGTAAATGAAACGTATAACTTAGTGGTTCCACATAGATTTATTAACAGGGCGACCTAGGTTTCGACGAAACTCGTCACCATCAGGTACAGTATTACAAGAACACAACCCCCATACACCACCTCTACCTCCCCCGATTTTGTGTGAGCCTATATATTCTATGTCTTCTTGTACAGTTTTCACTGTTCACGCGGACTGGTGCACGCTCCCTCGCCATCCCCGATGATACGTCTTCTCAGAGGAAGCGTTCAGCCCCTCGCCAAGCTCACCCCGCCCCTCCCGCGGCCTATCACGCGTGGATTCCCCTCCCCAATCAGGATGGATGGATGAGGGGGAGGGAGAGAGTATGTGCAAGGGGTGAATCTCCCCCACCCCCGACCAAACTTCCTCTGCCTCGGAAGAGTAGTCCGTCCCCTTTAAAAGCGATCGAAGGGTCGCTCGCTTTTAAACTATCTCACGCACCCACACACCAGTATGCCCGCCGCACCCGACGGCGGCGGCGCCGCTCCCGGTCCTCGGACGACGGAGGCGCAGCACCCGGCAGATGCGCGACTCCCAACGCTCCTCTTTAACGGCCGATAATCCAGTTATTTATGTTAATATGATATTTATGCGTATGGAGAACATCTGGAGCAGGTAAAAGTTTTACCTGCTCCAGATGTTTTTGAGATGCGTAAGATGTTCGATGTTATGGTATTCCAATAGTTCAATTGTTGCGCTGTTTCCAAGCCTACTTAGTAGGTGTCCCTTAAGGATTCCCATCATTTACCTACGCTGTTGCTGTGTGAGTAACGACGACGATACCCTGATATAAGTCCCGATTGGGCCCGGAACCATGAGTGTGAACCGAAAGTCCATCTGCCACTTCACTTGAACTGAAACTATTCAAAAGAAGGAACGGTTCCGGAACGTTATATTTCGTTCAAAATTCTACTTTCGTTCCGTTAACGAAACTAAAGTCAAGCTGTACATAAAGTTTCATTCCGAACCGAAACTACAGTCAAAAAGGAAGCCTTTAGTTTCGTTCCGGAACGAAACTATATGCTTGGTTACGGTTTCGTTTAACATCCCTGGGTAAAACGATTCAATTACATGGGAACTGAAGTGACGGAGGATTGGAAGAGTGAAATGGAGATAAGAACAAGAATTGGTATGGCTAAGGAGGCATTTAGGAAGAAAAAGGCTATACTACCAAGGAAAATGGAGCTGGAACTGAAGAAGAGGATCGTCAAGTGTTTTGTTTGGAGTGTGTTTTTTGTATGGTGGGGAAACATGGACGATGACAAAAAAGGATAGAAAAAGGATAGAGTGTTTAGAAATGTGGATTTGGAGGAAATTGCTTAACATCAAGTGGTCTGATAGGGTTAGAAATGAAGAGGTGTTGGAGAGAATAAAAGAAGGAAGACCACTGAAGATAGGAAGAAGAGCTGGATGGGACATGTACTGAGAAAGAAATGTTTGTTACGAGATGTACTGGAAGGAATGGTGGATGGAAACCGCAAAAGAGGAAGAAAGAAAAGAAAGATGATTGATGACCTGAAGGATGGAGTTACAGAGAATTGAAGAGGAGAGCAGAGGACAGAGAGAGATGGAGTAACCAAGGACCTGAGAAAGCAGACAACTAATGATGAATCCAACTATCATCGAGGTTATTCAAGGTTGTATATACCCTCGGGATTTCATGGACTTGTAACATTTTTGTATGTATGTGCTAGAAAATTCGTAGGTTTTACATTAAAAATGGCTTGAAAAGAAGATTTCCCATTGGGTTCGCTAGTTGATTTGCATATACGCTTAGATTCGGCGCAAAGATATCGCTGGCTTACATAAAGTCTCTGATAACCAATCGATTCAAATTTCAACGGAATAAGAATGTCAGGACTCAATAATGATAAGAGGAGAGAATCAAAACCATTTATAGTCGGACAGACTCAGGAATGTTGATGAAAACGAGAGTCAAGGAAAGGTTCACCGGATAAGGGGACACAAAACAATCTTCTCCAGACTAAATGAACCTCCTACTGAGAGGTTCTTTTAGCCTGTGCTAGGGACATCTATTACGAAGCGTCCAATAGTCAGCTCCCAAGACCAAGATAAGAACCAGACAAATCCCACCGCCGAAATCCCAGTTTCAACCCTGCTGATCTCCAAGTCCTACAATTGCCGGTCCTTCCTCGACATAGATCCTAATATGAAGTCAATCAATCCGTGGTGTCCGCTGGGCATCTCTCAGGATGGTTTCTTTGCTCACGGCGTGCTTCGAGAGCAGGTTATCTCAATCGATCCTTAAGGTACCTAGTCGGAGCGACATAATATTTCACATAGAATTGAATGAATTTGGCCGCATTTTAAATAATAATAATACTCACCCCAATTCATATGAATCAAAATAACAGTCAATTACCGCACTAAATTCCAGATATTTACCAAAACACAGAAAAACTGCTTTCCATAGCGTACGCGTCGGCACTTCGGAGAGCCTTTACTGTTCTCGGAGCGATTTTCGTTCATGCACAGATTTGCGTGAAATCTTTTCATACGCGTACTCATTAGTCATATGTGTACATAAAAGCAAAAAAATTGCATGTTACCTATTTGGTATATTTGCAAATCAATGCCATTTTAACACGTAGCCTTAAAGAACTTGACAAATATTACGAAATAATCCGAAGAAATATATATCAAGCAACGCTATCTTCAACCTCCCTTGGGGATATGATCCGATAGACCTTTCCCCTCTATACTAAGTCTTAGCAGATGGAACTCAAATCCCTAATAAGATCGCATGTGCTTTCATATATCTTATGATTAAGATGCCACTTCTCTTCATTTAGAATTTTTTGGGATTACTATTTCCTAAATAATTTCCTTGACATTAAAACAATAAATTATGCCATTCCACGACTGCAAAGCAATGAATGACCCGAAAAAAAAGGAAAAATATCTTGATGGAGTTAGACGTTACTTTTTCTTTGAACTTGCCGGATGGTTCTGTCGGCCATTATATCCCCGGAATCCCGATAGGCTACTGAGCCTGTCATCAGGTTTTCCAGGGACCGGACCAACAGAGCTTGACATATATCCATGCCCTGGGTGGTGAAAAACCCAATCAGGCGGGACTCGAACCCGCGACCCTCGGTTTAGCAGGCGAGGACTTTACCCCGCCGCCACCGGGGCCGACTTAAAGGAAATAAACAACGTTAATAAATGCTGATTAAACACTTGGTACGATTCCATATTGACCGATTTCAATATCTATGGTGTCATTATCTGGGTGCATAGATGAACAAAACGCCGTCTTTAGGATCTGTACCCTGATAATGACTCTTATGGACTGTGAAATCGAACGAGCTGACAAAAAGAATGGAATCCAGCAATGAGTTTTATCAATAGTACTCAATATAATTTTGACGTAGTCCTTGAAGGCTAGAGAAATCCCTTATTTTTTCACGAACATTACCTGGATTGGATATTTGGGGAGGCGACCGACAGCTAATGTCATTTGCGCCATAGGGGATAGGTAAGGGAGGAAGGGTGAATAGAAACCCGGCGTCGGCATTAGCCTGCTCTTAACGAAAGGCGCCAAGGCGACCACGGTTTAACGTCTCATCCGACACACGGAGTACTGCACTTGAAGTGCCCTCCACAAGACACTCAAGTAGGGATCGGGTTTCCTCTGAAAAAACATCTGCCACTGCAGGGATTCGAACCCAGGCCGCACGAATGGTTAGCCAGTGCTCTACCCACCACACCAACCCGATCCCCACGAACATTCCCTGTGTTTGCCATGCCTTGCAGGGAAGTTAAAAGTATAAACAAAGATATAGCAGGACTATTACTTCCCCTTCCGAGAGATGTAAAAATGCCGTATTCCAGCGCATAACTCGCCCCCCTCCCCCTCTTTCATACACGAGATGGGTAAATCGGAGGGAGAAGTGAAGGGGATCGCGTCGGCGGTGCTGCCCCTCGTGGTGCGCGGTCGATACGGGCCGTGTCCCCCCTCGCGACACCCTTCGCACCACTCTCCGGCCGACTAAACTTCCCGGCCCAAAGTTCCTTCCCTTCCGCCGTCGCCGACACAAGGGCGAGGGGTCTCGACGCTCATGGATTTGCCTTCGGTCCATCAGAGGCTCTCGTGACATCTCGACAGGAAAGCGATGGTTTCAGAGCGGTATACCACGTCAGTGTAACACCATTCTATGCTACCGTCAGTGCGAGTCTGGCGCAAACTTGGAAAGTATAACGGACTATTCGTGAAGCGGGGATTCCACACGAAGCGGGGTTGATATCGGAATTAGATCGCGTGCAGCGAAGAGGAGCTAGGTTTGTAAAACGATGCTACGATAAGTTTAGTAGTGTGTCTGGATTGTTAGAAGAATTGGGATGGGAATCGCTATCACAGCGTAGATTAAATTATAGGCTTAACCTATTAACTAAATTTCAGGAAAAACATTTCTCTGACGACGTAAGGAACATACTACAAACCCCCTTGCACTACGGCGGATTAGATCGCGCCAATAAAATTAGAGAGATAGATTGTAGAACCGATAGGTATAAAGTGTCATTTTTTTTCGCGTACCATTCGGGACCATAACAGCTGTGATCGTCGTCATGAGTAGTGAGAAGAGTGACATTAGTTAGACTGTAGATCTTTTTCTTTATATTCTCTACGTTCTTATTTAAGATTGATGTAAATATTAAATCTTTTGAATCTGTAGTAGTAGTCCTTGTACCTCTTGCATGTTGGAACGATTGACGATAGAATGTTTCTTGGTTAGTCGATTGTTAATTGGCGCGTTGCATGTGTGGTACGCTGGTTTCAATGTAGTTTCGGTGTTCTGCCGTATAATTCATGCATGCCTGGTGTGGAAGCACCCCCTGCCACACACCCCCTAGCGGTAAAAATGAGAAAATGACCCTGCCTGTCTGATTCTAGCCGTCTCCGGTTTCGCATTAGCGAGTTAGCGTTGTTCGCCATCAAAGTTTGTGTGCCCATACCATCGTTCGCCATCGTCGCCAATTCGTGACATTACGAAAAAGTTTATCAGCTCCCTTAATTGTAATAAAATTGTTGGTTATAACTAAAAGTGGAGAGTAAGTTCAAGTTGAAGTTACGATGAATCAGCTGACGATATCGGAGTGTGGCTTTTAAGTGGGGGCTTCCACGTTGCCGATTATAAATTTTATGGTAAGTAGATAGAATACACTTTGGGCGATGAATTAATCGTATGAAAATGGGAAAACCTTCAATATGTTGACCAGCAGAAGAGCACACATTAGTAAGAACCATTGTGTGCGAGAGCCAGAACAGGATGGCGGTGAAAATGTTGACAATGTTGTGGAGGGAATTGTGCCTAATGAAGGATCTGCTTATGTACGAGAGGGAACAGGAACTACAAGAAGCAGTTGAACAACAAGGAACACTTGTTCAGTGGAACAGAAACAATAAGATGATTTGCATAAACAGGCTGAAGCTCAATTTTCGTTAGCAGTCCGTTAATGTTACTGCGGTAATTGTAAAATGTGTCATTGACAATTGTAAAAATCTTGTGAATACTAGGTTGAAAAAATCTCATCTATGTGCATTTTTGTAGTTGCCAAATACTCTACTGCTTGTAGGTTCCATAACTTTGGTAGCATAACCATAGGTAGTGAATGTTGATGAAATCCCACATCACGACAGGTATTTACAGGTTTAGGCTGATACAAAGCTCATTTTATTTACTCTGTTGTTTCATTTACTTTAGTGGAATATAATGTAGTTTATGCCGGAAAAACTCACCCCCTGCCATACACACTTGAGGTTGCTTGCAAGGAAATTTGTAGATGATTGAAAATTTGGCCTCCCTCCACCCCAGCTTCCTCAAGGTAGGCTTGAATTTAAAACTACACAGCACTTGAATTCCAGATGCAAGCCGCATTACTGTCAGACCAGGGCTGTCTTAAATTCAACATTGGTCCATCTTACTGTCAGTTCAGGGTTGTCTAAAATTCAACATGGGTCTACCTTACAACCAGTAACACTTGGTTCGATATTCAGCTCTGTATCTACCGTATTCTTACACTAGGAGATGGCTGAGAAATTCAACTGACGTTGCACTCAGGACTGAGTATCATGCATTCTAATTATAATGCGGTTTTATCTGACTATTTCCTTATGCGTGCGTGTTTTTTCCACTATTGCGAGGAAAGGATATCTATGATCGCCAGGGTCTGAATTTGGCCGGCCATACACCTGGTTAAAAATTGATCAAATGTAGGCGATGCTGCGATGAATGATTCAGGTAAAGTGAATTGGATCCGTTCGGGAAATGTAGAGGGATTGGAGCCGTTGATTGAATCCGTGGTCGTGAGCGCGCGTAGCAGAAAAGGGAAGCGGCAGCGGGTGCTACCACTCTCCCTGTCTGAGTGGGGGGGGGGACCACGCTCAGAGCGATAGAGCAATTACCGTGCGCTGGCCCACTGTCATATCGCGACATTTGTCGGTCTATGACAGTGAAATGATGTGCCCTATCGTGAATTAACGTCACAAAATACATACGTATTATAAAATATTACGGCAATGCAATAAGTTTCGGAATTGAATATTTTCGTGATTAATTCCGCGTAGGGTCATTTTAATGACGACGTTTCGCGGTCGTACCAACTCATATTTTCAGGTCTGACGAAGCGAGATGAAGGCTATCGATACGGTGTCATCAACATAACTCAAGGAGGTTTTCACTCCAAAGCTTCAAGAGTTATTTTGTATACAAATCCATTGCCATGCGCGAACATCTGTTAGAAAAGGAGGATCGGGTTGGTGCGGTGGCTATAGTACTAGCCTACCACACGGGCGGCCAGGGTTCAAATCCCTGCACAGGAAGATGTTTTTCAGGGGAAACTTGATCCCTACTTTAGTGTCTAGTGGAGGACACTTCAAGTGGAGTATTCCGTCTGTCGGATGAGACGTTAAACCGTGGTCCCCTTGGCGCCTTTCGTTAGGAGCAGACTAATGCCGACGCCGGGTTTCCATCCACCCTTCCTCCCTTACCTATCCCCTATGGCGCAAATGACCTTAGCTGTCGGTCGCCTCCCCAAATACCCAATCCAATCTGTTACAAAAGGCAATTCAGTGCCAACATGGCCCAGTGGAGATAACTCATCAAGTAATCTGTCACTTCTCTATCCAACAGCCGAAACTAACATTCTAAGCGACCAAAGCGGGAAGTTGGATCGCGGAGAGCGGGAGGGAAGGTTGCTATGGTGCAGGCACCGCGACCGCCGATTTCGCTCAAACTATAGCATAGTGGAGTGGATGTTAACAGGCGCGCGGTCCCACTACCAGGCGGGTGCGTGAGTATGATAGAAGACGGAAGCATTAGTTTCAGAATTTAACATGACTCCTTTTATTTGAAAATTCTTCTCCACAGGCCACAGGCGTATTTTGATGAGAATGGCCTAATGTCCAGTGGAAGCCGTTTGACTAATCATATTCCTGTCATCGAAAAAAATCTCTCACCGATCATTTATATCCTAGGGTAGAATAGTACACGAAATCAAAGAGGTAACAATTTATGGGAGCTCACCTGCGTTATGACAACAGCATGTGAGAAAGAAGTGTAATACATTTGGCGATATCAAGTCCAAGCCAAATAAGTAATTACTACCTGCAAAACGGCAAAGTCATCACAGTGGACGAATCTGACAGCCCAAGGGGAGTTTTAGTACTATAAATTCAACCGATAACTCTGCTAAACTCACTTTTGTATTCATATGTATTTCTATTGCATGCTTCACATAAAATAGAAAGGCATATTTACTCAGTCGATTAGAATTTCTACACTCAATTGGTGAGTGAATATGTAAATGAAAACCTATTTTGAACAAATATTTTGATCTCTAGGAACCATATATAATTGAGTGAGGTACAAATAGTCTGAGCTGTTCAGGTACCAAAAATACCAAATACTACTGCTGGCGAGTACTGTCTTGGTATTTGAACCGATGTATTGCGGAAGAGCAGCTCTGACATGGATTTCAGACGCCCCTCCCAACCGATTCCAAAGAGATGATACGACCAAACCACGGCAGAGAGAGAGAGCCGAGTGACCGGGGGTCGTGCCTCACAGAGAAGGAGAGGGGCAGGGGGGATTGGAGAGGGGGGGGGGGGCAGTGGGGGCGGCGGGGGCGAACGACGGCGCATAGTGAAAGTGGCGTCTCGCAGCGCGCGCCCTCCTTCGAAACCCCCCGTCCCGCCCCCGGTCACCCCCTGCCCCGCTCTCGCGTGGCCCCGGATATCGATTTCCTATTGGTCGGGGAGGCCGCCCCGTTGCCAAATCTCGCCTCCCCCCCTTCGCCCCCTGCGGGACATGCAGCAAAGGGACGTGTAGCACCGCCCCCTCCCCCCCCCCCTGACGTGCATTTTCTCGCGAATGGATGGAAAGAGGGTGTCGAGGGTGGGTTGGTTATTTGGGGGGCGGGGGGGGAGGTGAAAACGAGAGAATTTTTTTGGCGTGAGATGGCAGCACTCCGCTTCCGAAAGATGCGGAACGAAGTAAAATGTTGAAGCATGCTGTAGTTTTTCTCTCTCGACACTATAAAGGGCGTGACGCCGCACTGCATTCCTTTGACATTGATTGTTTCCTGAGTTTCAATGTGTAATAAGTTTATTGTTTATTTTGTGTGTCATGTTTTCTCTTATTTCTAGCTTTTGTGTTTTAATGTTTAATTTGTTACTTTGTATGGTTGTTGTTGGTTGTGAGGGAATTGTTGAAGTTTGGAGAGGGGGTATTGTTGGAGAGGAGATAGGTGGTGTACTAGAGAACCGTAAATAAAGCACTACCAAAGAAAACACCAAGGCGTTACAAGGGGAATCAAGGATAGAATGTTTACCTCTCTTGAAATACAAATTTTGGGCAATCGATTGGTTATTTCTCCTGAGGCTCTTTCAACGGTGTACCAAAGATCCACATACTTGGAAACTCACTCACTGTTAAGTAGTGGCAGTATTTTAGCAAAGAGAAAAGTAATAGTGGGTAAATCCATTCTGAGGATAATACTGCATCAGTCGAGTCAGATGTATATTTCTGGCAGATAAAATTGTTACCATTAGGTAAAAGAAATATTTAAAATACTGGTTCCCTTGGTTTCAGGTACAGCTCAAGTTAATGTTGACAACGTTCCTCTTCGGAAACAGCAAGTGTCTTCGGCTCGAAGATGAGGAACGTAGAAGAGCAACACTGAACAAAAACTAAATTACCCAAAAAAGAAACAAGAAATTCCCAAAAAGTGACACGAGGAGCTATATCCAAAGCCATGGGACCCTGTTGTTCAAGTCCTCTGCAGAAGTCTTAGCTATAACTATGCAAAATACGTTCAAAAATTACCTGCACATATATTTATCTTCCCTTAGAGACAATACATAAAATCGTTCAATAACATTATTTAAAACAATTAAATACTTCTTGAACATTGAATAGCCAGTAACATTTACTAGGGTCCAATATTTTCTACGTAAATAGCACATTCGCACGCTGGCTGTATTTCTACAAATATTCATTAATGTATCATAATTGACGCTCAATGAATCAGGTCTCATTAGGTATCATCTCTTGTCAAACAAATGTTGAAAGAGACAAAAGATTCGAAAAATTGCGGAAATTATAAAGTAAATTGAATAAGAAATCCCAAGCAATCATTTTAATTAACCAAATAATCGAACTTCATTCAATAATACTCGAATTGATGAGGAAAAAATGGATTATAGTAATTCGATATACCAATTTGGGGGTTTAACTTGGCCGAATATATTGTTATTCTGATTTTTACAGGATCCAATGTCAGATGCAACTCATCAATGTTAGATGCAGGTTTGAGAAACGATAAAAAGGTTTCAAAAGGTATTAGCTTCCAGATGGAGAACTTTCATGAAAGCAAACGCTCCCGACGCGGATTTGGATAAAATGTATGGGTGTGGCTTAACCCATTTCCGCCCAGAAAAATTTTTGCTTGCGGTTTTGAAGAATTTTTGGTATTTATTCATGTGGTCACTTCAAGTGCTCATGCGACATATTTTGGTGATCGTGCCCTTGAGCGACGCAGAGTTGACAAGTTGATTGGCATTAAGGTCGCGGTTCCTCCCACAGAGTGTCTTACACTTGGAACTTCAGGGTGTAGACATGTGGCTACGGTGGGCGGAAATGCGTTAAATTTGCACGGCATTACTGCAAATTACAACGGTTTAGCGAAATAAAAAGATTTTTTTTAAATCTCGCAAGTTTAGGTTCTCAGGTTAGAGATCTAATGTGTGGAGCCGATAGACATAAACTTCGTGAATACAACTTAAACCTGAGAGCAGGAGAAAATTAAAAATACGCATTCTCGGCCGCAAAACGCAGCCAAACACCGCTGAGGCTCCGGTCACGGCGTCACTCGAGAGGCGGGGAAGGGGGGTTAAAAGGGGTGGGGGTGGGGGGGAGGCGAGAGCGTCGTGGGGATTGCGGCGCCGGATCCATCGGCCTTTAAGAGAGGATGAAAAGGGGTGGGGGGTGGAAGGCGAGACACACTTGCACGACACGCGCTCTCGCTTTAATCTTTAATGGAAAGGGAGTGGACGTGTGGGAACGATGCTACAAAAGTAGTACAAGCATAGAATAAGTATACATAGAGTGGCAAAGCAATGCTAAAAACTGGACATAATTTATTTAGAGCTTTGGGAGGAATTTCTCAGGTGCCACCACCTAAGGGGGGGAAGAGAAGAAGCGCTAGTAGTACTCGGTGATTTTGCATCAACATACAGAGGTGGATTTACCATGGCTGTTGTGTGCTTTTAATCGAGTATCAGGAGGAAATTATTGAAGCAGAGTTAGGTGTACAAATATATATTTATGAGTGAAACTTAGTGACTCTGACTACTCCGAAAGGAAACGGCGTGATTGGTATGTATGTATATATGTACTTGTTTTGTCGTTGCTATGATACATCGGTAGACAGTTTACTCCGTGTATGGTAATCGCGTGTCTTATCATATTGACATGAATTCGATTCATTATAGTCGATGCTCATTAATGCACTTTAAAATACATGTTTAATATGATCTCAACGAATCAATCAGATTTGTTTTCGTTGCAATGGGTCGATAAGTAAACATCCAGGCACCGAAATCATCATAAGAACATCATGTGTGTTAAGCGACACTAAATGAAGTGGCCGTATGCCAAAGCTCATTTGTTATGGCTAGTCGTGCATCTTCGATACACCTGTTCCATCTATCGGCCAAAGTATCATTAAAAACTCATATCCGAATTTCCATATCTCTCTGCCACTCTATATATACTTACTCTATGGTACAAGTATCCTATACAAAGTGAAGGTGCTCTGCCAAAACGACGCCTACTCAACGCGTAGCAATTCAGCCAGCACGTGAGCTCCCATTCGCATGTATTCAAGGAAATAGGGGCAGATTAAAAGCAAATGATCACTAAAATTACTTTGCAAATTTAGCCATAATATCATAAAACTAAAAGCCAACAGATTGTATACATAAATACCACAAAAAAACAAATAAGTACATAAGAGGAGTGGTAAACGTAGGACCCGTGGACAATAGGTTACGAGAAAGCAGACTACTGTAGTATGTGCAGATAATGGCAGAGGATTATTCTGCGGAAGGAATGAGAAAGTGGAAAAAGAAAGAAAGGAAGACCGAAGATGAGATGGAAGGACAAAGTGGCAGACGACATAAAAGGAGAAAGACTGAGGAAAAGAAGAAGGCTTTAGGCCGAAGTGAAAAGGAGGAGAACGAAGAACAAGAGGGACAAACGCCGATCCCATTCGTACCTTCAACTACACACTACGCGACGAGCTGCCGCATGGGCGTATGGCAGGGGGTGTTAGAACACCAGCCGTGAAAATATGTAAGGTTTTTGGAGGTGAAAAGGTGACGTGTATTATGGGATTGTATTTAGTAGAGCTTAGTTTTCACTGTTGTCACTCATTGTGCGTGGAAAGAACGTGTTTTTGGACCTATCTATTCGGTAATGTATCTCTCATATTTTATCGCATCTGTGAGACCTAGAGATGTAGTGAGGCGTCATGACAATTCCTATGCGTCGCAGTGACAAACACGAGTTCTGAATTTCTCAAGCAAATTATTCCTAGCGTGCAGTCTTCGAGTCTCTGGGGGATCCCATCTTAATCTGTGCTGTGAAACACAATATGTTGGCTCGTAACAGTTTTCTACATCTCCATGTACATTCTACCCCACGAGCCGCCAAATGGGCGTATGGCAGGGGGTAGGTCACCAGCCGTGTAAAGATGTAAAATTTTTGGAAGAGAAATGGTGACAAGTACTATGGTAGTGTATATGGAGCAGCTCAGTTTTAATTGTGGTCGCTTATTACGCTCGGAAAGAACGAGTTCTTGTACCTATCTGTTCGGCAGAGTATCTCTCTTATTTTATCGCTTCTGTCAGACCTAGAAATGTAGTGAGGCGTCATGATAATATTCTCTGTGTTGCTCTGAAACACACCAGTTCCGAATATCTCAAGCAGCCTAAGACGAGCGTGCAGCCTTCGACTCTCTAGGGGCTCCCACCTTAATCCCTCCAACAGTTTTAACGCAGCGCGCAGTTTTCCTTTGTATTTTATTAACTTTTTTTGGTTTAATCTTTATGACCAGGGTCCCAAATGCTCGCTGCATATTCGAGGTGTGGGCTAACCAGAACCATACGAGACAAGACAGAGAGAAACGCGAAGTTCTAACGACGCATGCGCTCTCCAGCGGGACAGAGCATTCATTCCACACGGCTCTCTCCTCACACACCCCCAACCACCTCCACCACCACATCCGGAGAGAACTTCGCACCCGTGGACGCACGCCACCCGCCACGCAAGAGAGTGCCGCGGGTCGCCTATTCCGCCCCCTGAGACTCCGACGAAATAGACCTCTTGCATCGACGCGTTTTTCTCCGCCGCGAGACGCCAATCCCTTCCGGGCGGGCGGGGCGCACGCTCGAGTCGTGGGGCGCACGCACGAGTCGCGGGTTCACAGGCGTGGTCTGCGCTGCACACTTGGGTCGCAAGGCGCAGGCATCCGCTCTCGAATATCCGAGTGGAGTGGATTGTCCCGGGCGAATTAACAAACATTTTGAAAGGTTTACTCTTAAGTGGAAGGAAATGGCAACCCCTAGAAATATAATTAACCCTCTTATTGGAGAATCTTGCCAGCGGTTCTAGCGAGAAATGCGGAGGGTAACTTAATGAAATATGTATCACTCTAGGAAAATAAATATTATTAAGTTATTGTTTAAAATACCCATACACGGTTTTTCTTATTGTGTATACATTGAATGAAGGTAATAATTAAAAAAGACTTATACACAATACAAAAAATAATTGTAATTATATTTGTGTGCTGTAAAGTTTGTGTGTGTGTAAAGTTAAACAATATTTGTGCATGAGCCGATATATCGGCCCGCCGCACTTTTCGCCCGAGATGCAAAAGTCGATATATCGGCCCGCCGCACGAAAAGTAATTTACTACTCACTGTAATACTTTCCAGAAAATTATATGAAAAATATCCGAGGTGAGAAATTTTTGAGAATATAACCTATTTCAGACAGGTTAAAGCGTTAATCATGAATACTGGGTGATTCCCCATTAATTCAGTCATGAAAACTAAGTTTTTGCGAAACTAATACCCTGTGAAAATACCACAATTACGTAAGCATGACGTAGTTCCTAGGCGCGGTAATTCAAATCTACGCCACCAAGTGGCAAGGGAGCTCCAACACACGTTTCCCACTAACAGACAAAATGGCGCAGGTGAAAGTGTACGTGTTTCTCGGTAAACGTATCACAAGAGAAACTGTTCTCTAGCAGCTCCATGATCTTAGCCAAAATTGTTGCATTCAAAAAAACTAGGACACTTATATATTATATATAGCATACGATAGTTACGTATTTTGTTTTCGTGAGAAATAAAAACAGCACATAATTTTTCAATTCAACATTTTAATTGATTAATAGTTGGCTATTTCGCAAATATTTTAGCCCGATTCCTCAGGCTTTTCGAAAAGTATACAAAAATATGCTAATAAATTCAGGCTTCACTTCGCGGAACCTCTCCATATCGGGAATCAAGATATTCTACTATTGGTCAACTAGATTGATTTATTCTTTACGACCCGAGTTTCGTCACATAATGACATCATTGTCATTAGTCAAGATAGTCAATACTAGAATATTATGATTTCCGAGAAAAATATGCTAGTTACTACATGCTCCTCAAGACAACTTAAAATAAAGTACGAATGTGGTCTCCAATATGATGAAGGATGTATTCTATATTTACTGGATGAGTTTGTAAAGCGACAGCGATTGAGATCTCAAACATCGTGCGTTGCAGCGAAGGCGTTTAGCTTTCAAGTGCCACTCGAAACCGCGGCGCGGCATTCAGTCGTCGCAAAGCCGAGAAACCGAAAGTTGTTTTTACACCCGCCCACCCCACTCGACCCACCCACCCACCCACCACCATCCCCCTTCAATATCGATGAGTGCCGACGAGAGGCGCCACGGTCGCAGGACAGTGAACACGGCTTACTCGTCCGGCTCTCCGAGGGCATTTACGGGGGAGGCGAGAAAGTAATTAATCGCGCTAAGACGAGCAATCACGCGTTAAATGCGAGCCGCAGACGAGAGGAGAGAGTGAAAGACTTTATAAGAATCTGTACATCCCAGAAAACTAAAAATTAGTGAAAAAATCTTTTGAGCAGCAGCACATGATTGACAAATGAGCCATTGATCGGTTTGTTAAGTTAAAGATTTATGGAGGCAAACGTAAGTCATATAAATTCTAGAAAACTTTAGCATTTCTAAACCTCTATACACCGATTTTTTCGTCCACCATGAGCAGTCATTTCACCTGTTACCCCACTCATGGGAAAATGAGGAACTAAAATTTACTAAAATATCCTTTCGTTGCCAAGCAGTACCATTGATGTCACAAAAGCATATTTATGAAAAAAAACCTAATCAAAGGCAAAAATTAACTCTTTTATGTGTTACCTCCTGTTCACACAGCGTGATAGAGGGTTAAAGATGGCGGGACCCACTTGTTAACTCGTAGCTAACAATATTATCGAATTTCGTGTACTGTACACATCAGACTCAGTTGTGGCCACCGAGAGTCTCAAGTTCCACCAGAAACACATCAATATCTTCTCCAGGATGCATGGTTTGGTGGTCGTGGGTCAACCCACAGCTAGAGTCATATACCATTAGCTCTTGTTGAGGGTTGGTTGACAAGAAAGTTATCCATCAAAAGGAAAAAAGCTGCGGGAAAACCTCCAGGAAAGTGAAGGCAGGAGACCACTCGTGGAGATCGACAGATGTACATCCTACAAAATGAACGGGTTCCTGCACCTTGAGTTCCACCGACGAAGAATCCAGTAGGGATCAAGACTTCACTCGGCCCCAACCGAGACTCGATCGTGGCACGCCTAATTGGGAAGCCAGAAATCTAGAAAACACTTCAGTCTGATTCCTAGAAAATAGTGCATCTCAAATTGAAACGGGACTTAGGAGAACAGGACAGAAAGTCATGTCCTAACGAGACAAATGGAAAAAATTCCCTAAAAACTAAACCTCTCCAACATGACAGCTGGCACATACTGACTTCGGCATAACATGTCACAATAGACAAGTTTGGTGATAGAGTTTTGATACATAGACTCGCTAAATCGAATCGAGCGAGACTTGCATGATGATATCTAAATGAAAATGAAAACTTTTCGTAAGAATTAAAAAGAGAAACGCGACACGAAGAGAATGCCATTGGGTGGAAAGTAACGCTAGGTATGTTAAAGGATGAATATCTCCGAGAAACGTCCCAGCTTTACCTAAATCGCTGTTCAGAGGAGATGTTGGGTGTCGCATGAATTCACGCCCTGTGACGCTTATCCAAGTTATAAAAGCGCAAGAGTTGTACGAGCGTCAAACCCGCATAAAAGGACACGACTTTTAATTCGTGATTTTTTTAATCTAGGAAACTTCGTGAAATTTTCTTCCACAATTAATTTCAATTGTGAACTGAATTTTCCGTAAAATATTCTCCTCTTCACTTTTTCATGATTGCCAAAACATTATTTTTCCTTTCTTCTTAAATGACTAGATCAATATTTAGATGTATGCCAGTAGAACGGGGTTAAGTCACTTTCCATCACATTTAGCTTCTCATTTACCCCGGGTGATTGATCCATTTGGCCACACGTATTCGGCGGAAGATGAATAGGAACGGGACATAATGCCTTGGATTTCCAAGTTGCGTACAAACAGTGGCGCATCGGGACGCGTGCACGGAGGCGTCGGTGGTGCAGTCCAAGAGCCGCGGCTGCAGAAATGTCCGAGAACGCACACGCCGCACAGAGGTCGAGAAATTTCGGTTTTTATGTCAAAAGCCGGTTTCCTGATCTTGTGAAAATGACCCAAAAATCTACCTTAAGGCAGTGTGAGCGAAATATCATTTCACGGAGGAATCAATGCATTTGCTATCACTTCAAAGAACAATATCTCACCCTTCCGAAAATACCAAAATATCAGTCCCTTCCTTCCCGGGATTATTGACGAAAAGTGCTATATGGTCAGCTATTTGGCAAAGGAAATGTTACGCGTATGCACCCCAAGGAGACCCTATTAAAAAATGAGGAATTTCCAACGCCTAGATCTCGTAAAAAAATTAACATGATGTAGTTTGTACGTTTTCTCAACTATTTTGGAGAATGAATCATATTATCACCGCAGTAATTCTTTCAGAATCTCAAATAAACCTTCCGTTGTGAACTAGTTTTAAACATACAGCATGAAAAAATAAGTCAAATTAAAGACTTACGTGGATATTTTTATTTTATTACCTCGAATTTCAGCCGTAAAGAAGTGAATTATTGCGCCATTATTATAACAATACTAAATCCATGCTTCCTACAACTGTAGAAATCAAAACGCTAAATCGAATTTGGTCACCGTTATGACGGGGAACCTCTCTCTTTCAAACTACTGAAAGCAAAGATAAAAATAACTATGCAAGGAATTCTTTCCCTATGCCACAGTTTTTCCCCAAAATAACCACCTGAATACGAGTGAAATTTAAGGCAATTCAATTTTCGTAGTTTGTTTTGCTTTTTAGTTCCATCCATAGGATACGCTTAAGGTAGTTCGAGCGAAAAATCATTTTACTTAGAAATAAATGAATTTTGACTCATTTTAAAGAAAAATATCTCACCCTTCTAATGACACCGAAAATTCAACCCATTACCACATTACATACGGAGATTTTTCCAAAAAATACCAGCCCTTTTACATGGGAAATGGTACGTGTATGCACTCCAGAGAGACATATTTTACAATGAGGTATTTCTAACACTTAGATGTCGTAAAAAACTAACAGCGTGTATTTTGTATGTTTTCTCACTATATTTGAAAATTAATCATATTGTCACCGAGTAGGTTATTAGGTATCGCAAAAACCCTTCCGTTTTGAAGGAGTTTCAAACGAACCGCGCGAATACAATGAGTCAAGTTAACGACATATTTAGATATTTTCATTTAATTACATACAATTTCTGTCGCATAAAATTATATTATTGCACCATTAATAATGGAATATTTAATTCATGTGTCCTACAGCTTGTGAAATTAAAATGTATAATTCGAATATGGTCTCTATTATGACTAGGGAACTATCTCGCTTTGATTACCTTAAGCAAAGATAAAAATCACTACGCAATGAATTATTTCCCTATGCTACAGTTTTTTTCCCAAAATACCGACCTGAATACGAGGGAAATTTAAGACAATTTAATTTTCTTAGTTTGTTTTGCTTTTTAGTTCCATCCATAGGTTAAGCTCACGCTTCGTGAAAATTAGTGCTGCGCGAATCAGGGATTTTCATTTCGAATCGAATCTCCCAAAAAAAATTCAAATCGAATCGAAACTAATTTTTTAAAAATATTCGTTAGCGAATCAAATCACCCTAAAGAAATTCGCTGGGCGAATCGAATTTGAATTCTAAATAAAATGCAAAAGTTTATGCAGAGTTAAAGTAATATAGATTTTCACTATATTTCAGGGCCTTACATTAGCTTACACATCTAAATAGTGACACAAAGAATGGCACAGAATAACGTGTGGTCGTTTAAATTTTCGTTTCGCGTGAGGAAAACATCGTCTAAACGGACGGCGCGTAATTCGGGGATGAGCGCCATGTTTGAATGCATGTAACGATTCGAAGACGAAACTATCTGATTCGAATATTAAGAATCATTCGCTTTCAAAGCACCCCGATTTGCAGGCAAAGCGAATTAAGCCTGATTCGAGTCGATTCGATTCGATTTCGGTGCATTCGGACAGCTCTACTTTATATCGTTTTACGAGATTGAGCAGCATCCTTACTTGGTACTCATCGAGTTTGCGTGTGCTCCGCGACCACGTGCATCGTCGCATCCTTTCCCTTCCGATTCCCTTCCTCGTCTTTTTAAAGAGATTACACGCCGACGACTCCCTCACTCTCACTTTAAGCGCACTACCCCCCCTCCCACCCTCCTCCCTCTCCTCCAGCCTCCCCTCCCCATCTCCCCCACACACCCTCTCCGGCGCCGGAAGACTTGAAGAGGCGCACTTAAAGCTTTAAGGCGACCGCACCACTCTCTCTCTCTCTCAATCTCTCTCCTTCTACCCCCTCTTTTCCTTCCGGCGCATGCGCGCAAAGCAGCCCTTCCCCTCCTCCACCCACCCTCCAACAATTCACCGCCCCCCCTCCTCTCGTCCCTACTCTCCCGTAATCGCCCGGAGCGATCCATCCGCTTTAAACAAGAGAGGGGGAGGGATCCATTTCCGGCAAAGGAAGAATAAAGACTCGCGCTGTAAATACCCAGGGATCGTTAGCACGACCGCCGCGCCGCCGTTCTTGACGCTCCGCGATCGCACGTTCAACCGCGGCTCACGCAATCCCGCGACCTCCCACCCGCACAGCGGTTCCCACACTCCGCAATCGAGAAGGAAATTGGTTTTCTTCAATACTTTTCAACCTATGATCCCTATGGCACCACTTTTGTGTTTCCACATTGTCGTAGAACCAGGGCCGACAGCTTTTATACACAAATACCAGTTAAGGTAGTCCGAGAGAGATAGTTCCCTAGTCATAATAGAGACCATATTCGAATTATACGTTTTAATTCCACCAGCTGTAGGACACAGCAATTAAATATTGCATTATTAATGGGGCAATTGTATAATTTTATGTAACAGAAATTTTAAGTAATTAAATGAAAATATCAATATAAGTCTTTAAATTGACTCATTTATTTCACGCGGTACGTTTGAAGCTCCATCGAAACGAAAGATTTATTGTGATCCAGAAGAATTTACTGTGGTGACAATATAGTTAATTTTCAAAAATAGTTGAGAAAACACACAAACTACACACTTGATTTATTGACGAGATCTAAGTGTAGGAAATACCTCATTTTTAATATAAGGTCTCTCTGGAGTGCATACACGTACCATTTCCCATATAAAAGGGCTGGTCTTTTTCGTCAAATATGTCGGAAAGTAATGTGGTAAGGGGTTGAATTTTGGTGTCAATGGAAGGGTGATATATTTTTGTTTTAATTGTGACTAAATTCATTGATTTCTAGCTCAAATGATATTTCGCTCAAACTACCTTAATAACAAAGGGTGGACAGCCGAAGGTGAGGAGAACAGAAATGGACGGATTAAAAAAAAATTATGAGACTAATAACACAGGTCTGCGACATAAAAATTGTTTCAAATTTAATAAGTGATTTTTATAGTGTTTCAACGCTGATTTCGGGAAAAATGGTGAAAAAATTCCATCACGTACAGTTATTTCACAAACTGCTTGTCTAGTTTTTTTCGATATTTTTATACATATTTCAGTACTCTAGTGAGTTTGAATTTTGGTTTTGAGGATCTACATAAACTGTTATTTAGCCTAAAGTACTTTTAAAAAGTATTACAAAAAACTATGAGGCATTTTCAGTTACATAGCCGTTTTTATACTATATACGTAAAATAAAGAGTAATTAGGAGAAACCAGCAGTATTTTCATGTCAGTGCTTGTCCTTGCCCTCCCCCCTCCTCCATCCACTTACTGACTCACTGAGCATCTTTCATGTCAGTGCCTGTCTGTCGCGCTGCCCCTTCCCCCTCCATCACCAAGCAGTGAGCTTCTGCTATTGTCCTTCAGTTCACAGCACCTCTTCACTGTGTGCTGTTCACGTGTTGTTGTTACTAGTGCTTTAAAGTAGTGACTGTTTTCTTGTGTTGTGAAGTTATTTTATGGACAATGGCTACCAGAGGATGTATAAACTCACCAGATTGCTTCTGCTACATTTGTGGTAACTATACCGTTAAAAAGCAACAAAGAAACATTTCCGATTTTGTTAAAAAGGTATATTTTGCCTATTTTGGTATAAAGTTAGGCGATCAAGATAAGCCTTGGGCCCCACACAAAGTTTGTTCAGTGTGTGTTGAAGAACAGAGACAATGGTTTCAACGTAAAAAGCAGTCCTTACGTTTTGGAATACCAATGGTTTGGAGGGAGCCCAAAAATCATAGTGATGACTGCTATTTTTGTTCTTGCAACGTACAAGGTTTCAATTTGAAAAACAAAAAGGATATTTCTTACCCTAACATTCAATCAGCCATTCGCCCTGTTCCTCATGGACCTGAAGTACCAATACCCTCTCCTCCAGATTCTTTGGATGATATTTTAGATGATCACGAGCCATTGGCTCAGCAAGGTGATAGTGAAAAAGACAGTGATTGCTACGATCCTGGCACAACCGATCCCATTCCATTCTCACAATCTGAACTGAACGATTTAGTTAGAGACCTGGGCCTTTCTAAAGACTCGGCAGAGGTTTTAGGATCTAGATTGAAAGATAAACATATGTTGGCACCGGGTACATCCTTTTCTTGGTATCGATCGAGGGAAAAAGAGTTTGTATCTTTCTTCTCTCAAGAAAGTGACCTGGTGTTTTGCAGTGATGTTCCTGGACTTATGGCACGTTTTAAAATAGAATATGCTCCTGATGAGTGGAGACTTTTTATTGATTCTTCAAAAAGAAGCCTTAAAGCAGTACTTCTACACAATGGCAATAAGTATGCTTCTATGCCAGTTGGACACTCGGTTCACTTAAAAGAATGTTACGAAAACCTTGAACTGGTTTTAAACAAACTCTGCTATTCAGACCACAAATGGACACTCTGTAGTGATTTAAAAGTGATTTCAATGCTGCTTCGTCAACAAAGTGGCTATACAAAGTTCCCTTGCTTTCTCTGTGAATGGGACAGTAGAGACAGAAAGTAACACTACATAAAAAAAGCTTGGCCCTTGAGAAAAACCTTACAGGTAGGGTTTAAAAATGTTGAGAGGAAAAGCCTTGTGGATCCCAAAAAGGTGTTACTTCCACCACTTCACATTAAGTTGGGGCTGATGAAACAATTTGTTAAGGGATTGCCAAAAGAAGGGGAGTGTTTCCGATATCTTTGTGGACAGTTTCCTGGTTTATCCGAGGCAAAGCTAAAGGAAGGAGTCTTTGTCGGACCAGACATTAGAAAACTAATGACAGATTCCAACTTTGTGGACAAAATGGAAACAAAAGAAAAGGCAGCATGGACATCTTTTAAATTAGTTGTTACCGGTTTCCTAGAAAACAAAAAAGATCCAAACTACAAGACAATCGTCGCAGACATGCTCGACAACTTTAAGAAGCTGGGCTGTAACATGAGCATTAAAGTTCATTTTCTCCATTCACATCTTGACTACTTCCCTACAAACCTTGGTGATGTAAGTGAAGAGCAGGGCGAAAGATTCCACCAAGACATCAAAGAAATGGAAAGAAGATATCAAGGAAGATGGAACTTCAACATGATAGCGGACTACTGCTGGATGTTAAAAAGAGATGATACCCAACGAGTCCACAGCCGGAAAAGCAATAAAAGAAGCTTCGACACAAAGCGAAAGCGTTATTATAAGGAATTATGAGCTTAAAGAGAAATGGAAGTGTACTAGAAATATAGTTTAGAACATGATTTACAAATAAAATAATATTTTATAACTTTGGAAAAAATGTGAAAAATTGCTTACATTTTGTTATTATACCCACAAATACTCCCTTTTTTGTGAGAAAACCTGACGTGATAGAAAAAAATGGATAGCATTTTTGAAATCAGCTCTGAAAAGTACATAAAAGTCAGTTATCAAATTTCAAACAAAAAAAATAAAATTTTTTTTGTAGACCTGTGTAATGTTATGATTTCTTGGTTACTAAATATAGAATATCAGCTGTCAAATGAACTTCATTGACAAAGCAGAACTATTCCATTTGATAGTACGCGATATTTTACCAAGGCATCTATTGCCATGAATACCTTTTCAAAGCACTTCCTAAGTAAGATTTAAAATAGTTTGAAGTAGAGTTGTTGAAAATCAAGGTATGACAGGATATTCTTACTGCACATTAATTGTCTGTCTTTGCCTCCTTTTGTTGAAGAAAAAAGCTTAACTGCACTTCCACTTCCACTCATTAGGTCGTACTAAAGGTGAAACTCTAAAAATCGTAAAAAACAGCTTTTGGAGTTTCACCTATATTATATTAATCAAGCCGTAATAGCTCACCTCTTAATTGACCAATTAGGCATTGGAATGTAATGGTTACATTAAAACAGGGAAGGTAGCAAATTTTCGTTTCCATTACTTTCTAATTCTACTGGAAGGCAATAAATAGCATTCTTAGGATTACTTAATGATAGTAACTGGTAAATAAAAAATTTAATGATGAGCATTCGTAATCCCAACCATTGTCGTTAAAAATTGTATATCAGCAACCGAACCTTATTTTTGACGACGTATCAATTTCCCCACAAAAACAGGGTCTACTAGAGCTAGTGTGCGGCTGGCCTCGTCCTACACTTTCAAAGCATGCCAACAAATTTAGGGCCTAGAGTCAAAGTTACTGTATTGATTGCTCAGTAAAAAATCCTTGAATTAAAGATTACACCAAGCTGCCAATTCAAGCAAGGGAAATAATATTTCTATGAATGCTTATGTTCATCCCGGTGACCATCGACGGGGAGATTTCGTGGACCCATACGTGTCACACAATCTCCTGGTGGATGTCACCTGTACATGAGCAAAATGCAATCGTGGGAGTCCCTTGGCCTTCCCTTGGCTCCCATTGATAGTTTGGAGTCGACTTCTGTCAATTTCTGTCCACTTACTTTAGGATATAACACTCTTCGCAAAATTCTTTCACGATTTCAGCGTTTTAATGCACCTCAACACCGCTTATGTATATGCGTCGCCTAATTTCCATATTGTGACACTCAATATCACTATCAACCTCAATTTTCCTCTGTTAGTCATTTTTTTTATCTTCGGCTAGGAAATTCTGCGCCATTCTACTCATTTGCAAAGAGATGGGCAATCACGTCTTTGTTTTCGGCGAATGTCTCTGTAGAGAGGGCCAAAAGCAGTCGTACTCACTCATTCTCCTCTCGAAACGTGTGGAAAACACGTGCGTTAGGGAACCACTACTGTTTTACCCGCGGAAAACTCACCTGAAAAGAAGAAAGAAAAAATTAATACTTCAAAGTCCAAATATAAATGCTCATTACGTGCTGCACGAAATTAAATGCCCATTATGGCAACTTGAATATCTTCAAGGAAAGGGATACATTATAACGCCGTCGAACGCTTTTTCAAAGGTCCTTAGGGTTCATAATTAATATAATGCCTCATAAAACTTAATATCACATAAAAGAATCAATTTACTAAGTTATTTTTCACGCACATTTTAAGGTACATTAATGCGTAACATACGCACGAACAACAAAAATATATTTCACTAAACGCCAAAAATTTACGACTATTCCGTTTTAATGCAGACGCACATTGGTCATAGAACATCGTTCAGCGTTCTAAATCACGCTGATACTTGAGGATCATGATTGTCAGCTACATCATTTTCTGAGGCTGAATAATCATTAAAATAGAAGCGGTACCTATTTTCAACTTTAATTTAGAACGGGCAAAAAATAAAGACATGTAAAAGATTGTACATTTCCTTTAAAAATAATCATGATTAAGCAGGTGGGGTAGATCTCCCCGGGAAAAAAGTAGAGGCGTAGCTTATATTTCGTTGTCAGCCGATTCAACGACAAAAAAAAGTAAATGAGCAATGGTCACTTCGTGGAGGAAGTGGATTGGGTCATTCTAAAACGGGAATAAAAACCTGATCATGTACTTAATTTAAGGAAAGTGTATAAATTACTTCGCATAAAAGTCAGAAATCGATAATTATAATTTATGTTTCCGCGTGATTCTATTCACAAGTATGACATCAATGAGGCGACTTGTGCGTACTAAGAAAATCCCACGGCAGCAATTCCCGGGTCAGCAAGAAAATAAAATGCGTACATAGGGACTACACGCTGTTAGTTTTCTTACGACATCTAAGTGTTAGAGAAACCCCATTTTGTAAATAATGCCTCTCTGGAGTGCATACACTTACCATTTCCCATATAAAAGGGCTGGTATATTTGGGGTCATTAGAAGGGTGACATATTTTTCTTTGAAATGAGACCAAGTTCATTGATTTCTAAGTAAAATGATTTTTCGCTCAAACTACCTTAAGACGGGACTCGCATCAAGAGAGAAGCGGGCGTGGGAGGAGAAGGGGGGCGTGGCACACGTCCCGTGGACAGATGACAATCGACGTCCGTCCGAAGGAAACAGTCGCGCGCGCGTGACTGGAGAGGGAGAGAGAGAGAGAGAGGGGGGGATGACAATATGCGGAGGCGACTGCCGGCCCACGCATCAGAGGCGCCGCCGAACGAGAGGACGACGACCGAAGAACAGCTGACAATCGGCGGGGGAGGGGTGGAAGAGGGAAGGGGAGGAAGCGCGAGAAAGGCGACACTGAACTGGCCACGCTCACACGTGCCCAGATTGTCCCCCCCGGGGAGGAGGAGGAGGGTTGGAGGGGGTTGGTGGAGGGGATGGACACGAAACGGCGAATCAGTGCCCCGCCTATTCATTCCCGACTTGTCGTATTGACCGGTGTTAAGACATGCCGTGGACGTGCACCTTCCCTCTTCGAGTGCGGCATGACGTGATGGGTAGCGGAAGGGTACCGTGAGCGTTCCAGCTTTCACTAGGCCCACTCACGGTACCAATGACGTGATATCACGTCATCAGCCCCGGCGTAAAGACATCCATGACGTGATATCACGTCATGCCGCACTCAAAGGGTTAACCCGCATAGGGACATGTTTAAGTATTATTTTTTTTATTATATCTTCACTATCCCGAATCGAGCACAATGGGCCAATTTACGTCGGGTGAATAACAGTAACAACAGACGAGAGACAAACACCTGTCTTGGGCAGATAATATTCTACAGATAATATTCTACCCAGGGAGGACACGAACCTGCGACCCTCGGGTTAGCAGGCGAGAACTTTAACCCGCCAACACTGGGGTCGAGATATCACTTCATATGGCATTCAATGATTTAGGTACATCAAAAAGAAAACATTTCACCTTTCCACAGGTTCCTAATAATCAGCCGCTTAACATTAAACTCATCGAGATATTTTCAAACATAATAATGAAAGCTCTTTTACATGGAGAATGGAACGCATTTGCAATCCGCAATTTGCAAGACATTTTGAAAAAATGAGTTCATAACGCATACATGCCGTCAGAATTTTATAAGTGTAGTCTGTAACAATTCCGAATCATTTATAAAAATGATCCAACAAACTTCGTGACTTTCACAGAATAGCAACTTTCTGTTGAAAAGGCGCTTTCACCGAAAAGAGGGAAAAAAATTAATTAAATTCAAGACGAGGCCTATGTAAGCATATTTATTTCATTAATGAATATTCCAGTCACACAACACTATATTGTTATTGCTCTCATTAACGTCCGTATGCATTTGTCTCTCTTTTCATGCTCATTACATTGTGCCACTGTCAGCTGACAAGAATTCTATGCGAGGGCAAATTTCTAAATAAATAAAAATATTTTGGCTACGAATTTCACAGCATTAGTTCATATTTCTCACAGCGGACGGAATTAAAAAAAACAAATCAAATTCAAATGTGGCATCCATTACGACGCGAGAAAAAAACCTCGCTCAAACAACCATTAACGAAGTTTATTTCGCGAGCAATCCAATTCTACAGGCCTCAGAAATCAACAACACCCCCAGGCCAACTGGGAGACCACCCGAAATCCACTTCTAGCGACTGGTAGGGACACGAAACCCTGTAAGTCGTGAATTGGCATCAAAGTCGCTGAAGATTTAAGCGCCATCATTCGAATTCGATATTGATATTCACCGAGAATTTGAAGAGAAATTCCCGAAGATCATAATCCGCTCGACGTCCGATACTCATCAAATAAAGCGTAGACCATCGAGGTCCCAATCCGGTCGAGAATTTCGATAGCTGATCTCACATCACGAGGAGAGGTGTGTCCTGCACGACGAGGCTGACTCTTATTTGAGAGTATCTATCGCGAACACAGCGAGAGAACTTTCAATCACCGCACTGAATAAATAATACGCTAGGAAGTCACGCGCCCGGGTACAAAAATACACTCCATACGCCAATATCTCGATTAAGTAGAATGATTTTTTCATTGCAAATTTTACTACTCTGATACACATCTTTACACCCGTGTATAAAACTCCACACTACATCATTTATCCAATGAAATGTTCGGAAATTCGTCTGAGTTTCTCGTTCTAAAATTGAGCCAATGAAAACTGAAATATTATCTCGCATTCCAGGCAGGGGAAACCCTACTCTAAATGATCCTCTATTTGGCATGACGCGATTTTTAAGGCATCCATAGACCACAAGGAACAGCAGCGGGGTCAGCAGTGGTCTGGATTCGTGAGGCTGGAGTGAAAAAGAAAAATTCGATAAATATCTTACCCGAATATGTTTTTTTTGGAAACAAGGAGATTTTGCAAACGGTATTCCTGGTAAATGAGTTCACGCGGCGCCGCCACATGAGCGAACACATGAAACAAGTTGGGGTCGACGAAGATTTTAAGAATTTTTGAAAATTATGTATCCCTAGGCGGAATAGGAGACCTGAAAAAACGAGTAGTTTTCGGAGATGATCGAATATTCCGAAATCTGGATAGAGAGCAATATGTTGGAGATTAACGCTTTTCTAGAGTTGAGGAGTGACTGCTTTAAATCCCGGGACCACTTGAGACGAGTTCGTTTAAAGAGTCCCCTTCTACAAATCACGCGTGCACCAATGCCCACGAAGCAACGTGGCCGAGGAGCGGTAGACGAATACTTCCACAGAAACAAATGCCTCTCGAATCGCGAGGAGAAGCGCGCGTCTTTGTTCGAACCCTTTCGTCAGCAGCCCAGTTTGCAATTCGTGTACACGACCACGGCACGATGGAGTCGCGCTCGGGTAAGGGTGGACCACGCTCTTCGACGGCCCCCATCGACCCCCTGGGGCCCTCCATACCACTGCGGATTTGGGGGGGGGGGAGGAGTAGGGAGGCGTCGACGCCGCGCGGGGAGGAGACACGACGGAGGAATACTCATTAAAGACGAGAGAGCGGAAGTCATACCAAAATTACGCCCCCCCCCCTTCTCCTCCTTACACCCTTCCCGCTTTATAAGGGTTCCACATCACGTCCCTCCTCCTCGAGGGGCAACGGAAAGAGAGACGGAGAATAGGGGGTGGAAGCATTAGGAATAAAAACCACCCTGGAGCTCACTGACTCGACAGCCCTCGGGTGCGGAATGGGAGGGAAAGGGGGAAGAGGAGGGCTGGGAGGGGTTGCTGTGAATGATAACAACCTTATGCAGAGCGACGCTGCTTCTCGTTGTGGAGACGACGACTTCTCCAACCACACCCCCCTCCCCCTCCACAACACCACCTGAGAGGGGTGGAGGAGAAGACAACAAAGAGGGGAGTTTTGCGCGCATGCGCACCGCCAACATCCCTTGTTCTCCCCCCCCCCCCCAGTCACTTGCACGGAGCGAGCTAAGTCCTTCGCAGCAGCGTGGAATACGAGAGGGAGAGAGACTGACGAGGGGTGCGAAGAACACATCCACCGAGAGTAGAATGGCAAAGGAATACACTGGGAGCAAGCCGTCCAACCAAAAATTAAAAAAAAGGATAATTAAGAGAGTCCGTCCAAGTAATAGCGATGTTCAAATTTACGGATTTGACTTAGAAATAAATGAAAAACAGGAGGAGAGTACGTCTTAAGTGCATGCATAAGGCATACACTGGCGATCCTGCGTGGAGGAACATATCTGAAAGATTATAAAAAACCTAATTATCAGGCGAGAAGAGATCACAAATATAAGACAGAGCCTCCAATGCATCTCTCAAACACCTTTGAAATATTACTTCCCGCATCGGGGGATAAGGGATTGGAATGAATTACCTAAAGCATTATTAGAGCCCTTCCAAAATAAAACATTGATGTTAATGACGAGATTAAAGAAAATTGTACGGTGAGGGTTTTTTCCCTTTTTCTATTGTAATATCTTTGTTTTTTTTGTATTTTGGCAACATCTTTTTTTTCGCTTTTACATACATGTATTTTGGGATTTCCTCGGTTCATACCGATCTATGATACCTACCGACCATATGGTCGACTTGTAACAATTTCTTTTTAATAATAATAATAAATAACAAACATTTTTTCACAATCGTATCGATTTAAAAAAAAAGGCCACCGTCATGAAATTTTCGGTCACGTGATTCCCCTGCCCCGAACGATTGGAGCAAAACGTTTTCTCGCGCTTGCGTCTCCGGGTGAGTGGGCTAATGTTGGCCGACGTTTCGACACTCGACTCGACCATCTTCCTCAGGGAAGAGGTGACGGCTCATTCACCTCTGTCCTGAGAACGATGCTCCTCGGTTCCTTTCTTCGTCATTTCCTCGAGAGACAGAGAATGAAATCCCTCGGCCTTAAAAAAAATACGAGCCACAAGCAGGAATATTGAATTTCAGGAACAGCCAAAAATACCGATAGACATTTTAATACTAACTTCCCGAAAACAAAAATTGAGTTATTTTTCATCGCGCAACTATTGGTGCATCATCGCTTGGTTGTAAATCAGCGCACACAAGATGACCACAGGGATTGCGTTGGGTTTAATTGGGAGGAAAAATGCAAGCTACATCATCAACTAACCAGGAGCATCGCCTCACTGCCATTACCCTTGGTAGTCAGTAAGCAATGGAACAGCCCGAAGACTGAGAATGTTTGCCAGCGCAGAGCGCTGGGACGGTAAGAGATCGGATGAATTATTGAGAGAATTGAAGCAGAAAGCAAGAGAATGGTTCACTTTAGGCATAACTAATGTTACACCCTCGTTTGTTTCTGTGTGTTTTTCTTTTGACCACGCTCTTTTTGAGCGATTTCTCCCAGAAGTTGGGCCCGTCTGTGTGTTGTGAGTGAGTGATTTGAGTGCGTGTGTGTGTGATTGTGGTAATAACCAGGCATCCTTAGTAGGGTCCCATTAGCCCTATGAAGGATATCAGGTTATAACCCAGGCATCCTTATCAGGGTCCCATTAGCCCTCGAAAAGGATCCCAAACTGGGTTGAGTGTGTGTGTGTCTGTGTTGGTCACTGGCGAGGAAGTAACATTCCCGTAAACCATCACAGGAGGGTATTCTGGTGGAGAGGCTGTGGTTGGTCCCTGCTGTGGAATCCCCTTTCCCGCAAACCAACACAGTAAGTGTATTTTTGTGGTACATGTTTGACGAGTGGTGCCATTTTTACGGCTATTGGAGAATTTTATTTTTATCTATAACTAATGTGTTATCCGAATCGCTGACGGGTATATTGCCGAGTCAGGGAAATATGAAAGAAGTGACCTTTTCTTCGGTAAGGTTCACTAATCGTCACTGGGTGCCGGCAAATTTAGTTGGCGAGAATGAGAGAACGTTTTCAAACGTGATGATACTAGGGAGCTCAAACTCTCTTTCCTGAGGAGTTCCTTCGTTCTCCGGGATGCAAGTTCGGCGGGAGCGCGGGGAAAGTGCGACCATCTGTATGCAGAACGATTTGGACGGGGATCAAGACGCCCACAAACCGACCGGGGGACATTTTTCTACCGGATTTAGGAAACCGGTTTCTTCGGCTGTACTTTCGTGCGTGAAAGCTGTCACACGAATACATTCTACACTATTCCAAACGCCTCTTCCATGGCCTCTGAAGCTTCACAGCACCACTCCGAAGCGCAATGTAGAGTCCCGATCAATGAGGAAGCCAGCATGCGGGCCCCTCGCGCGAAAGACCCCACCCACCCACACCCCTCCCTCCCCCCTTCGGTAATTGGTCGAATTAGGAAGGTCGTTGACCTCGGGAGACCAGACGGGATGGACACCACGCCGCCCGCAAACTAACCGAGAACCAACTCCTTCTCCCGAATGGTGCCGTCCAACAAATCAAATCCGTCTCTGCGTCATTGATCTTACGGTATCGAGAAAAACGATGTTTGACATTGACTATAGTCACATAATCTCGTCCATCCAATGTGGAATGGCCGCACAGTGAAAGAGTGCGGGCTGCGAACACGGGAGGAGGGGCTGTCCTTAATCCACGTAGACAAAAATAGGTCACCATTTGACCCCCCATCGTGGACACTCGTAGACTTCATCCGGACCTCCCCGCACCACTCTGTTGTCTACGTAGACTTTTCCTTTTAGAGGAAAAAGCTGTGAAGCGGGTTATTAACTGATTGTCATGGACTGTCTGTAATTTAAGACTGATTTTATGAAATGGTGAGTAAAAGAAAAACTACTCTTGTAGCTATGATAATCTGTCATTTACTACGACCATTGTCTTCGTAGACATTCCTCCAATGTGGATCTTCGTTGACAACCCTCGTACGATCTCTTCACTATCTGCCGTTTTAAAGAGTAACTCTGAAACAGCCAATCGCACTGAGACCTTGCTTCCATCCTACATCAAATAGATACACCCTGGCAGTAATCTATTTTTTAAAAAGTGCTCTTCGCACGAATTTACGCTAAAAGGTGTAACGACAGACACTCAATAACCACGACTTTTATAAAACAAACGAAATGGATGCGCCAAAAGTCATCCCGCGCTGGGGGGGAGGGAGGGAGGGGGGTGGGTGATATCGGACTATCCGAGTCTCGAGAGTGTAGAAAATTCCACGAAAGATTTCCACGTGTAAGAACATTTCAAATCGAGCAATTCAAGGTATCCCAATTCATTTTTGTACAATTGTGAAAACATGAATACAAAACTGTCTTAAATCAGTAGAATACTTATGATGAAGTGCATATGTATTTGTAAAATGTCGCCTCTCGGCAAGTATTTAGCAATTTTTGGCCATTTCTGTCCGTATCAGTGGCCATAGTAACATTAACTTCATCAGGGTACGGCGTGATGCATATGTGTTAACAAACTCCCTGATGCACACCCTTGAGATAGCTCACAGGGTATTTTATCAATTTTTATTTATTTAAAGAATAACAGTCCACATAGAGCAAAATAATCAATTTAAAGTCTACTTGAAACAAACACAAAGCGCAGACAAATTAACAAAAATAGCAGGAAAAAACAGAAACAATAACCACGATAAAAAACTTAACATAGACAAATATGGAGTTGGCGTTCACGCTTGCTTCAGTCTAGGTGCGCTTTTTATTAATGGAAAGATGTGTGGAGGCCAAGTTGATGTATTGTGTCAGGGGAGATGATACATTAAAATCCGTCGGAGGATTTCGACATCACATCCACGGAGATTCCCCTTCCCCTCCCTCCCTCCCCTCGCAAAAATTTCACACTTCCCACAGAAGCGTCGCTCTCTTCCGTCCGTCCCTCGTGACCCCACGCAACAGAACGTGTTTCCCCGGCAGGAGACGAGGATTTGGGGGGCTGGGGGAGGTTGCAAGGGAGGATGAGGAGGAATAAGGAGAGAGGCCGGATTATGATGCGGGCGATATCGAAACAATTCGATTAATAAACAGACACCACACGGAACTACATCATCTTAAAGCTACGTTTTAATTACGTATGAATTTAGGCATCAGGCACATTACCTAAAGCTACGTTTTCATGGACGCGTTAGACGCGCACGCGCGCGACGAGACGCGTCAGTTCTCCGCGTGAACCGTTCGCACGCAAGTGAACCTACGCGTAGAAGGTATTTACAGCAGAGAAGAATTGGTAAGAAAAAGAAACGTGACGACCGTGTGTGTTTACCGCTCCACAACCTATTGTTGATAATTGTGTGTTTATAGTTATCTAGCTCCATCCAAGTGCAATAGTTATTGTTCTTCGATTTCCTCTACAACTTAATTCCTCTCATCCGCACGTGAACTAGCTGAGAGCTAATTAACGTGAGTTTTTTTAAAGAAAGAAATGGATGCAGTGGCACCATTGAATCCCATTTCCCTCCACGCCTTCTCCCTTAGGTTTCTATCCTTGTATCGATAGTCCTGATAATTGTACAGGAACGTGTACTTCTATCGAATTTCGGATATGATTATTTCATCCATAGAACCTACACTTCGCCGGTTTGCCATGTTTGTGATTCTACGTATTTCACGCGTCGAAAGTTGAAAATATTTCAACTCGGGCGACGTGACTACGCAAATATACGCGAACTCACGCGAAGAAATCCGGGCTTCTGATTGGCTGAGGATCTCGATTTTGAGTCTCTCCGACTGAAACGCGTGCATGAAAACGTACCTTAACAGTTATTTTGCAGAACAACATCTGCACGCTCATTCACTAATTAAATGAGAGCGAAAGAATTGTCCAAATAACTTAGGTTCTCTCTATCTTATGATTATAACGGCTCTTATCGGCTGCAAATCTCTTCCTGTGGGTCGGATTAAAGCTCAAGTCGGATGATTAATTAATCACCGGCTTCGAAGATGGCGGGATAACGTCCTCGCCTGCTCACCTGAAAGTCGCCAATCCCTCCCGACCGTTTCCGTCCATTCAAGACAAGGGTGATAATGTGGGCGTAATGACGAAGCATTAGTAAGAAATGCTGATGTTGATTGATTTTATTATCAATAATAATTAATGACTATAAAAATCACTAACCAAGTTAAGAATCTACTTCGCCGCGAGAGAGAAGTAGAGAAGTAAGAATTCGGAAGATAAGAGCGTTCAAAAAGAAGCCCAATCGAGACACTGCATTTTTTCGGTTTGCTGCTCCCGCATTCCTTAAAGGTGTGGGCGTTTTTGACGGACTACAGACAATCAGGGATGCACAATTGATTTTTGTTAATTCACCGAATAAAATCATTTCCGAAAATGTTCACAAGAGAAAGAGGAAACAACACCATCTATGCACCAATCAATCGGCCGCTCCAAGACTACCAGCCAGCTGCGCATTTATCCGGAAGTCAAACTATTAACTGTGACGCATCACCGCCTTTGACGAATTCGCAGCGAAGACGGCGACGAAGGAAAACGCCACGCTCGCCGGGAGCGGTCTCCGCGGACGCTCTGATGACCGGCTCACTGCGCCCGACCCTCCCACTCCCCGCCCCCCCTTTCGAGATAAAACACTCGGCCCCGGAAGCGAGCGGCCCACGGGATACAGCCCCCGTGCACCGTGCCTTGGATGCGTGGAAATTAATCGACTGGTGGTGGGAGGGTTACCCTGGGGAAGGGAAATGGAGTGGGAGAGGGGAAGGGCAGAGGCGGTCGGGTACCTTAACGTAGTCCGAGCGAGATAGTTCCCTAGTCATAATAGAGACCATATTCGAATTATACGTTTTAATTTCACCAGCAGTAGGACGCACCAATAAAATATTGCATTATTAATGGTGCAATAATATAGTTTTATCGGACAGAAATGGTAAAGTAATTAAATTATAATATCAAAATAAGTCTTTAACTTGACTCATTATTTTCACGCGGTGCCTTTGAAACTCCTTCAAAACGGAAGGTTTTTTGTGATTCCGAAGAATTTACCATAGAGTAAGTATATATAGAGTGGCAAAGCAATGCTAAAAACTGGACATACATTTTTGAGAGCTTTAGGAAGAATTTCTCAGGTGCCACCACCTTAGGGAAGGAAGGATTTTGGCTTACGGAGAAGGCCACTTACGGAGGCGCTAGTGGTACTCGGCGATTTAGCATCGACATAGAGAAGAGTGCATTTACCATGGCTGTTGTGTGTTTTTAATCGAGTATCAATTGTTTTGTCGTTCCTATGATACATCGGTAAACAGTTTGCTGCGTGTTTGGTAATCGCGTGTCTAATCATATTGACGTGAATTCGATTCAATATAGACGATAATCATTGAGGGCACATAAAAATACATGTTTAATTTGGTCTCGACGACTCAATAAGATTTGTTTCTGTTGCTTTGGGTTGATTAGTAAACATTCAGGCACAGAAATCAACATAAGAACATCATGTGAGTTATGCGACACTAAATGAAGTGGCCGTGTGCCAAAGCTCATTTGTTATGGCTTGTCGTGCAACTTCGATACACCCGTTCCATCTATCGGCCAAAGTATTATTTAAAAACTTATATCAAAATCTCCCTATCTCTTTACCACTCTATATGTACTTCCTCTATGAATTTACTGTGGTGACAATATGAATAATTTTCAAATATAGTTGAGAAAACATACAAACTACACACTAGATTTTTTGACGACATCTAACTGTTAGAAATACCTCATTTTGCAAATAATGTCTCTCTGGAATGCATACACGTACCACTTCCCACGTAAAAGAGCTGGTATTTTTTGTCAAATATCTCCGGGAGTATTTTGGCAAGGGATAGAATTTTTGGTGTCATTGGAAGGGTGAGATATTTCGCTTTAAAATGAGACCAAATTCATTGATTTCAAAGTAACATGACATTTCGCTCGAACTACCTTAAAGAGACATTCCCGGTTCTACTCGCGTCGTCGACTGCGGAGAGGGAGAGAGAGAGGGATAGAGTTGGGATTGGAGAGTGTAATGATGATGATGTCACACGCGGTCCGCCCGGCGCTAATCTAACGGTATAGCGTGCCGTGGAAGTGCGTTCGTCGGCGTGGGGCGCGCAAGAGGGCGACGCCCGCTGGACGAATGGTGGTCGTTGAAGCCGAAGGGCCGAAGTGTGCCGAGGGCGAGGGCCTCTCCCTCTCCTTCCTGCCTGGGATCTCGAGGAAGCGGAGGTAATTGTTTCTCGAGTCGTTAACTTGTTAAGTAACCGGAGAAGACACTTCCTCTCCCGAGTACCTGGGAGTCGGGTGTGCGTGGACGACGACGGGACTGCAAAGCAGCGGCCGAAGAGCAGTTGCCCCTCGATGCGTCCCTCCGATTCGCGTGTACACCACGATGTATATACGTATCTACATCTACGAAACACCGTGCAAGCCACCACTAGGGTGTGTGGCACGGGGTGATTCCACACCAGGCATGCAGCACTCGTCCCAGTTCAAATCAGAACCGCGCACGTTCCCCCGAGAGCCAGGCGCAGGCCAAAAGCAGTCAGGACAACGGTACGCCGTCAGACCACAAACGGGGAGAGTCATACGAAGAAGAACATGCTACCATGCAGCACTCTACTCAAGATATAACTACTGGTTAATATGATTAATGTGACAAATAAATGGCACTACAAGGTACTAAGACATGTAGGACTATATCATGCGGGAGATTGCATGCGAGGTTAGTATCTACAATTCATGTTAAGATATTTAGCACTACTGAAAAAACCTATTTAACCTAGTCAGTATCCTAGAACTGATCTGTCACAACTATTGTGGTCCCTTATGGTACGTGGAAACAATGGCATCTTAAATCTATCGGTCCTCCAATCTATTTCCTTAATCTTATTCCTGTGATCGTTCCTACCATAATAGTTTGGCTCTAGGAGAATATTTTCAACGTCGGGCATAGCCTACATAAAACTTTCGCAAAAGATTTTACCTATATTTCTCCCGTCTACATCTAAAAGACCTATGAGAACTACAACGTGACAAATTGAGTGAGTGAACTTGATTGATTGAGTGAGAGAACTACAACGTAACAACATGAGAACTATAACGTGATAAATTCCCTATGACATTATGTAATCATTGCTTTCGGTCAAGTGCGCCAAACACTTGACCGAAACACTTAATTCGGTCAAACGGACCGTGCGTACTTCAAAACAGATCGTGAGCAAGGTTGACCAGCGCCAAACAATCACAAAACATCGAGTGACACCTGTGATTGCTGTCAAGTTTCCTGATTTCAGTAAAGGCGTCAAAAATGCATGTGTGTGTGCAGTGAAGTTTTCTATTAGCCTGTAATCAAAATCCTGTCTTAAAAAAAAACATTTTTTGAACGAATTCATAGGCTTAACCAAAATATTAGGCCTCGGCTGCTTTTCACCCACAGAATAATTTCAGACGGCAGGTTACAAAACATTTCGCCAGAGCACATGTCATTCCATTCAATGTCATTCGGATGCGCTATGGGGAGCTAATTTCAAAACCTCGAGGGGAAAGCTCTCTAAGATCCAACTGTCATACAAAGGGACGTCATTTTGCAGGTAAATACAACTTTCAACTGGTCAATTGAATCTATGAAGAAAGTTGGAAAATTGTACACACTAGCTCCAAGGCGAATGGACTATTTCATAGAAGGAGATGCATAGGAGGAGGACTAAATATTAGTAAATGCACCACAGTTCACTTCCTGCGAAAGTCATCGCACAAAAGCCATACCTACACCGTGGGTGGAGTTAAGTATAAAATCTTCACATGCAGTAAAATATCTTGGAATTACCTTAACTTCAGATATATCGTGGGGAACACATACAAAACATATGCGGCACAGCATTAAATAAACTAGGTTTTGTTAAGCGTATGATAGGAAGGTCCTCGGATGAAAAAGCAAATGAGAGATGCTACTTCGCTCTGGTTAGGCCACACCTCGAATACGCCGCGAGCATTTGGGACCCTGGTCATAAAGATTTAACCAAAAAAATTAACAACATACAAAGAAAAGCAGCTCTCTTCGTTAAAAACTGCTACGAACGATATTATAGCGTTAAACAACTGTTTGAGGGAATAAGGTGGGGGCCCCTAGAGACTCGGAGGCTGCACGCTAGGCTTAGGTTGCTTGAGATATTCAGAACTGGTGTGTTTCAGAGTGACACAGAGAATATTATCATGACGCCTCACTGCATTTCTAGGTCTGGCAGATGTGATAAAATAAGAGAGTTACTCTGCCGAACAACTAGTCACAAAAACTCGTTCTTTCCGTTCCCAATAAGCGACCATAATTAAAACGGAGCTCCTCCAAATACACGGCCATTGTACATGTCACCATTTCACCTTCAAAACATTACATTTTTACACGGCTGGTGACCTACCACCCCTTGCAACACGTCCATGCGGCGGCTCGCAGGGTAGTCTGTACATGTAGATGTAGAGAGTATCGAGATCGAATACTAGGAAAGACGTGAAATCTCACTGAGTGATGAGCCGCAGTTGCCTCTTGGCCAAGGGGTGCGGCGGCTCGCCAGAGACCGCAGTGGGGCCCGGTTTACGCTCGCAGAGCGACACTCCACTCGGAGAGCGCCGAGGGCATCCCTGCCGCACCCTTCACCCACCCCTCCGACGCCCACATCCGCACCATCCCCGGCGTATGACTTCCGGTGGTGCTCGTGCACCAGGCGGCTCGCGCGCCCGCCACCCCGTTCCCCAAGTAACACCGCCCAACTCCTCATCCCGCCCAACAGCTTCCTCGCCTCACCGGTTGTTTCGCTCGGACCGGTTGTTAAAAAAGTGCGAGAAGCAGTCTCCCAGCCGGACCAGCCGATTCAATTCTCGAGAACTATTTTTTATTTCTTTGGGAAACCGTTCCGTTTGACCGAGCGAGTACTCCATGCAAACCACACTGTTTTATCCAAAATACATAATTGAGGCGAGCATCCACGGAAAAGGACCGAGATAATCCATATTGAGTGTGGAATATATGACTGCCGTGATCTAATTATAAAGCTGAGGACCGTGCATGCAGAGAAAATCGACTTCGAAAACTCTGAACTGCTAGTTAAGCTCAAAATAGCAAGTTTAACCGCACGTACAACGGCGATGAAAGCACCGATCGATTGCAGACTTGGTCGAGCGTAATCGACCACGACTCGTATAAATAGCGCGGACAAAGACCCCTTCTTCACCGGAGGTCTATTCTTTGGCTTAGCAAATATCGCGGGACCGTTTGAAAAAAGCTGTTTACGATAATTCCGTAAAACTGTCGGCAAAGCTCTGGAAAGCCGCTTCAACATGTTTAAATTCTTTTGAAACTAGTCAGCGACTACGAGTGGCAACGAAGGCCGCCATAACCGTCCACTCTTAAAACAATTCGACTAATGTTGAAAGAGTATATTCCATGCCAAACTATTCATCATCATCAGTGTTGATCTGTCCTAAGACAGGTTCCAGCTGAGATCCTCCAAACTTCTCTATTTTTCGCCCACATTTTCACCTCTTGGTAATTCCTGTTCTTCCTCAAATTCGTCAACATATCAAATTTTCTTTTTACTTTCTTGCGTTTTCCTTTCACTTATCCTTCCATTATCTTACTCAGGAGGCAGTCATGCCTCATGACATGCCCCAACCAGTTTGCCACCCTTCTTATTATTGCATTCATGATTCATCTTTTCTCGTCAATCCTTTCCAAAACTTGGTCATTCCTCACCTTGTCCATCCACCTCACTCTCTTCATCCTTCTACATTACCACATTTCAAAACTTTCGAGATACTTCACTTCCTTTTTTCCTTTACGTCCAAGTTTCTGATCCATAGAGGACCACGCTCCATACAAGGCATTTAGCAAATCTCTTCCTTAGGGAAATAGGTATTTTATTGGCAGTTAATAGAGCTTTTGTTTTTTCAAAGGCTTTCTTTCCCATGGATGTTCTACACTAAAAAACTAGTCAACCCAAATAAAAACGGAGGCATAGTATATACCTATCGAAGCGATGAGGGACCGTGAGAAAGAAGGGAGGGAAAGGATGCTGGACGTGGACGAGTGGTAAATCAACTCCGGATGGATTGGATACGGAAATTTAAAAAAAGCGGCCGATAAGACATACGGATGACACCTCTCCTCCTAATGCCGAACCCCCCCCCCCACCTCCTTCTCACCCGCCCCCGGAGGCCCCACGTCGAGGGGATACGGTGGGGTGGTGGTGACGACGTCCGCTTGGCAACAACTCCCATGCTCTGCTGGGGGCGATAAAGGAGAGGATGGGCTGCAGAGGAGAACAGAGACGACACCGCCCCGCACTCCACGTACAAGAGTGTGCCTTGGGAGTGCCCTTTCAGAGGAGTGAGGGTGGGGGGGGCGGAGGGGTCATGGACCACCGAACCCACGCCACCCATCAAATACATAATACCTATAAGGGTTAAGCCATCTCTTTCTTCAAGTCATAAGCGAATCACTGCCGTAATCGAAGGGAAAATGCGGTAGTTCCATAGAACTGACTCTGCAGTCTGTTCATAGGGCTGGACAATTCATCTACATCTAAATCTATGTCATTCCCTGCAAGCAAGCCACCCCACAGGGTGTGTGGCAGGGGAAGCTTCCACACCAGGTATGCATGAATTATACGGCAGAACACCGAAACTACATTGAAACCAGCGTACCACACATGCAACGCGCTAATTAAAAATCTGCTAACCAAGAAACATTCTATCGTCAATCGTTCCAACATGCAAGGGATACATATACTACTACTACTACAGACTCAAAATATCATGCATAAATAAGAACATCAATATTTGCATCATGCATGAATAAGAACGAAGAGAGTATGAATAGAAAGATCTAAAGTCTATATAATGCCACTATTCGCATTATTCATGACGACGATCACAGCTGTTATGGTCCCGAATGGTACAATTGTGGTCATTAAAAATGTGGTCGTGGAATAACCCGCATATTTCGTACCTCGATTGTGGTTTTCCAAAGGTGAGCCATTTCATCAGGGAAAGGGAAGATTTTTGTAATCAAATAAACAAAAAAGGCGGAACATAGTAATCGTATCGATTAACGTAGCCATGGCCAGAGGCGCCCTTAACTTAACGCGAATGCGACGCGAGACACACCGCTCACAGCCCACCCGCCCACCATCTCTCTCGCTCGCTCTCCTTCGAGCCGTCAACACGATTCTTGCTCATCCGGTCGCGATCGTTTTTAAAGATTCATGACATCCGTGAATTCGAGCGGTCCAGTTATTCGAGTGCGCGAAAATGGACCGCGTCTCCGTCACTCGCGCCCCTCACGGACCACGGGGGGAGGGGAAGAGGGGGGGGGGGGGGGAGAGGCGACTACAATCGCAGCAGAACCGGAGACCCCTGTCTCCCATGGAGGAGGGAGTCCCTGGCTGCCTTCGCCCGCCTCGGCCCGGCCCTCAATCGTGCCACACGTCGCCACGAAGAAGCAGATCAGGGAATCGCTATCCGATCCCTGACCGATAACCAGATGATTCTTCTGTGTGATACTCTTCAAGGTATCAGGAAGGCTTCTCGCTCTATGACGTTCTTTTTTTTAAACTTAAGATTCGTAATGAGTTTTCAGCGTGAGAAATCAAACGAGAAGGCTAAAGGGGGTGATTAAATTGTTGGTTAGCTTGGACGGTGGAGCTGCGTTTCAAACCACGCGCTCATTTTTGTCAGTTACCGTCCTGAGTCACAAGTGGCGCTGGTGCGAAATTTATACGCATTGGGCTTACGGAACTGTCGCCCCCCTGGTTAAAGCTGCTGAAAAGAAAACGCTCAGTGCGTATGTGACTTGTATTATGACTGTGAGAACGAAGGCTTTCGCGATGCTCTACGTTCATCTCCTTCATTTTTCTGGATCTACCGCGTATTTTTGTTGTAAGTGACAACAGTTTCGCTGACAGTAGTGTAGTGTCAGTAGTAGACAGTAGTAGAAAGGATAAGACAGTAGTGTCAGCGAAACTGTTGTCACTTACAACAAAAATACGCGGTAGATCCCGAAAAATGAAGGAGATCACTGTATTAGGACCGAGTACAAATCTAGCTGAAGCTGTGAAACACGTGGACATTGCACCGTTGGGAAAACATTTAACTCACACCAGTCGCCTCTCCTCCCCTCTCCACTCCCTTCCCCTCCCCTCCACCTCTCTTCACGGGAGGGCTGGCCGCACGCACAATGCAGTGCGCCCCACCGCCATCATTGCACACCCACCCCCTGCCGCTTCCCGCGGCATACACACACACACTAACGAACGGGCGATATCGACCCTCGCGTGGGGGCAAAGGGGGGGACTCGCATTCCGAAGACCCCCCAAAGCGCCAAGGGGAGCGGGGGGCAGTAGGGGGAGGGGGGGCAACCCACCCCCAGAATCCTTTGCCCCATCAGCAGCCTCCTCCTCCACCCCCCCTTTTGGACCTGTTCGGGGGTTGGCCAGCGCCATCTCTCTCTCGTGAGGGAATGATTTTTTTCGCAATGAATGCCGAAAATGAGACGAATGTCCCGAGCCGGCCGAGCCAGAGAGAATATCAGTCATATTGCCACTCGAGTTGCCTTCGTCGTCGGAGTCATCCCCAGGACTTCGGACGATGGCGCAAACACATACATCACTAGTAGGAAATGAGAGGAGAAGGACGATTTTCCCGACTCGCGAACGAAACTCTGCAGAGGGAAAAATTAATGCGACTGATTAATCATCGCCTCGTACACATGCAGCTATCAATATTTTTCTCCTGACGACCGATTCCAATTCGAACTCAAATTGTCCGACCGACTGCGTTGCAGCAATACCATGGTTCGAATTCCAGTCCGGATGAATGGCTTTCCCACTCGTTAATTGCAAGCCTTGTATTTCCTCAGCACGTGGCCCCTTCAAGTCACAGGCAGTCAGTCTTGCAATTATTTGAGCACGGTAAAATCCACCCAATTAAAAGTGACTTGAAAGCTCTTCAAAGCATCGTTACTATGGTATCTAGTAGATTGTTAGTTGGGGGAGCCTTCGACAGGAGCTCGGGCACCTACATCTTGAGTGGTCCATTGTGCCAACCCCACTTTTAACCTGCCTGCCACATGCAGACAGGAGACAAGAGCGCCACGGTGAAGGTATGAATGGTCACCATTCCAACCCTCGTCCGGGCCCAACAGAACTGGTGTTTCCATGAGGCAAGGCCCTTGCCCACGGTTTCTAGTAAGAAACTTTTGGTGGTTTTATGGCCAGACCTCCACCGAACACCCGTTTCTCATCATTCCGTATAATAGTTTGCAAGAATAGAGCATAAAGAAGGAAATTATTCAAAGGAAGCCAGTTTTCTAGAGCTAGAGGCAAAAAGTAAATTAAAGTTAAAACATTTCACACGGCAATTACGAATTTCTTCCGGACAGGGTCGAACGCCATCGACATTCCCTAAATACATCCACATCTCGACGAGGGCACCAATTCAAAATGCCTGCGGGAGACAAGCCACAGTTGGTCTCTTCTGGGGAATCTTCGACCCGGAAGCGTACTGGACTTGTCGAACAGTAGGTCGATAACACAAATAACCCCAACATGAGTAAAGTATTTTCTAAATGTTTATTAGTATAACTACAACGTGTGCAATACGCGTGGGACCCTGGTGATAGAGATTTAACCAAAAAAATTAATAAAATACAAAAAAAAGCGGCACGCCTTGTTAAAACTGTTACGAACGAACATATAGTGTTACACAACTGTTAAAGGGATTAAGGTGGGAGCCCCAAGAACTTGGAGGCTGCACGCTAGGCTTAGGTTGCTTGAGATATTCAGAACTGGTGTGTTTCAGAGTGACACAGAATATTATCATGACGCCTCACTACATTTCTAGGTCTGACAGATGCAGTAACATAAGAGAGATACAATGCCGAACAGATAGGTACAAAAACTCGTTCTTTCCGCGAACAATAAGCGACCACAATAAAAATTGAGCTCCTCAAAATACACTCCCATAGCACATTTGTTTACCTTGCTCATTCTGTCTGTCTGACTTGAAAGTCATGACATGAAGTCTGCTGACTTGAAAGTTGTTTGTTCATTTTCCTATATTTGTAAGGCTTTGTATTTTGTTTTGTTTTGTATTCCACTCCTCATGAAGGCATGTAAAAAATTCAATGTCCCAAGGGACTTTGTCCCAGGACAATAAAATTGTTTTCTATTTCTACATGGCACCATTTCACCTCCTAACATTTTACATCTTTACACGGCTGGTGACCTACCACCCCCTGCCACACGCCCATGCGGCGGCTCGCGGGGTAGTATGTAGATGTAGATGAATACACAAGGAGGAAAGTCATTTGCCTGGACTGGAGTTCGAACCAGTACTACTGCATCCGCGGTCAGACGATTTGAGTTTGAATTAGACTAGGCCGGTCGCACAAAAACATTCGCAGCTTCGTATGCATGAGGCGTTCATCAGAGATATTATTTTTTCTCATGGCAGAATTTCCTTCTTGACCAACCAACTAGGATGGCTTTTCGTAGTTAATTTTTCCACTCCCAGATTCCTCCGCTGACTACGGCGTGTTTCGACATTCTGGTTTGCGGCGATTTGTTTTTTGTATTTTATTAACTGTTCATAGTTTGTTAGAGGTGGATTAGATTAGATTTAGTTGCGCTCCCCCGAGGAGGACCTGAGACACCTAGACCTATTGGTCCTTTGAGATGACCACCTTATTTCTATCACCCAAAGAGACTGATGGCCTTGCTGATGGCCAGAATGTCCTCTATATGGATACCCCTAACTTCAACTGGTTTCAGAAAGGGAGATCCTAGGTGCCTAATTCTAGTCCTCATCAGGGCCGGACAGTCAGAGAACGCGAGACGTTATCTCGTCCTCTTCTTCGCACCATCTGCATCTGACAGAGTCCACAAGATTTCAAAGATGGAGGTGCCTCATGACCTGATAGTGTCCAGTTAGGAGTCCCACTATCGTCCGTAGTTGACCTCTGTTTATCAAAACGAGTCTTCTTGCCAGTCCCGGTTTGGGTCCTTCAATAAGGAGCTTGGCATTTGTTAGAGGTAACTGTATATTGTTTGATTAGGGACCAATTATGTCTGTATTCGAGCGAGAACCATAGTTCTGAAGACACAATTTCTGGAGCAGTTCGCATGCACAATAATACGAGGCGACTGCTCCTCGGCTACCTCCCTCCCGACCCCTCGTGAACCTCCTCGCACAATACACCCCATTCAACACCCCCCCCCGCTCGTCCTAGGTTGCCTCCCTCGGAGGCTGGATGGCTGAAAACAGGCAACAAAAAACACCAGGCCCCTTCGGAGTTCGAGAGGAACTTGGGAGGAGGTCGAAATAGCGTCGTCGCTAGGGGCGGACGTGTCGGGGGCGGAGGCGGTCCTAGTGTGCTAGCCTGCTGGGGCGAATGTTCGGGAGAGCCGAGGAGGCAGGCCTTTGCGGGCAGAGGGGTGGGGGTTGGCTTGGAGGGGTCTCGCGAGCCTCGGGGGCGGTATCCAATTGTGGGGGCGGCATCCAACGCGGTGTGGGAGGGGTGAAGGAGCGTTTCGTGCCCCTTCCCGCCGCTAGGTGGAAGCACCCCTACGAAACGAAACATCAACGCTCTTCTATTCCTTGATTCACTAATCATCGCGATAATTGACGCCAAAACATGATTATGAAGTAATGGCGCCGCAGTCGACTTCTGTAGCTGTGATAAAGGGTTCATGAAAAATTAAATCCTGGAATATTCTGAACATTTTGAATCTTAATTTAGGTTTTCATTGCCTAACGAATGCCATTCGCCGAATAAGGTTACTTTAAATCGATTGAAAAAACGTAGTTTTTGTTTCGGCTCACACAATCGCGGCGGAATCCCCGAAATGGGAAACTTCCGTCCATCCACATTCATGAAAAAAACACGCAAAAAGCATATCCAACAAGCCGTCCGCCATTCCATTTCGGAGTGTGGCACAGGCGAGAGGCCAATCCGTTTGGCGTCACACCGAGACAGCTCGCTCTGCTGCAATGACTACCCTCCACTTTTGTGCATCGCTTCGTATTCACCCTCGCGTTCCATAACCGTTCGCGCACGGTTCGATGTGACGCGCGTCCGCGTGTGAGCACGCATACCGATGGCACGTTCGCTCGCACCGGCTAGAGAATGTCAGCACGGGAGAAGAATGTTTCAGCGCTGGTTTTAGTAATGGCGATTCCTACTCGAGATCCACGGAGAAAAGCTGACAAGTAGAGCATGTATTGGAGAAAGATTTCTCGGGTTTCCATCCGGGTCAAAGGAGTTATCTCCGACATGTTTCGGCAGCTTCCTCCGCTACCGTCTTCAGGGATGAAGTGGCGATGACAGGGAATTGGCCGCTATACATCTGTACGACTCCGGTGTCGTCTGGTTTTCCCGCGCAATCCCGCGATTGGCTCTCTTGTGTCGCTCCTCTTCTATCGACTTCAGGATTGGTCTTCACACGTTACTCCGGTGGAAACCACTGTCACGGTTCATTTTTCTAGTTTAATTTCAATGGCTTCCTTAACAATCCGGTCCCAATAGCTTCTTTCGCGGCAAAGGACCTTCGTTGAATCCAAGTCCACCCAGTGGCCGTGGACGAGGCTGTGCTCAGCAACAGCGGACTTTTCAGGTTGACTCAGCCGGATGCAGCGCTCGTGCTCTTTTAATCTCGTCCCCACTGTCCTTCCGGTTTCACCCACACACGCCTCTCCGCACTCGCACTTATCCTGTTGATTCCCGGGGTCTTCATTCCCAGTTCGTCCTTCACCTTCACTACGTTGTCGATCAATTTGCCGTGCGGCCGGTGAATGGTCTCTATTTCGTGCCTCCTGAGTATCCTGTCATCGCCACTTCATCCCTGAAGACGGTAGCGGAGTGAGTTGCCGAAACATGTCGGAGATAACTCCTTTGACCCGGATGGAAACCCGAGAAATCTACCTCCATAGCATCCACCGGGAAAGCCTGAAATCATTCAGAGCAGGTATATACTCCCTGGTCAATCGGAGGGAAAACCACGCGAGGCCCCCACGGGGTCGTTTTCTCGAGCGATGGAGACACTCGGCTGCGTATATCTCCATCCTTCTGCGACATCTTCCACTCTCGGCCACCTGCACCATTCCTTTTCGTCTGAATCCCTGATACGCGCGAGGCTGACTGAAATCGCGCAAAGAGCGCGGGGTTGGAAAAGAATGCAGTCACTAACAGAGCGCTTCCAACGAATGATATAACTCGGGACTCCCTTCCACTGCCATCATTGAAATAGACAAGGACCGGAAATCATGCACGATTGTTGGTTAGTTGAAGAAGAGAGCAAAACTTTGAACACATCGAGACACCGAAAGCGCTAAAAAACTGATGCTAACAAAGAGAGCCTCATCAATCCGTGATAATGACGTATCGAGAAACTTGCTTCATTTATGTCACATAATGAGTGGGACGATAAATGGTTTCAAAAAATTACCTTCCAGTAGATGGGATGAGGCAGCCTTTAGAATGAAATACAAGGAAGATCACGATAGAGAGCAGAGGAAGGGATGCGATTGGTGAATGGAGAGGATTGGCGTGATTGGCGGGAAGACGAATAATCTGCATCTGCATCTACGAAATACAGTGCAAGCCACCACTAGGGTGTGTGGTACGGGGTGATTCCACACCAGGTATGCAGGACTCATCCCAGTTCAAATCAGAACCGCGCACGTTCCCCCGAATGCCGGGAGCAGGCCAAAAGCAGTCGGGGGATAATGAGAGGACAGAGAGGAGGGAAGAATGAACTTGTGCATGTGTACCTCGGACGAGTGGCAGAAAGGGCGGCTGGAGGCACGTCGAAGATAAAAACGAGCTGACAAACGTCAGTAAGCAGTAAGCACTGCTGTTTCTGGCAGGCATTATACCCTTAATGTTAACGGATGAATTACGGAATAATATTCATGACTGACGGAGCTCCGGTTATGAAACCCTACCTTCGGGCGGCTAGGTCTCGTTCCAACTCCCATCGTTAGGGTGCTTAAATTACTAATTATTTAATAAAATAAATTACCCTTGATAATTAATCATTATCTAACGGCTTTGGAGTCTCTCTCTCTCTCTCTCTCTCTCTCTATGGAACCGTGTCCTCAGAGGAAGAGTCTTAATCGTCACGTGCTCTTTCGCCGTCCACAACCATTGGTGTCTATCACAACCACTGGTGTCGCTTACATCCTTATCCACGGTCCACGATTAGAATGCATTAACGATCTCAACCGAGGGATACTTCACTACCTCTTATATTTAAAAAACATACAGTAAATTCACAAATTGTAACGTCACTTCCCGCGGTGCTCAAGAAGTTAATGAGTAAAGGAAATACCCGAGGAGAAATTTCACGTCCTCCGGGAAAACCCGTAGGGACATCAAAGGAATTGGACACGATACCATTTCTACACCGGCACTAATGGTTGCGACCCTAATGGGTTTGATTACTCCAGCACAATGGATCCGAGGACCCATTTATTAATACACAACTGCGATGTCATTTGAAATAGTTAAGGAAAGGTAATCAGACAGCCAGAATAGATTAGCCATTCACATAGAGTGCAAAAAACAAAGGAAATATTCTAATAAATCATGTGACACCATGCTTACGCAGTTATTCCTCTCAAACAAGAGGTGAAAAATGTAACAAAAATAAAGCTTAAATCTTAAATCACGCTATCTGATTACCCATGACAAATACGATGAAGGGCATTTCGCATTATCAGAGACTTGAGTGCGTATTGTATGCCAAACACTCCTTCCACTCTCTAATAAACGAGCGAAACCAACCAGACCTCCCCGGCGAAATAAGGGCAAATGATAAAGGGGGCCAATGGGAAAGCTGGGGGATTCCCTCAACTCCTCCTTCCTTGCTTGTTAATTTTTTGTTTCCCGATTTTTCCATCATTTCTTTTATTTTATATTTCTCAGAAAGCATGGAGTCATTAATTAGCGAATTTAACTTCCTCAGCCCCCTCGAAGCCAGAAGACTAGGAGAAGGCCACCGAGGCACTGGGGGTCTTTCCACCCATCCCCGCAAGGATGAGCCCCGACATTGTGTGCACATCTCCCTCCGTGGAAAACGGAGCCCTTTTCCGAGAATTCTCCGTGACGCCTCTCCCACTGAGTGAGGGGTAGGTGGGGGAGGGAGAGGGGGTGGAAATAAGAGGGGAGGCGGAGCTCAAGGCGATCCGTAGCGCCGATAGCGGCGAGGGAAAAGCCGAGCAACAACAATACAACAATGAGTGTGGGAGACGGTGACCCACGGTGAGCGGATCCATGGAAACTGGGAGAAGATGGAAAACGGATTAGGGCGAAAAATATTATCAAGTATTTTAAAGCGCGCTTCCCTCTTTCTTTCCCGAGGAAAAAATTTCACTCCTTTGGGAACATTCGCTATCCTCCGATCGCTCCAGTTCCTCCTCATCCTCCTCCCAATTTGAATACACTCGTAACGGATTTCGCTGGAGCTCACCACCGTTACTCGTCCCGGAGGCTCGAGTACCACCCGGCTAATCGTCATTGCCGCTCGCATACACTAAGCAAGACTACGGCAGATACACATCTCGCGGCAGGGACAACGTCTCCGGAGAGCTCACCTTCCCCAGAGCGACCGCTCATTGTACATCTACATCAACGAAATATCGCGCAAGCCACCCCTAGGATGTGTGGCACGGGGTGATTCCACACCAGGCATTCCGCACTCGTCCCAGTTCAAATCAGAACCGCGCACGTTCCCCCGAATGTCCGGCGCAGGCCAAAAGCAGTCAGGGCAACGGTACGCAGTCAGACCACAAACTACGAGAGTGATACGAAGAAGACCATGCTACCATACAGCATACTACTCAAGATATAACTACTGGTTAGTATTATTAATATGACAAATAAATAGCACTACAAGGTACTAAGACATGTAGGAGAATATCATGCCGGAGATTGCATGCGAGGTTAGTATCTACAATGCGTGTTAAGATAGTTACCACTGCTGAAAAAACCTATTTAACCTAGTCAGTATCCTAGAACTGATCTATCACAACTATTATGGTCCCTTATTGTACGTGGAATAAATGACATCATAAACATATCGGTTCTACAGTCTATTTCCTTAATCTTATTCCTATGATCGTTACCTACCATGATAGTTTGGCTCTAGCAAAATATTTTCTACCTTGGGGAAATAAATAGTCTACATCAAACTTTCGTAAAAGATTAAACCTATATTTCTCCCTTCGATTGGATAGAGTTTCCCACCCTAATTCCCACAACAATTTTGTAACACTACTATGTTTATCATAACAATTTTTAACAAATGTAGCTGCCCTCCGCTGTATGCGATCTATATCTGAAACTAGTCCTACTGCATAAGGGTCCGATATACTAGCGGCGTACTCCAAGTGGGGTCTGCAAGTCTGGGAGAGGTGTACTAATCGGTAAAGAGTCGATCACTCAGAATTGTCGCTGGGAGGGGGGGTGTTGGACGGAGTGGGGGAGGGGGCGGAGGAGAAATAAGATCGTCCAAGATAATACATAAGCTTGAAGCTGCGCGAGTCAAAAAGTCAGCCAACGTTTCGCAAGGGGTAATTCAAAGAGACCCACATAATGATATAATTTTCAAAAACACCAAAATTAGAATTCTGATCTCACTCTGGTTGGTCGACATGAATCAAGTTCAAATTAATTAAGTCGAATTCTAATGCGAGGACGGAAATACTAATGAGGACTCCGTGTGGTTGCGGCCGACGCTATTTGAGTTCTGCCCAACTTCCTCTTCCCTTCGAGTGACTCCAGAATGAGGAAAACGGGCTCTTCACCACGGCGCGCGGGGGACGACTGCATGTGCAACTACCTCGAGAGGCGAGGATTTCGATAACTGGGTGACTACGAAAATTTCCACGTAGAAGATAGCTCCGCAATGTATATACCATGTGTCACCAGACAGACTCTGCGGTTAAAATGAAAGCGGATTGGGGATCAGAATCAGCCGAGCACTCACAGGGGGCGTACAGACTAATACTCTTGACGAGTACCCTTTGGTTTCCGCAGGCATAGAGACCCAATCTTACGACCATTTCAGTGCTTTGCGCATTTACTGCTTCGAGAAAAGACTCACCCAAACATTTTTCCTTAGTCGTGGCTTCAAATTTTCACTCAACAAAAAGACGAAAGCTTATCTATTTAATATGTTCAGATTGAGGAATCTATTCAGAACATGAAGGAGAAGACTAAAGGAGTGGAAGTAAACGGTGAAAGAATACATTGTATCAGATTCGCTGAAGACATCGTAATAGTCTCCGACTCTGAAAAAGAAATGAATAGAATGCTGCAAGTTGTATCAGACACACCTTTAAATAATGTAAATTAAAAATGAATACACGGAAAACGATAGTAATCGTAGTACGAAATAATATGGAAGAAATTAAAACCAATATGAAATTGACGACACCAGAATTTATCAGGTGGAACAATTTAATTGTCTCGGTAGAATAATCACACAGGACAATATATGTTTAATGGAAGTGAAGAGACGGATTGCTTTGGCAAAACAGGCATTTATGACTAAGAAAAATATTTTAGCCAGTAAACATATGAATATGGATATTAGAAAATCCTTTGCAAAAACATTTGTATGGAGTAGTTGGAGTACACTGCTGTAAGGAAGTGAATGTTGGACTGTAAGCAAATTAGAAAGGAGCAGACATGAGGCTGCTAATATTTGGATATGGCGGAAGATGACAAGAACAAGCTGGACGGAAAGAGAAACAAATCTAGAAGTTTTAAGGGAAGTGCAAGAAGATTATTGGCGGAGATGGAAAAGAGAAAAATCAAATTTATTGGACATGTCTTCAGATACCTTGTATTTATAACAAACATTCTTTCAGGGAAAGTACTAGGAAAGAAAGGAAGAGGTCGGCCGAGGGAGAAATATTTGGACGAGATCAAGGAGAAGAAGATAGGATGCAGCAACTACGTGGGACTGAAGCGAACGGCAAATGACAGAGATGAATGGTTGCATCGACTAGGCATCAGCTTTTAGGAAATTGATTGAAAAAGACGGCCAAACAAGGAAATGGTATCCCCATATTCCAGCGTTTACGTCATATCATCATAGTACGCGATGAATGACTCGTGTAAAATAGTTCAACGCCACATAACCATTTTCCACGATGGATTTATTTCGGAGCTTACACAAATGCATGTCCTGGAAATGGGCTCATTTCAGACGAATGACAACGTCACAACCGTGGACACAGTAAGGCCAAGGCGATATTGGAAATACCCGAGAGAGAACGGAAGTAAATACAGCAAATGGGAAAACAGTCAGGGGTTGTAAAAACTGACGAAACAGCAAAAACAGTCGCATCAGTGTAAAAGATCCTGAGATGAAACGGAATAGAACGTAAGGAATTCTACAGAAATTGACTCTTTTTCTTCAGAACTAGTTCCCTTTCTAAGGATCTGTACGGAACATGACAGCCTGACTATACAATATATACGTTCTGTAGAGTTATTTTCTGCAGAGCAAAATAACTCCTTACAAGCTGTTCTGTAGAACTTCAGCAACACTACGGAAAAATGTGAGGTTTCCTTGATCTTGTAATGAGTTCTACAGAGCGTCAAAGGGCTTCTGTAGAGCGTCGTAGGGAATTCTACAGATCATCCTAAGATATTCTTCAGAACGTCGAAGGGAAATGGCGTTTCAGTACATTAAGGAATATCTACAGAACTTCTTAAGAAATTCAGTAGAAGTACTTACAAGGAAAATTATACAGAATTTTTTGGGAGGGTTGCCAGCACCAAATGCACCATCATTACTCATCGAGGTTACCTTCCACGTGTCCTTCCAGGTTAGCGACATATTTACCTTCTTCACTGACGATATATCGACTCATTTGTTATCAGGTGGAGCGAGAACCGCAGAGTCCGCAATTTCTCGCGCGATAAGCCTCACTTCTAGAGCACGACCCACAAGTTTTTGCCCCTATTTTCGTACACTCGGTGTAACACTACGTGGATGGCCGAGCATGTCATTTTATCCAAATCCATCAACTACCATCATTCCCGGCGGCGTGAGTCTCAAGGAAGCGACACAGTCGCTCCGTCGATCGCACGGGAGACGAACCAAACGGTATACACCGGGACAAGATGGAGACAAACATTCCGAGTCATCGAGTTTCATACTAATTAAACTATGCGCCTATGATTAGAAATGGCAGACAAAAAATCTACATCCACATCTACGAAATACCGTGCAAGCCACCACTGGGTGTGTGGTATGGGGTGATTCCACACCAGGCATGCAGCACTCATCCCAAATCAATCTGAACCACGCACGTTCCCCCGAATGCCAGGCGCAGGCCAAAGCAGTCAGGGCAACGGCACGCAGTCAGACCACAAACTAGGAGAGTGATACGAAGAAGAACATGCTGCCATACAGCATACTACTCAAGATATAACTACTGGTTAGTATTAGTAATGTGACATATAAATAAATAGCACTAAAAGGTACTAAGACACGCAGGAGTATGTCATGCCAGAGATTGTATGCGAGGTTAGTATCTACAATTCATGTTTAGATATTTAGCACTACTGTAAAAACCTATATAACCTATTCAGTATCCTAGAACTGATCTATCACAACTATTATGGTCCCTTATAGTACGCGGAAAAAAATGAGCATTACGAGCATAACGAGACGAGGACAAAATGATAGAGGATGAAATATTCTCGAGGTCATCTCCGTCTAAATCTTTCTCCACCAATTCGTATGGCACATCCAAAGTCCTGTCACTCATTCATTGGCTCTGCCACAGCTTTCCATTCGCTCTGGCGCGCTAACCACTTCGCAACACGACAGCGCCTTCCATTTTCATTTCAGATTCGTAATTCGTAATCAATCCATGCGAATCACTTCAAAACAAATCGGAAGCGAAGTTGATGAGCGCTAAACAACAAAAGGACGTCGATAATGATGGCATTTGCAACTGGGGTCAATTCCTTTGATTTACAACAAAGGCGTCAAGCGTGCACACTGCTAAGTTTTTAATTACTATGTGTATGTAGCTAACGAATTTAAATCAATTTCTAGAACGAATTCAACAACTTTACAAATAATATTCGGTAGAGACTGTTTTTCACCCACATCATGTCACCGGCCGGCCAGGTAACAAAAGCTTTCGCTAGCGGACATCGTTCCCTCCGCAATATCATCTCCCAATCGTATACGCGTTATTTTATAACTTCCTCTCTTAAATAATACTTACAAGCATATATTTTGTTTAGAGGATGTGTATGACGACACCGAGGCGGGCGAGTCGGAATTGCATACCGCAGTCCATAAAAATTCTCGGTTAAATCGAGACGGCTCGTGGCATTAAGACAACTCACCCTTCCTCAGGAGAGGATATATATCGGAGACGGAATCGGGTCGTTAGGAGAGGATATCGATATTTATTTTATTTATTTTAATTTTATACAGCACAATGGGCCAATTTACGACGTGTAAATAACAGTAACAACGGACGTTACACAAACACCCACGTGCTAGGCAGATAATAATCTACCCAGGCGGTACTCGAACCCGCGACCCTCAGGTTAGCAAGCGAGGGAGGACCTTACGCCGCCGCCACTAGGGCCGACCGAAGACGTCCGAATATCTGGAAGAGTCGCTGGGGCAGCAGTGTCGATTTGATGCTCCCTCGATGCCATCGGGAGGAGGAGGCCTTTGTCGTGGGGCATAGAGACCCGCCCCTCGCAACCACAGGCCACAGCACTCCACTCCGGGGCTAGGGCGCATTCGACGGGGGGAGAAGAACACCCTTCTCCCTCACCTCCCCCCCCAGATAGGTACACCCCGCCCACCCTCACCCCCTCGTGTATTAAGCTCCCATTCCACCCCGACATCCGCCTCCTGGATTGGGATCGAAGGGTGTTTGTTGGGGGGGAGAATTCCTCTCTTCAACCCGGCCCTTGTCCGGAGGAGAAGCAGCGGCGTCGGGCCCAACTCATCCCGTAAGGCCTTTGGGAGGTGGGCGGTATTGGGGGGGAGGGGGGAGTTCAAGCATGGGGCGGGGGGCAGGAGAATTTTAAACCCACCCCGGTCGCCCCGACCACCAGACGCCGCGGAGAGCATTTCAAGGTTTCTTTCGGTTTTCTTACCTGGGCAGTCCCCCAGCCCCCTCCCTTCACCCCCCGCCCCTGCTCTTTCCCTCCCCCACACCTCTGGCCTGCACCTCCTGGAGCGTCGTCAACCAGCTGAGAAGGCAAAAGGAAGGAGTGCGTGCGTTGCTGCTCCTCGTCCCCGTTCGTGCGTACTCAAACACGCACCACGGAAGGAAGAGGCTTCCTCGCGCGCACCAGCAGCGTGGGGCACGACGCGGCTGCGCTAAGGTTGTAAGGTTAAGTATTATACGGATCTATTTCAGGTATCCCTCAGGAATCTTAGCATTTTGGCTAAATATGGAGCGACTAGTAAGATAGGCCATATTCTTTAGTTATTGTTAAATTTTTCAGTCATTACGAGCAAAAGAGAATTATTTAGACAACATGAGGCAACTAAGCCTGTTATGTTTCGTTATCCTATCTTCTCATGGATCCAATTTCAATTGTATGGAAGCGGAAAGCAATAAGTGACATTTGAGGAGAGCCTACTCAGAACAAAAGGAGTATCCGCATTAAAGTGTCTGCCTTAGAATCGTTAATTACAGTATTAACGTACGGCTTTCTTACGGAGGCAAATTGGCGTATGTATATGACAAACCTGGATTATTGGGTACTTCAGGTTTTACATGATAATTTTGGAATCAGCCAAATTAAGGGATTGGTAGTCTTTGACGCACCGGAGATTGAAGGTCAACTCTTGTTAGTAAAAAATAATGCAATAATAATATTTAAGGTAGTCCGAACGAGATAGTTCCCCAGTCATAATAGAGACCATATACGAATTATACGTTTTAATTTCACCAGCTGTAGGGCACATCAATTAAATATTGCATTATTAATGGTGCAATTATATAGTTTTACATGACAGTAATAGTAAATAATTAAATGAAAATATCTAAATAAGTCATAGAGTTGACTCATTTTCTTCGCGCGCTGCGTTTGAAACTCCTTCAAAACGGAAGGTTTTTTGTGATACCCAAGAACCTATTGCGGTGACATTCAAGAGTAGTTGAGAAAACATACAAACTACACGCTGTTAGTTTTTTACGACATCTAAGTGTTAGAAATTGCTCATTTTGTAAATAATGTCTCTCTGGAGTTCATACACGTACCATTTCCCACGTAAAAGGGCTGGTACTTTTTGGCAAATAACTCCGGAAGTATTGTGGTAAGGGATTGAATTTTTGGTGTCATTGGAAGGGTGGGATATTTTTCTTAAAATGAAACCAAATTTGTTGATTTCTAAGTAAAATGATATTTCGCTCAAACTACCTAAAGGCGTCGCTCCCGAGCCTACGTGTTGATCAAAAAATAACACCTTGGGGATGTAGATTATAGCCATAGAAAATAGTTATCACGTCTTTATTTTGTAGATGAAACTGTAAAATAACGTAAGACCCTTACAAACCTGAAAAAAGGGAATGCAATACGAAATGACATCAAACTGAAGTTTCCTCAAAGTATGACCATAGTTATTGTCGATTTCGTGTATCATATTGAGATAAAGATATAATGATGCTGCTACTTAAATAATAGCGTAATTTGAGTGCTTAGATGAACAGTACTCCTTAATTTCACGAGAGACCAGTACTTCGCATTTCCACTACAGGAACCAGCGGACAAAATAGGATTCAAGACTTCGCTCAAGTACCTTTACGTTCTCCTTCAACTGTATCGTTGCCAATCACTTTTCAAGGTCCTTGAGGACAGGTTGGGGGCTAAATCTCCACTATTGGCAACATGACACTTGAAATTCGCGAAAAGCACTCACGAAATCGTTCATGGAAGTAACCTACCGGTTAAAGGTAGGTTTAACTGAAAAGCAAAAAAATCCTCCAAATTTCCACACGTGAAGGGCCTTTTCTTCCTCCGTTATTTCTCGCTTCATCTTCGCGTACTTCCTGTCCTTCTCCATCCCGACCATGAAACCTATTCTCTTACTCTATCCCTTCCCTGCTCACCAAACATCCTCCCCTCCATCAAAAGGTTTGAATATCCCATCACCCTTCCTTCCACATCCATTCCAGCCACCAACCCTGCCTACGGATATCATCCAAAAGCTGCCTTTCCTCGCCCACCATACCAAGCACTACTTCGTTTGTCTCCCTTTCCGTCCACCGCACTGTCTCCATCTTCCCTCACATCCACATATCCAAACCATGTAGTCTCGTCCAGTCGTCCTACGTCCTGTGCACCATACATCGATACATTCCACATCAAGCTTTTCAACAACCTCTTATACGTATTCTCACCCATGGTGACACTCGTCAGCTCCCTTCTTTTACTAATGCTTAATTCGCAAAAACTTTCGACTACCGAGAGTATTAGTTGTGATAGATCAGTTCCAGCATACTGACGAGGTTAAATAGGTTTTTTTCAATAGTCCCAAATGATCTTAACATGAATTGTAGATACTAACCTCGCATGCAATCTCCGGTATGATATACTCCTGCACGTCTTAGTACCTTGTAGTTCTATTTATTTGTCGCATTAATAATACTAACCAGTAGTTGTATCTTGAGTAGTGTACTGCATGGTAGCATGTTCTTCTACCTATCACTCTCCTAGTTTGTGGTCTGAATGCGTACCTTTGCCCTGACTGCTTTGGCCTGCGCCTAGCATTCGGGGGAACGCACGCGGTTCTGATTGGACTGGGATGAGTGCTGCATGCCTGGTGTGGAATCACCCCGTGCCACACACCCTAGAGGTGGCTTGCATGGTATTTCGTAGATGTAGATGTATTATGTTAAAATGATGAGGTGCAGGCAGGCTTCTGGAGTTCAATAGCGTCGCTTGTGTGTATTTGACAATAGTTTTGTGGTTTCGATGCGGTGGAATACCGGAAGCCCGCCAGTGTCTCATCATGTCTCATCGGAAGTCTCCGTCGGAATGTAAATATAATATTAGGATATTTGAGGAGGTGACCGACAGCTGAGGTCATTTGCGCCGTAGGGGATAGGTAAGGGACGTAGGGTGGATGGAAACCCGGCGTCGACATTAGCCTGCTCTTAACGAAATGCGCCAAGTGGACCACAGTTTAACGTCTCATCCGACAGACGGAGTACTGTACTTGGAGTGCCCTCCACAAGACACTCGAGTAGGGATCGGATTCCTCTGATAAACATCCGCCTCTGCAGGGATTTGAACCCTGGCCGTCCGCATGGTAGGCGAGTACCACCACACTAACACGATTCCTCAATAATATTAGGTCCAACGTATGAAACAGCATGAAACTGTAGAATAAATCCAATTCAAAATATCAAGTATAGGTCCGAGTTAGTGATTCAAACAATCATCCTTTGCCAACGTTTCGGTATTTAATGAATTCCATCTTCAGGGCTACATGCAAAGAAAAATGTGAGGGTAGAGCAATCAAATTCCGACACATCAACGTCAATATAATTTACAAAAGATAATTTAAAAAAGATAATTACTTTAGAATATAACCTTACCTTAATTTTTCCTCAATATGCATTGTTAATGACTCAGTACCCTTACATAGAAATTCTAAGGTAATTATCTTTTGTAATTTATCTTTTGTAAATTATATTGACGTTGATGTGTTGGAATGTGATTGTAGTACCCTCACATTTTTCTTTGCATGTAGCCCTGAAGATGGAATTCATTAATTTCCGAAACGTTGGCGAAGGATGATTGTTTGAATCATTAACACGGACCTATACTTGATATTTAATTGGATTTATAAAACAAGAGGTCGATAGCAGAATACTGAATTTTAGAATAGCCAATATTTCAATTGGTACCACTGCGCACCCCGACAAGGGCGGAGGGTTGGCAGGCGTGCGCAGTGCGTCGGAGCAGCAGCATGCAGTGGGGGCCTTTTGCGAAGCGATGCTCTTTGGAATAAGGCTTCGGTTCTCGAGCAGCAGGGAGGAGGACGACTAGATTGGTGGTAGTTCGGGGGGGGGGGGGGGGGAGGAATAGAAGGAGGAGGAAGGAAGTCGGTGGTTGGGGGAAGGGAGGGGAGGGGGTCGATGTCTGCCAGACCCACACTCTTCTCCTCAGTCTCAACAGCTGCCTTCCCCTCCGCGCCTTCCCCTCCCACCGCCGCCCCTTGCACGGGCAAACACACACACAAACACACACGGGTGTCGGTCGGGTGGGTGGGTGCGAGCAAGCCAACGGAGGGCGTGGGAAGAAGTGTATTCCCCTCCCCCCCCTCCCCTATCCTCCTCCCTCCACCCTCGACACACTCTTTCTTTCCCTCCGCAGTCGTCGCCGCGCAGGTAAAGGAAAGTTAAACACAAAAGAGGTTTGGGCCAAGAGAGAGAGAGACTCCACTCCTGTCGGTTGGTCGGTGCCCCGCACTCACTGGATCCTCCTCCTCCCTCGTCGACGGGAAGGAGGAAACCTTCCACGAGACCGGTGCTGTGTGCATCCATCCCGACCGCGGAGAGAGACTTGGGATGAGCCGTGGGGAACCGTCGCGTTCGTTCGCCATCACTCCCATTTCGAGCGGGCAATCTCTCGCGAGGCACGCGTGAAACGAGCGTTCTCGTCCTGCATATATACATCGCGTATCGCAGAAAATAAATAGATAGGGAGAGTCACCATGATTACGTAAAAAGGTCGGGAAAATAGGAAGAGAGATACGGTTGATGGGGACATTTTAGGAATCTTCGGAACATTAGTGACTCATTGTCGATTCGAGACGGGACGTAATAAATACCCAAAACTTTGAAAAAGACACTTGAAGCGTATATATGTTATTTTTCTCTCGTGAGAACCCACTTGGAGTACGCCGCTAATATATGGGACCCTTATGCAGTAGGACTAGTTTCAGATATAGATCGCATACAGCGGAGGGCAGCTACATTTGTTAAAAATTGTTATGATAAACATAGTAGTGTTACAAAATTGTGGTGGGAATTAGGGTGGGAAACTCGATCCAATCGAAGGGAGAAATATAGGTTTAATCTTTTACAAAAGTTTGATGTAGACTATTTTTTTCCCCAAGGTAGAAAATATTTTGCTATAGCCAAACTATGATGATAGGTACGATCACAGGAATAAGATTAAGGAAATAGACTGCAGAACCGATAGATTTACGATGTCATTTTTTCCACGTACAATAAGAGACCATAATAGTTGTGATAGATCAGTTCTAGGATACTGACTAGGTTAAATAGGTTTCTCCAGAAGTGCTAAATATCTTAACATGAATTGTAGATAATACTAACCTCGCATGCAATCTCCGGCATGATAGCATGTCTTAGTACTTACCACACACCTTAGTGGTGGCTTGCACGGTATTTCTTAGATGTAGATGTAATGCAGACCCAAAGATACTTTAAGCGTATATCTGGGACAGCTTCAAATTATTAGGGTCAGGACCGTGTTTGCTAGTAGCTCAGGCCGAAATTGGTTCCTCGGGGAGACGGTTGTCTGCTTCAGCATCGTGTCGGTGATCTCGAGATAAAAAAACTCTCTTTTTATAAAGACAACCAAAGCCTATCCAATTGTCAAAGCCGTTGGCTCCAAGAAAGTAACCTCAGCTATAGCGCATTGTAAGAATTTCGGCACACTCGCTAAGCGTGCTCGGATGCTCCCTCGACGTCATCGCCATGTTCAAGCAATTTTACGCCGGGCATCCTTGGAGATTCGGCCACGGCTGGAATATCGCCAGAGGGAAATGGTGTTTAGAATTCACAGCACCAGGAGATCCTGCAGTCCTCGTCTACAATAGTCAATGAAAACTAGGAAAAATTAACATTTCTATCGATGAATGAGCTCTTATCAGGAATAGAATTGATATGAAATGACGAACCAACAGAAAAAGTGACAAGGATACAGACAATCCATTTTACTGTAATAATATAAGTCCACTGGAGAAGCTAGGAGCTACATAGGGCAAGGATGCACAGCAATTAGCGAACCCCGGGTTAAAAATACAAAATGAGCCGGCGTCTTCTGCTTCATTACAACAACGCTCTTAGTCGCGCTGGCTAGAGAATGCCGGGCGACCGACCTGCGTTCCAGGAGGGATTAAATGGCCAGAGTGGCGAATGGCCTCACACCCCAAAATCATTGCGGCCACGTATCTCTCACGCGCTCTGCGTTTCCAAGTGTGAATCACGTGAAATACGTTCGTCGACTTTTGATACATGCGCAACCAGCGCTCCCATTACTATTTAAGCGCACGAAACACGCCCACCAGGGTCACCCAATCGAATCTATACAATCAACCATGGTCGGCGCTATCAGCTGTTTCCGTCACAAAAGGTGTGCCCTGTAAAACTATATTATTGCACCATTAATAATGCAATATTTAATTCATGCGTCCTACAGCTGGTGAAATTAAAACGTGTAATTCGAATATGCTCTTTATAATGACTAGGAAACTATCTCACTCGGATTACCTTGATTGCATTTAGTTAGGGATGACCAATGTTAGAATAGCGAGGTGGAAACGGGACACAACTGGGCGAGTAGGAGCCAGACGAGGAGCGGAAGGAGCAAAGTGTTAGGGTTGTATTTGCGAAAGATCATTTTACTTAGATATCAATGAATTTGGTCACATTTTAAAGAAAAATATCTCACCCTTCCTATGACACCAAAAATTCAACCCCTTACCACATTACTTTCGGAGTTATTTGCCAAAAAATACCAGCCCTTTTACATGGGAAATGGTACGTGCATGCACACCAGAGAGACGTTATTTAACAAATGAGGAATTTCTAACACTTAGATGTCGTTAAAAAAACTAACAGCGTGTAGTTTGTTTGTTTTCTCCACTATTGTTGAAAAGTAATCATATTGTCACCGCAATAGGTTCTTGGGTATCACATAAAATCTTCCGTTTTGAAGGAGTTTCAAACGCACCGCGCGAAAAAAATGAGTCAAGTCAAAGACTTATTTAGATATTTGCATTTAATTACTTACCATTTCTGTCATATAAAACTATATTATTGCACCATTAATAATGCAATATTTAATTGATGTGTCTTACAGCTGGTGAAATTAAAACGTATAATTCGAATATGGTCTTTATAATGGCTAGGAAACTATCTCACTCGGACTACCTGAATTGCATTTAGTTACTCTTTGTGGAGTCATTCCAGAAGCTCTGTGGTTCACACCGGAAGAAGTTGGTCAATATCACCGGAATAACTGAAAATCAAGTCCATCATGAAAACAGAGAAAAACGTATTTAACTTTGAAATGGCCCTTTTATACACACTGCATTAGATTTAAGGAATATCTTCTCGCTCCTCCACAAATTGTGACCCCGAGGTCTTTCACCTTTCACCTCTCCGTATGTGTCCTCCTGCAACGCTACCCCTCGGGTGATGTTCCATCTGGTTGACTGATCACCTTGAACTACATACATTGGCCTATCTATATCTGCCTAAATCTCACCCACCTTCCGTCACAGCAGCGCAGGTGTTTTCCGTTCACTTTCTCCTAGAAGATTCCTTACTCCAATGGAGAGTTAATTAACATATAATCTCCAGTTCATAACGAGCCATTACTTCATCATCAAGCACATCTACGTTATTCGTTACCTCTTTCCTCAATCAAGAGCAAAGAGAGAGAAATGTAAACAGAAAATGCACGTTACTTATCGTACAACCATTTTAAGAATCAGCATCAAACAAGCAACTTTAGGATCGTAGGATTAAATATACGAACTTGAATTACAGCATAAGGAGAGCCGAGGCTGAGCCCGCAAATGACACCGATATTCCGATTGCTATCATCCCCTTCTGTGCCACGAAAATATTCAGATGACTAAGGTTTTTCCATCTTGGTACACTCGTGAACAATTTAAATATTAATTCAACCTCTGGAGGCTTATTTCCCGAAGTAATATACGGCGTTACTACAGTTCGGCAATCCCTATCACGGATGAATGATATGGCCGATATTACGACTAGGCGCGGTCTAAAACATCGCCGTCGAACGATACTGGCACAACAATCTCGAACCAATGCATCGAAAGACACCGATGCGCCGGAATATCACGAACTCAGCCTCTTTTATCTCGCCCCGTCGCCATGTTTGTCCTCCGCACATACCCAAACCTATCCGAGACTCCAATGACCGATGGCGGCGCTGTTGTCGCTGACGTCATTTCCCAATATGGCCGCCAGAACGATGATAAACATCAGCCAAAGTATACCATTACACGGTTATGTTCAGCAAGAGCGAAGGCAAACTGCCTGGATTTACGCTACTAAATTCATTGAGTATAATTATCTTATGTGGGGAGAAGGCATTCGTTGATTTAACGCCTTAGAAAGTACTCGGACTGGCCTTAATTCGTGAGGAGAATAACATGTATATGTTTGAGAGTTCGAAGATTTTGCAGCGTTAACAATGCCTTGCACGAATATTTGTTCACCACGCGGGACTTGTTATGTAGAACCATGTAGGATCAAGATAGTACGCTATATAATTTTTTAAACCACGCGTGCAATGCCGTATTTAAGGACATGTGTCAGTATATTGAAGTCATAGTAAATTAGAGTTGTTTAGGTGCGTCGATGACTATTTTAATATCACTTTAGTTACATCTCAACTTCTCATTCCCTATTCTAATGACTTTTGTTGATGTGATTCCCACGACCAATGAAAACTTTTTTCAAAACTACGGCTGGTGCTGTAACCAATTTTATAGAATTTGTTTGATTCGCATTCCTAAGACGTAGGTAGGTATTTATTAGAAATATCTCCAAGTGCCCAGGAGGATTTGAGTGGTAGTCACTGCATGTCAATGAAAATTTGAAATGGTTAAAGCGTCGTCTTTAAAGCTACTTCCATTGGAAGCTAAAAAAATTAATCGTTGGTTAAAAGGACTTCAGGTCTAGGAAAGTTAATGGAGGAAGGGCATCTAATAAAGTAACATTTGAAGAGCTCTCTTGGGAAGACTTGTATCTCGCATTGACGGCATTATGTCTGGAAAGATATTCTTTTTGGAATAAACTAATGAGAATCATTTCATGTAATCCCCTTCATTGAGGAAATTAGCCATTTGCCAGAGGTAGATTCTGTGGCAACATTTAAAGACGATTTTCATCATAAAGGTAATTTAAAAGTTTGCCAGAAATAATTTATTATCTAATCATTGAAGTTAAGAATTGCAAGAATTCGTGCGCGAATATATGGACGCTTGGTGGGTAAAATATCCCCTGCTTTAATTCAATAGTTATTGCCCGACAAATTGAGGATATCATGCAGCTTTAATTCTGCTGTTCGTTTTTTGAGTAAAATGGGCTTATTATTTTGTTGTGGTAGGGAGAAATATCATCTAAAGACGTCCGATGATGGCATATCCTCTTGCATGCTAGTCCCATATTCTAGTTATTTTTTGCTAATATATTTCTTTGTTTTATTCCTGGGAGTCCTTTTTACTCGTAAACGCAATCATAGCTTACGTATAACTAGCTATTCATCACAGTTTTGGAGGGAATGTGTAAAGAAATCGTAAATTTAAATATAAACTCAGGAAGGTATCCCGTTATTGCTTGCCGTCATGGTGAGGGAAATCTCCTCATAAGTTCTTACCGTCTCAACAATAGACGTTAATTTACAGATATAATTCACGGTATCAAACATTTTTGGGAATATATATATCATAGCGAACTCCAAAATACCCCATCAAAAGTTATTTAAAAAATACGAACATCCGGATTTCTCTGTTTTTTTTCTCTTCGTCGCGAGGTATGTTTTATCGTCAATTTCAATGGTTATATGAATCGTACAACTTACATCCATCCTTCTAAATTAAAAACACAATTTTTCTTGCATGTATAGAGATATATCTGTAAAATTAAACATTTAATATTTCAATAACAAATACACCGCTACGATAAACACAAAAAATGCACGCCACGCCCACTGGCAGTATCATCGTTCCAGCGTTTTCAACTTTCCCCGGTAGATGGTGTCTTCCCATTCTGGAGTCTCGGATCCCCTAAATTCCTCTTTCCACGGCCGATGCCTGCGTGCGTGAGTGTTTGCCAGCCAATATTTGGAGACGGGGAGACGAGAGGGGAGGGGAGGGGAGGTGTTCGTGCGCGCGAGAGGGGAGAACGCACTCCTCGCCGCCCTGCTTCCTTCCCCGTCTCCTCACCCCCCGCCTCACCCGCCGCACACCCCTCCTTCCTTCATGTGTCTCCCATCCACCCTGAGGTGCTCCTCGGGTCGGACCGCGATGCACAATATTCCCCGAATATATCCCGGAGTTAAGGTAGTTTGAGCGAAATATCATTTCACTTGGAAATCAATGATTTTGGTTTCATTTTAAAGAAAAATATATCACCCTTCTAATGACACCAAAAATTCAACCCCTCACCAAATTACTTTCCGAGATATTTGCCATAAAATACCAGCCCTTTTACATGGGAAATGGTACGCGTATGCACTCCAGAGAGACCTTATGTTAAAAATGAGGCATTTCCTACGCTTAGATGTCTTCAAAAATCAACAGTGTGTAGTTTGTGTGTTTTCTCAACTATTTTTGAAAATTAATCATATTGCCACAGACGTAAATTCTTCGGGATCACAATAAAAACCTTCCGTTTTGATGGAGTATCAAACGTACCGCGTGAAAAAATGACTCAGTTAAAGACTTAGTTGAAAATTTTCATTTGATTACTTACAATTTCTGTCATGTACAACTATATTATTGCACCATTGATAATGCAATATTTAATTGATGTGTCCTACAGCTGGTGAAATTAAAACGTATAATTCGAATATGGTCTCTATTATGATTAGGGGACTATCTCGCTCGCACGGCCTTAACGGATGACCACACTCGCAAATTCAGAGAAACGTACGTCTTGGGACTCATTACCTCCAAGCTTCGCTTGTGCGATGAGCCGATTCATCGAAGGTGATTTCAGTCATCGCGATGCGACGAACTGTGTCGATGATGATGGATGTCATCGACCATAGACATCGACAGCGATAAGTCGATGCGAGCCAACGTTGAGGGCGTGAAAAATTTTAAAATCAGAAAATTGAAATTTTTTAATTACCACACGAAGTGGATTCCTTCAAGTGGGCGAAATCTCATTGGGAAGTACCTCGCACACCTCTTCGAAATGCGTACAGGTTCAGTTCACTCTTGATTTACCGTGTATTGATTCAGTGCTTCAAATAATAGGCACCTCTTTCTCTTTTAAGTTTTATCCAATTCAATGTTCACGTGACTGACACATCAAACTGCTCAAACGAGACGTTCTGCACCGATAATCTATACCCATCGATCATCGACATCTATCGATAGTCACCGATCATTCAACACCCTATTCTACGATCGGTGATAAATGTTGATATCGAAGCATTTCGATGAACTTTTGCCACCGAAAATCAGTGAGCTAATTCGGCCATTTCACAAGCCCGCTGCCAGCTGCGAGCGGATGATATACGAAGCAATGACTACAGAGTTCGTATCACACGATACTTAAGCGGGCACAGGACCCAGTTGCACTATTCGGCAATTGAATTCGAGTGAGTACGGTATCTGGTATAATTTGAGCCGCCCCAGTAGGTTTCGCGTGAAGCTCGGCGAGTAGGATAGATGGTTCACTGGTATAGTGGTTTAGTATCACACGCGCTATGAAGGTTAAACACAGCACAAAAAAGTGACACTACAGCATAAATTTCCTCCAACTAGTGCCGGGTAAGATATCTTGTGATACGAGTAGCACAACGTGCAAGGCATTTCATCGGTGACTTCATATCGGTTACTCAGGGGTTAAATTAGGCTTACCGATGACACGCCTCGCCTGGTGTCCTTCCTCTAAACGGGATCTTCCTATACTAGGCAAAGAATACCATTAATACCGTTTAGATTCAATGGAATGTAAACATATGGGAAATACAGAGCCGAAAAATTAAAGTCTAGTGTCCCTTAATTTCAGAACAAACAGCACAAAATATGCAAGGATCGTTCAAATTGCAAAGCTTTAGGTCACTTCCTCGATACCAAAGAAATTGTGAGGTTCCTGAACGGATTAAACACTGCTGACGGCGATTCTTTGACTTCATAACGAAATGGATTTTTCAAAACTTTACTTCTACAACTGTGATGGATTATTTCTATAAACACTTAATGCTACGAATCGCAGAATTTCTTGTTCGACGAGGCGTCCATGGCACGACCTGAATTTTCGTGCTGTGACACGCCGCCGCTGGCACTGCGTCCTCCCCAACTCGGCAGATCCACTGTGGTGTGCGTCGTGGGCGGCGGCCACAGGTATATGCGCGGTGGTTCACTTGTCCCGCGTGTGTCAAACACTCGGGAAATGGAAACTTGTTTCGCGGAACCGCTAGTCAGTCCCGTCTCTCCTTCTCTCCGGCGACGTATTCCCGAGGCAAGTGGCACAACTGTTCCCCCGAGGCGACGACGAACAATCCGGGGGAGCAAGAGAGGCGACGCCGCATCCCTTCCGACGCCCCAAACGAGTTCGAAGAAGAGCGGCATTTTTCGGAAGGCGTTCGGCATATTTTACTCAAGCCGACGCATCGCGGCAGCGACGATCATAAGCATGAGATGAAGGAAATAAGAATGCGCAGCGGATAGATTCAAAAGTTCAATTTTCCGCGAAAAAATAATGGGCGATAACCGTTGCGCGAGACCTTTTCTATAAAACTGCCAAAGAGGGAAAGACTTAAGGTAGTTTGAGCGAAATATTATTTTATCCTAAAATTTATCACCCTTACATTAAAACCAAAAATTCAACCCCTTACCTCATTGCTTTCCGAGATATTTGCCAAAAAATACCAGCCCTTAAACATGAGAAATGGTACGTGTATGCAATCCAGAGAGATCTTACATTAAAAATGAAGCATTTTCAGTGAAAATTTTCCCTAAACTGCATTACACTAGACCCTATTAAAGTAAATGCTACTAAGCCTTCTGATGCATTTGCAAAAACCTGAAAAATTTGCAGAGAGGCGAGATATCGCTTTTGTGTGCCACACTATAAGCATGGTACCAATATACCAATGCCTTTGTTGCATTAGCAAAGCCTTCTGATACATCAACGAAAAGCTGCAAAAATTGGTCAAGATGGGATATACCACATAGGTGCCACACCATAAGAATGCTACCAATGTAAGACTGTTTGTATCGATACTTTTTTTCAAATACACAGCGATACATTAGTAACAACGCAAATACGCACGGTCTGCAGTTGACAATAGGTATCTGATAAGGATTCAACCATTAGGGGGGGGGGAATCAATTAACAAGGTACACCACCTGTCGACAAACCTAGTTAATCTTCACCTATAAATTTCCAGAGCGAATCAGATACAACCATTCCGCTGAAGTAGGCAGCAGTTAGTAGAAGGGCACGGAGCGACGGTTCAGGGACCGCGAGAGAGCCTTTCTGAGAGAAATCGTCTCCTTAAAGTCGTGTATCCCTACTCATTGGCCCTCCTCAAAGAAACGGGACCCTTTCCCCTCGGATTCCAAACCAAACAAATACCTTCCGGTCATTCACTGCTCTTCGCGACGAGGGATTGCCTCCACACGCACACTCTCAACCACCTACGCTCCGATGCGCGTCCGATGTTAGACGAACGCTGGAGTCGTTTGTCCTCGGCATTGGTTCGCGCGGCCCTGAACGTGAGGAGGTTACCGGTGACAAAGAGAGGCACGCATCAGAATGCACATCAATGAATACGGTCTGAGGGCCACGAGCAGCTGTCAGCATTCTTTCGCCTCCGAGCCGCACATTATTCTTCCGCCGGCGTCGAATTACTCTCTCTAGCAAGTCCACCATTAGAATCGCATTTGGGAATTTGGAATGGTTTGCGCGACTCGGAGGGACGCGTTGGCGAATGGACGACGGAGAGCGAATGGGACGCTCGGCGACGTCGTCTGGGTTTCAGACAATGTTAAGATGATGCTGGGGATCGGGTTGGTGTGGTGGCTAGAGTACTGGCTAACCATACGGACGGCCAGGGTTCAAATCCCTGCCGAGGAGGGTGTTTCTCAGAGGAAACCCGATCCCTACTTGAATGTCTTGTGGAGAGCACTTCAAGTACAGTACTCCGTCTGGCGGATGAGACGTTAAACCGTGGTCCCCTTGGCGCCTTTCGTTAAGAGCAGGCTAATGCCAGCGCTGGGTTTCTATCCACCCTTCCTCCCTTACCTATCCCTTATGGCGCAAATGACATCAGCTGTCGGTCGCCTCCCCAAAAATCCAATCCAAGGATGATGCTATTCTATACGAAGGACCGTTTATGACACGAATATTACAAGTGCTATCGATGTAAATGATATGCATGAAACGTAAAGGAAATCCATGCATCCGTTTCTGAGTGCACTTTCACTTCAAAATTACACAAGACCAAAGGCGAAACCTCAATCATTTTGATGCATGCGGTACAACCACCATCGGTTAGACAGTGTTGATAACACAAACATTACGAAAATGACGCAATAGGTAATGCAGTGCGCCTACGTGTTCTTCCTCGCCATTGTACATCGCTATATCGCATCGCAAGTATACATCGATATAGTAAAATGCTATGGTTTTAACTTATGCTAGGGAGGTTAGCTTCCGCTGAATAAGGCAGGACCCTCCTACCTTCCTCGCCCAAATCCTCGTTAAGTGGATATCCTGCAGGAATTAGAATTCAGCCGGTTTCGGACTAAGTGCACCTCCGTATCTTTCCGATTAAATCCTTAACGGTGAGAAGTTACCCGTCTAAAACTAAAACCGGTTCTCCGAGGATAACAGAAGTATTCCGAATTGAGAATGCGCCCAGTCTAGGGAGGTAACCTGACAAACACCCTTGAGGTGGCCAGGAGAGTAATACGTAGATTTAGGTAATACTGGCAAGAAAGCTTCGCGACCGATTCGAGGGAATGACTTCTCAAGTGTTTTGGGAAGGGGAGTAGCCCTTGCATTCCCAAGGATCCCTCAGATGGTTTACTGTGTTTACGAGAAAATCTGTAAAAGTGCAATCGCATTATTACGAAATAACTGCGAGGAGTCATTAGGACGAAATGCCACTGAATTGCCAAAGACCGAATTGGTGTTATGCATTTTTTTTCAATTTTATCCATAGATATCACAGAACAGAACAAGTAAGCAAAGGTTAACGTAAATGTGAGCAAAACCAAAAGTCGCGTCGACCACCTTAAAAAGAAGAGTCCTCCAGTCCAGTCGGAGTGTGAATGCAAATGTGGGAGATGAAGAGGGTTTAAATCCAAAAATACGCGGTCTCTTGGCACGATGACCGCGTCTCCTCTCACGCCGTTCACTGTCTATCTGCTCCAGCCTGCATCCATGACAACGCCCATTCCTCTCCCCCCTTCCACACCACTTCGATCATCTTCGACTCCTCCGACAAGTAGTGTTCAAGAGGTCAAGCCGATACAACATTAGTACAAACAATTGAAAAGGGTGAATGCGACGATAATGCAATCGTGCAAAATACTACTTCTTTAACCCTGGACTCTTCCGAAAATGTTAAATCTCTTGACATCTTACAAGAAATCTAGGAGGGAATCGGGTTGCTGTGGTGGCTAGAGTACTGGAACACCATACGGACGGCCAGGGTTCAAATCCCGGCAGAAGCGGATGTTTTTCTGGGGGAACCCGATCTCTACTTGAGTGTACTACTTGTGGAGGGCACTTCAAGTACATTACTCCGTCTGTCGGATGAGACGTTAAACTGTGGTCACCTTGGCGCCTTTCGTTAAGAGCAGGCTAATGCCGATGCCGGGTTTCCATCCACCCTTCCTCCTTCACCTATCCCCTAGGGCGCAAATGACCTTAGCCGTCGGTCGCCTCCCCAAATATCCAATCCAAGGAATCTAGGATGAGAAGGAGTCAGCGCTGAGAAAGTACCATTTGTAAAAGTAGACTCTGATCATAATACATATTTCTGACTCAACGAAAATTCATATAAAAATACATAATAAACCATTTGTTATTTCCTATGCCGTTGATTCTGAACCACGGCGAAACTATGACCGTAAAAATAAGCCATGAATATCTAATTGCCGAGCTTTCTCGCCGTTCTTAACGTTGACGCCCAAGGGTTTGTGCCAGACAGAGTATCTCATCCCTCACCCAAGTCTAAGATACCATGATCAGTTGAATATTTAAATACGAATTAAGGGAAACAGACGGAGAAGTTTGAAATTCCTTTCCTGTCGAGCAAGATAGAAGAGTTAGCATCACAAACGCGCAGTGATTAAGTAGAGAGGCCAGAAATATCTTATTTTGAGGCCGTGTGAGTGCTGGTTTCTTCATGATAGCCTACATAAAAAACAGCCCATTCGGAACGTGACTTGGCCACTAAAGAGAACATGCACGAAAATAGCCCCGACGTTAATAACAAGCTCCCGTGCTCAGCAACATAACAACGCATAAGGACTACTAGTTTCGCGAGATTACTAGTTTCAGATATAGATCGCATACAGCGGAGGTAGATAGATTTGTTAAAAATTGTTATGATAAACAGAGTAGTGTTACAAAATTGTTGAGGGAATTAGGGTGGGAGCTTCTATCCGATCGAAGGGAAAAATATAGGTTAAATATTTTTCGAAAGTTTGATGTAGACTATTTTTTGCCAGGCGTTCAAAATATTTTGCTAGAGCCAAACTATTATGGTAGGAACGATCTCAGGAATAAGATTAAGGAAATAGACTGCAGAACCGATAGATTTAAGACCTCATTTTTTCCATGAACAATAACGGACCATAATAGTTGTGAACGATCAGTTCTAGGCTACTGACTAGGTTAAATAGGTTTTTTCAGTCGTGCTAAACATCTTAACATGAATTGTAGATAATACTAACCTCGCATGCAATCTCCGGCATGATATTCTCCTACATGTCTTAGTACCTTGTAGTTCTATTTATTTGTCACATTAATAATACTAACCAGCATTTATATCTTGAATAGTGTAGTGCATGGTAGAATGTTCTTCTACGTATCACTCTCCTGGTTTGTGGTCTGACTGCGTACCGTTGCCCTGACTGCTTTTGGCCTGCTCCTGGCATTCGGGGGAACGCGCGCGGTTCTGATTGAACTGGGATGAGTGCTGCATGCCTGGTGTGGAATCAACCCGTGCCACACACCCTAGTGGTGGCTTGCGCGGTATTTCGAAGTAGATGTAGATGAAAGAAAGAGGCACGGGGTGTACTTGTCTCGTTTCCCACTTGTGAGCGACGGACCAATCCAAAGCGCACACGTCCTTATCTTTGCCGCAACTCGCCTCTTCATCCCGTTGCCCCTCCTCGCTCGTCACTCCCAAGCGAGTAGAAAACTTCCCAACCTTTCCTTCTCAACATCATTCGTAAATTCAACGAAGAGGCATCAGTGAAACAATGATAAGTTCGTCACGTCTCAGCCCTGAAACCAAGTCAGGAACTCAGTGCGTACCCAGACGAACTGACTTCTCAGGACTGTTAGGCCATCTGATACTTTACCAGACTAAGTTCTAAGCCAGAGACGGACTTCTTAACGACAGCATGATTAAACCCTACCATCATGCACGCTTACCGATAAATTGGCTGCCATTTCAAATAACTCGTCGGAATATTATTATGAAAAAAATTGGACTGATGACAGAACAAAGGAGTGGAGAGCTTCAGCAAACCAATCTAGGAACTGATAAATGGTGATGACATATATGGGTCACATCATGCTGCCGTCATCAATCGGTATTACACCAGCTGGCTGGCAGGTTTTTGGATAGTTCTCTCCATAAGTTCCCTATTTATGGGACATCTCTTCACCTTCCTGCACACTACTAGCTCGTCAGGCTTCATAAAACCCCTCGCCTCTCTTTATAAGTCTTCATCCAAAATTCCTGGCGTCTATTTTTATCTTCCACTTTTCTCACGAGTTCTTTCCTTTGTATGGCACTTCCATCCACTTGTCTTCTCCTCTCAAAACGTCTTCTATCTACCATTTCTACCTTCTCGGATTCTCCACCACCAGTTTCTGTTCCCTGTCCTTATCATACCCGACACCACGTTCGTCTTCATCGCCACTTAGAATACACTCCCCAAACTCACAAGAGAGAGAGGGAGGGAGACGTATAGCCGGCAAAATTGAAGCCCATAAACACCGAGGTGAAGTGAAAACGTGGAACGTATACCACAGTCAATTTTAAAGCATGGGACGCCATCAGGTCCCGGGCAAGGCATCGGCCTCGCAACAAGCTCCCGGCCAGCGTTCTGGCGTCTGACGGAGCCAAGGGCATCAGAAATGAGCATCCAATGCCTCCTCAAACACCCCTTACTCTCCCTACCTCGTCGGTTTCCATGGATACGCCCTCCCGCCCCTTCCCCCCCTCAACGAGAGGGAGAATGGGAATGGGGGGGGAGAAGGGATGCGGCGCCTAGGCAACAACACTTTCATCTTCCCGCCACCTACCCCCTCCCCTCCCCCTCCTATCCTTCCCCGAATACCCGGTCCATGCGGACTGAAAGGCTGCTTTCTACGAGGGAGATATACATTAGAAAAACAGTCGCCTTTCAAGTCACGTGCAAATTTACCCCCCGTCCAGGTTAATAGCACAGTTGACAGAAATGAAGACCATCAGTACACACGTCCAACGCCGCTCGAGGAAGGGATTCAAACATCAATCAACCGAGAAAAAATTGTTTACATTTTTTTCTAAGCCAAATCAGTATTTTAAAACTGACCTATCTAGGAAGAACTCTAGCACTAGAGAGCATACACTCCCACCGTAGAGCGAAGGGAAATAGCGATCAGTAGATTATAGACCTCTACCCTCTTCGGGAAAACAGACTGGCCTCTATTTTCCACACGAGTAGTATTTAGTAACAGTGATTATATTCCATCGCATCTAGTGACATTTTAATCACATGACAGCCAGAGTAAACTAAAAATGTGAGCCCCAACTAAATTTGCTATCAGCAGAAAGGACAAGTCTCTTTACGTAAGGTAAAAGTCAAAGAGCGGTTATTTCATAGTAAAGATTTAAGTCAGACAATCGGGTACTTTACTGCGGGAATACGGCCTTTCAAATGTACCCTTTCAAACATTTATTTCCTTAACCTTGTCCACACTTGTGATCGCAACACGTTGGCTTCACTTAAATATGCTGGAAGTCTTCCGCAAGAAGGACAGCAATTTTTCTTTAAATCAGCTAAATAATGCTACCCACAACCATCTTACAGCTATTTCGAAGAGAGAGTTTTATAATTTATTAGTTTCGCTATTGAAATATTTAAAATGAGGACTATTCGAGCAATACAACATCGCTCTTTGACACTGCTTGCACTTATTCATTTAAACAATTCCAATCAGCACCTGGCTCAAGTGCAGATTGATAGGTGTATTTACCGCAGGGAATATTGCTTTACTATAAGAGGACGCACCCTCCGCGGGTGGACAAGCAAGCGCGATACCGCTTCCGAAGCTTCAGCCTCTAGACGAGGATATGTACTTCGCATTCCCCCACAAGAAATATCCCTTGAAATACTTGGTAGAGGAGTAACTAACTGGCTAACACTCTTTTCGTAATTTAGCAGTTTTAACAAGTTTATCTTTAAAATAACATCTCGCACTCTGTACCAATCGAATCGAATGTAACAATAAAGGGGTCGGTTGTTGGATTTTACACGGCGAGTTTCATTTCTTTGGTGGCAGTGCCAAAGTGTAATATGCCATTCTGTTAAAATGCCTTTGTCTACTATCTGAATTGATTTCGGCGCGGAGAAATCGGGAGGCCTAGTGCCATTGAGATCTGCCAGACTTCCATTATTACAAACGTTTCGAGGGAGAGAACTATTATTAGACGCCGAGCAGTCGTCACTTGTCTTTTTTCACTGTTTCTCGGAGGCGCTCGCATCTGTTTTCCCGGCGGTTGTGCGATTCCGGCGTCCGACATCAAAGGACCCCTCCTAAGTGATCTCACTTCCGAACTCAGCGAAGACGAGACAGTGGATGCAGCGGAATATTGGCCAAAGGGGACGGAGGAGGAGGTCACTTACGGGTCGAGCCCCAGCAAATCCAAAACAGGTTGCAGCCAAGCCTGCGCACATCAAAGGACCACTCTCAACGGACTTACCTAAAAAAAAACAAGAAAATACATTATAAATATCATATGATGCATCACGTTATATCTTATCGCACAGTATCACAATACCAATATGATTTCAGATCGGCGATTAAGTACAGCATGTAAGTGATATTTTATCCCCACACAGCTCTCCATATCAGAGCCTTATCTTAAAGAAATATTTGCAACAGATACGAAAGATCTAGCACTAATATATTACAGGAATCACAGTTCAGGTATAACAAGTAAACATACTACATTATACATTAAATGAAGCTCGATGAGCGACCGTTTTCCATTGATTCTGCTCTCTCTCTACTCTCTAAGGTCCACTTCCCAGCTGCCCATCACCTTCACGAACCACTCTAAGAACGGCCAATGTCGCCCGAAACACAAGGGTTGGCACAGCACGCCCGACCGAGGCAGATCTCGAACCCGTGACCTCGGAGGAGGCATTCCGCACGACTGGAAAAACCAGCGTAAGGTCTTTAAATAATCCCCGAGAGAAGAAGAAGGCATTTATAGCTGATATCAGGGACCACATGAGCTATCATTTTCCTAGTCGACGTGAACAAGCGTTGGACGCCAGGAAAACAGAATATTCGCAAAAATTCCGGAAAAGCACAAGAGCGGAATGAGGGTCGTACTTTGGCACAGTAGTTTACGGTTAAGGTGGACATACCATACACGAATGTCTTCCCTTACTTCTCGACTGAGACTGAACTTGGTTTAATCTACGTCCACAATACATCGACCTCATCTTTCGCTCCTCCCGCACACGGGTTCCTTCACCCAAATCAGCACAGTCGTTCAACATTATTTCTAGATACAATATTCAATTGCATAAGTATTCATTATCTTTTGGAGAAAAAGCCGTCCGAAGTTTGCCTCATGGGCAATGACCCACTTGCTTGCATAAAGTCAACAGTTTCGGGCGAGATGTTGTGGACCTGCATTGTTAAAATGAAGAGCACTGGATGTTGTACTGTCAACTATTATTAATGCATAAAACTTCACAACACGTGTTTCGGTACTTTATTGGCCATTATCAGGTACAGTCAACTCAAGTCATCTGTGTCTGGCTAACCATAAGGCCAGGGTTCAAATCCCTGCAGAGGCAGATGTTTTTCAGAGGAAACCCGATCCCTACTTGAGTGTCTTGTGGAGGGCACTTCAAGTAGAGTACTCTGTCTATCGGATGAGACGTTGAACCGTTGTCCCCTTGGCGCCTATCGTTAAGAGCAGGCTAATGCCGACGCCGGGTTTCTATCCACCCTTCCTCCCTTACCTATCCCCTATGGCGCAAATGACCTTAGCTCTCGGCCGCCTCCCCAAAAATCCCATTCAATCCAATCTGTATCTGTCTGGTCAACTGTAGTGCTCTTCACTCGCTTGCAATTCTTCCACAGACGAGATAGTGGCAAACTCGATGCTTACGCTCAATGTGCGTCGGGAAAGTTTGCTTGAGAAAACACAACCAGAATTAGTTAAGACGAATAGGTAGGAATGCAAGCCCTCGAATGCAAAATCATCGAATGGTGGCGTCAAACCTGCAATTTACCAGAAGTCCCCGTTACAATGACCGTCACAATTCAAAATATAAAAAGTATTGGTTTTTTAGTCCACGGATCGCTGACCACATGTTGCGTTTGAGACTGTTAAATTTTCTCTCCTGTTCAATTCAAAATACGTCAGGAAGGCAGGATAATAGCGCCGGAGAAAGGATTGCTGACTGTCGCGTCACACAATCTGAGAGAAATGCTGAGAACTAAATTCTCGGGGTCAGGTGGATTGATGATGTAAACCTTAAGTTGATGACCAAATATCAGCAAAACTTTCACAGCCATGAATTTTAGGAATGAATAGTAGTCAGGCATTCGCCCCTCAGATGGACGGTCATCAGTCGACGGCTCAGAAGCCACATTAGTGTCTCCAAACGCCTCGGTGCCGAAAGCTGGCCGAAAAGAACATGGCTTGCAGAGAAGAGAGTCATTCGAATCAATGTTTCTACTCCAGAGAGTTCATGAGAGCTTCTTATCCAAATTGCCCACAAGTAATTTGCGCATTGGAAATTGATAAAAAAATTTCTTGTACAATAATCATATTCCCATTGAATGTCAGCAGAAGTCAAGCTAGAAAACTGGAAAACTTATAACCATGTTTTCGGGTTAAGTAAAAATGCCATTAACGACTTTTTTCACCAAATTTAGCAGTGATAGAAGAATTAACCCTGAAATTCCTCATGGTAATAGATATATTGACACAACCGGTTTTGCTGCAGAGCAGCGTTATCGGGTGTGTTAATTCACCTATCCCTGATATCAAGGAATTCCACCAAGTAAGGTCCAACGAAACTATCGTCAAAATTTAGCAGTTTAATTCAAAATGAACAGGAATTTCATATAATGTTTTCCAGAGAGATCCCCGAAGTAGATAAACCAATTCTAATATCTTCATTAAACAAACCACCACATTCGAGCATATTAAAATATCCTCATAAAAATAAGCACGAGACAAATGGACTGGCAACTTGTTTCAGGAGGCAGAAGTCTTTAAAGTAACACAATCCATAAAACCATTAAAATAGCCACGCCGTTTCCGAGTGAAAATTAGCCGGGGCAGAGGGATGGGTGCATTAAAGACACGATTTATGACGGGATTGACATTCGCATTGGGAGGGGGGATAGGGGAGGCAGAGGGGGGAGGAACCAGTTCTCGCCTCACACCACCGCCCGACGGCGAACGGTCTTCTATTCATTCCGTGACAGCGAAGGGGCGGCAGGTGACGGCTGCGGGAGCGGCAGGGAGGGGGGGGAGTTACCCCTCCCCCTCTTCCGTCCTTCCGGCGCTGAGGGAGGAAGAGGAGGAGGGGAAGAGGAGTACGTATAAACACGGAGGAGGTGGAGAACGGTGAGAGAGGGCGAGCGGTCATCGAACGAACCGGTTGCCGTTGTTTCTCACGAGAGGTGTGTTCGTGTGCAGCGAGAGGGCACTTGGTCATGGGAGCGGGGTGCTCGGAGGCGGGGAGTCGCCGCGGCGCCAACGACGGGGGTGTTGAGAGGGAGGCGCCCCGCTCTGGTCTACGGGGCGAACGTCTTGACGCCTCGAGTAAACCCTCTCAAATGCACACGAACCCCTTCCTCGGAGCACCCTCATGTTTCCCCTCTCCTCATCATTAACACAACCTCCGATTTCCAACGTTTTTCATTTTGGCACCAGTGAGATGCACGAAGTTAACATTGTGATATTAACGGTCCAATCATATTTATTTATTTATCTTCACTATCCCGAATTGAGCACAATGCGCCAATTTACGTAGGGTGAATAACAGTAACAACGTACGAGATGCAAACACCCATGTCCAGATAATATTCTATGCAGGCGGGACTCGGACCCGCGACCCTAGGGTTAGCAGGCGAGGACTTTACGCCGCCGACACCGGGGCCGACGAGTTTGTTGTTATTGTTTCACAACAAAAATTCTCAGGAATCAAATCAATTTATCAAAGCGAGTCTTTGAGCGCATCCTTCCTTTGATTCTGTACGCTGGAAACCCTTTCATCACACGTTATTTTGCGGTTCTGTCGAAATTGAGGTAGTTTGAGCGAAATATCATTTTACCGAGAAATTAATGGATTTGCTCTCATTTTAAAGAAAAATATATCACCCATCCAATGACATCAAAAATTCAACTCCTTGCCACATTACTTTCGTAGATATTTGCCAAAAAATATCAGCCCTTTTACATGGGAAATGGTACGTGTATGCACTCCAGAGAGACATTATTTATAAAATGAGGTATTTCTAACACTTAGATGTAGTTAAAAAAAACTAAGAGCGTGTGGTTTGTATGTTTTCTCAACTATTTTTGAAAATTAAACATACCGTCTCCGCAGTAGGTTCTTGGGTATCGCATAAAAAACCTTCCGTTTTGAAGGAGTTTCAAACGCACCGAGCGAAAAAAAGGAGTCAAGTAAAGGACTTATTTAGATATTTTCATTTCAATTACTTACAATTTCTGTCATATAAAACTATACTATTGCACCATTAATGATCCAATATTTAATTGATGTGCCCTACAGCTGGTGAAAATCAAACGTTTAATTCGAATACGGTCTCCATTATGATTAGGGAACTATCTCGCTCGGACTACTTTCTTTGCAAACGGACCCCTTCCCCGGAGCGTGATGTCTCCCCTCTCCTCATTATGAACACCGCCTCCGATTTCTACTTTTTTGTTTTGGCACCTGTGAGATGAACGAATTTAATATTGTGATATAGAGTGCCTGTTCCAAAAGCTAATAATGAAGCTTTTAGAAGGATTTACTTGTATTGTGCAAATACAATGTTTAATCGCCGACCATTCCACGTTTCCCATGCAATGCATGATAAATTGTTTCTACGAGACTTGAAAACATGTTTATTTTCTATAGACAATGTTGAAAAATATTTCTAAATATTGAACTACAAATTGAAGTGATTAATGTATATTTTGTTAATTTGTTTGTATGTTAATACTCTGGTTCGTGACCATTGGTAATTAATAGTTTAATATGACAGAAATTGTAAGTAATTAAATGAAAATATCTTAAAATTAAATGAATATATAAAAGTAAGTCTTTAACTTGACTCATTTTTTTCGCGCGGTGCGTTTGAAACTCCTTCAAAACGGAAGGTATTTTGTGATACGCAAGAACCTACTGCGGTTACAATATAATTTATTTTCAAAAGTAGTTGAGAAAACATACAAACTACACGCTGTTAGTTCTTTTACGACATCTGAGTGTTATAAATTCCTCATTTTGTAAATAATGTCTCTCTGGAGAGCATTCACGTACCATTTCCTATGTAAAAGGGCTGGTATTATTTGACGAATATCTCCGTAAGTAATGTGGTAAGGGGTTAAATTTTTGGTTTCTTTGGATAGGTGAGATATTTTTCTTTAAAATGAGACCAAATTCATTGATTTCTAGGTAAAATGATTTTTCGCTGGAGCTACCTTAAGGAAAAGGTCATAGTGAGGGAGACGGAGGAAAGACATTGGGATGGGGAGCGGGTCAAAGGCAAATTTTTAGCAGAGAGGAGAGGATTTGGGAAAGAAATCGACCGCCGTCGATGTCCCCTTCCATATCGAGACAGCGGTTTCCCAAGATCTCATATTTTCTCGCGAATCGCAGTCTCCTTCGGATGAGGTCCGAGCGTGCACGAGGACGCGAAAGCCAAACAAGTCCGGCAACCGCCGGCGATAATATTTTCGTCCTCTCGCGGGACCATTAACCCCTCTCGAACGGGTCCCACCGAGATGGGACAAGAGGGAGGGCCTTGCTCCTCCGGAACAGGTTCTCCGCGGGGGTTGAGGGGCGTGGACCGGGAGGGGGGGGTGGCAAGTGGCGGCGGTCGAGTCGGCGGCGCCCACCCGGACGACCGGTCCATGGCCGCTGTCCATTTAAACATTTGTGGGTCGGCGAGAAAGTCCACGAGACATTGGCGACGCCAAAATGAAACACGGCCCATCCTCGGCGGACAATCCTCGCTCACGGGTGCCGAAATCAAATCGGAAAAAAACCCGGCGACCGGCGATTAGGGAGCGACCGGAGTATTCGGAACGCTCACACTTCGGCGATTGGCGAAGCGGTTTCACTCATGCCACGCTACATCCCCCCACGCTCCTTCCACGCTCCTTCCACACAACACCGGCACAGCGGCAGGGGATTCGGGCAGGAGACCGCGCTGCGACAAGGGGATGTGGTAACCTCGAACACATATGAGCGAAGTTAGTGCGAGAGAGATAGTTCCCTAATCATAATAGAGACCATATTCGATATATACGTTTTGATTTCACCAGCTGCAGGACACATCAATGAAATATTGCATTGTTAATGGTCCAATAAAATACTTTTACATGTCAGAAATTATAAGTAATCAAATGAATATATCTAAATAAGCCTAATAATCTAAATCAAGTAAATAGTGTCTCTCCGGAGTGCATACATCAACCATTTCCCATGCAAAAGGGCTGGTTGTATTTTTAGGCAAATATCTCGGAAAGTAATGCGGCAAGGGGTTGAATTTTTTGTGTCAATGGAAGGGTGATATATTTTTCTTTAAAATGAGACCGAATTCACTGGTTTCTAAGTAAAACGATTTTTCGCTTAAACTACCTTACTACGTTCGGGGCGAATTTTTCACGAAAAGATTTTTGCATGAAAATTTGCATACATTTTATCATTTGTGATATCAATCGAAAAAAGAAAAAAAATGGCATTGCACCAATTTAGTTTTTGGCTGTCCATAGCATTTTTTACGCAGGTATATGTCGTAATGATTCGTTTAAGTTTGAACAGACTTTCTTCTGAGCGCGAAAGAACACATTTCCCACTATTATAATAATTGTTGATAACAAATATCAAGGAGTCCCACCGAGTAGAATATTCAACTGCAACATATTTTAATGTAATTTCATCAAAATTTCGACTACTGGACCACATAAAATATTCCAATTTAGTCCATTTCCTCATTCACATCGCGGAGCTCTAATGACCTCGTCGTGATACTCACCCTCACATCCAACTTATGGCGCGAACGCAGATTTTTATCGAACGAAATCGCAATTCCAAAACGCGAACTACTTCCAAAAACCTCATTTTGAGTACGCCGCTAGTATATGGGACCCTTATGAAGTAGGACTAGTTTCAGATATCGATCGCATACAGCGGAGGGTAGTTAGATTTGTTAAAAAATTGTTATGATAAACATAGTAGTGGTACAAAATTGTTGAGGGAATTAGAGTGGGAACCTCTACCCGATCGACGGGGGAAATTTAGGCTAAATCTTTTACAAAAGTTTGATGTGGACAATTTTTTGCCAGACGTGGAAAATATTTTGCTATAGCCAAACTATTATGGTAGGAACGATCACAGGAATAAGATTAAGGAAATAGACTGCAGAACCGATAGATTTAAAATTTTATTTTTCCCACGCACAATAAGGGACCATAATAGCTGCGATAGATCATTTGTAGGATACTGAATAGGATTTTTCAGTAGTGTTAAATATCTTAATATGATTATTAGCTACTAATCTCGCATGCAATCGCCGGCATGATATACTCTTGCATGATTTAGTACCTTGTAGTGATATTTATCAGTCGCATTAATAAAACGAACCAGTAGTTTATCCTGAGTAGTGTAGTGCATGGTAGCATGTTCTTCTACCTATCACTCTCCTAGTTTGTGGTCTGACTGCGTACCTTTGCCCTGACTGCTTTGGCCTTCGCCTGGCATTCGGGGAATGTGCGCAGTTCTGATATGAACTGGGATGAGTGCTGCATGCCTGGTGTGGAATCACCCCGTGCCACACACCCTAGAGGTGGCTTGCACGGTATTTCGTAGATGTAGATGTAAAACGCACTTCGTATGAACAGTTCAAGAGACTCATTGAGATATACGACAGTAGTGCGGAGCAGTGGCCGGACTCGGAAGAATCGTACACCCGATGTACAGAGGGTGACGAGAGAAAGGCGACCACGCTGCGGCGCGCGTTCGCCCAAATCTGCGGTCCAGCCACTCACTGTCTCATTCCCCTCGAATGGAGACAATAGGAGAACGAGAGGTTGAAAGAGGAAAAGAGGGGGAAGAGATTGAGAAGGTTTGACCGAGACTGAGTGCGTCGAAAAAGAACTCGAATCCGACTTTTTATGTTTAATTGCTTAAATTAAACTTGCTTTGGCTGATTGCACGCTTTTTATTGAAAACCAAAGTTAAAACTCGAAATGCGCCCACTTCTCCAAGGCTGTATTTTTAATGAACACTTTTTATAGCCGAAGACCCCCTAGAAGCGACATTCCTATAAAATTACTACAATTTTATTTCAATTATCGCAGTAATTAGGTAACGACTATAAGAAAAGCAAGTAAGAAGTCCAATTTCTCCTAAATTTTCGACCGAAAGTTTTATGTGAAAATGGCATCTTTATCAGATAAGACAAACACTAGTTTTGTGCACGTTTCTCCCACTGTCGCATTTAACACAATGCTATTTCGATTAGCGTAAACATTAGCGAGGAAAGGAAACATTATGATTTTCATATCAAACAGAGGTCTTATTTATCTACTAGCACTCAGAGTATGAATTAAATAACCTTCAGAACGTTTACCGTGGAGTACATTGATTCTTCCATCTGACTTAGTACGCTGGTCACGGCCACACGCGATCCCTGTAATGCTGCCACTACTCCAGATGAGAAACTTTACGCGAGACCGCTCTAACTCGCGAGAAAATATATGAGGGAGGCGATAGTTTATCGTCAGTGCCTTCGATTACTTAAAGCTAGATAAACCGTCAGCGGAAAAAGTTATCTCCACAGCAAATCGGGAGGCGCGTGACATCAGACAGATAGGGCCGATAGAACTTTGAATTTTTATGTTTTACGAGTCTTCTTTCTGGCTATTATGATTCGCGCCGTCGTATTGTTTTACCCAATTGATTACGTGCGTCCGAAAGAGGAAATTAACCCTCCCTTCTTTCATTCACGCCACACAGAAACGTGTCAGTAAAACAAAAAACCCGCTCATCTTCACATTCATTTTTGATAAATGCTACACAACTAAATTCCATTTAAAATATCTTCACCGACACGATTCCTATGCACCGAGAGATATTAGAGTGCCTACAAGCGCAAATGACGGTTACATACGCAGCCAATCAGCACAAAAATCCAACGCCGCCCGGAGAGGAGAATCACGTGACCGAAGGATGCACGATGTCTAACCAAGACGATCACGAAAAAATAGTTTATTATTCATTTCTTTCGAAGGCGAATGAGTAAATTTCAACTACCTGGGTGGCTACTGATATCCAATTTTCAAATTCCCTGACCTTTCCCTGACTTTTCCCTGATGGATTTAACAATTTCCCTGACCGATCGCCAAAAGGTCAACTATTATTGACAAATTTTTTCTGCTGAATTAAATTTTCTACGGCAGCTTTAAATTTTCTACTTCTACCACCTACCTCTCGACCTGAGTTTCGGAAGTTAAAACAAATGCGAGGTGAAATGTTCCAAATATCATAGCCGCGGATTCCTTGTAATGAGCGTAATACATTGTGATCATGATTTTCAACACAACTAGACAAATATCACAATAAGGATACACAAAAGGGATACATTGTACGTCTGATTCACAACTAAAAAACTAAGATTCACAACTAACAAGATTCACAACTGAATACTCAACGAATTGATAATGCTTATTCCATTCACGCCAGCGACGGACTCTTGTTTTAGTTGGTGAAATGAAGGCCGGGAAAGATTGGCCGATAAACGTAATGGTAGAAAATAACGAGGATTCCTGTTCCAGTTTCTCCCTAACTGGTACGAGAATTCCCTGACAATTCCAGGTTTTCCCGGTTTTCCCTGACTACGTCATTGTCTAGGATTGATTCTGCACCTGCGCAACGCACGAAATGCGCCGACTCCAACGTGCACATGTAACGAATTTCTCACCATGGCTGACGTCACAGCAATCGGCTCGCCCCGCAGGAGGCGCGTGACCACTCTATCTCCTATAGAACGCTCGGAGTTCGTCCTCGACGCCGTCGTAAAGAAGCCGACTCCCGTGACACGCGCACGCTGGCGGAGAACCCCCTTCGCCTCTCGCTCCCACACCCACGCGTACGCCAGATGACGGGGAGCGATGACGAGTGCGCCAAGAACGCAGATCGCACGATTATCCCGCGACGACGCGTGTTCCCACGGCGCGCGACTATCCGAAGGGAGGAAAGGTGGTGGGCGGGGAGTGGGGGGGTGTGCGGTTCAGTGGAAGATGGGAAACTGGAGGGGAATCTTCGAGTGCCCGAACACCCGATACATAGGCACGGCACAGCGCACGGGAGAATACCTTCGGCACAAGTAAACCAAATAACCGAACCGACCGACCGAAAGCATACGCTCGTAATCACCTTTTGCCGTAGCGGGGAGCGCATTCACGGGGGGGAGGGGCAACCAACCAATCTGCCCCCTCCTGCCGAATTCCCCCAGGGCCATTCGGCCTCCTTCGCGGCCTCCAGCTGCCTCACTCACCCTTCAATCGAACGAGACATTGCCAGATATCCTCGAGGCAAATTGCATCCCACGGGGAATGCGTCTCTCGAAATTCCGCCTCTCATTTCCACGTTCGTCGGTCACTTGCACTACAGTTTTGCGGATACTGCAAACAAGCCGCTCACGGCGTCATCCACAAGGACACACGAGTACCAACATTCGAGAGAGGAAAAAAGCAGCATCAAGATCGAAGCGGAGGATTCTTCCTCGGTGGAATAATCGGCACTCACAGACAAACATACACTAATTCTTCGTCAAAAGGCAAAAGAGAGCGAAAGAATACTCTCATCTCGAAAAAAAAACAAAAAAGCCAACATTTATTTCTTGAAAATTCAAGGGCTTACCTTTTCTTTAACTCCTTTATCCCCATTGTGACCTCTTCCCCGAAGTTTATGATTTATTCCCCAAAAAACGGTACTCAAATTTCCCTTTTCAAAGCATTAACTCTTGACGCATCACTCTACAGACCCCTGTGATGTTCAGCATTATCTGTCGTCTTAACTGACAGGTTGCACTGAGCTCCGCGCATCGTAACGTTAGTCCTTGCCGCACCTGCGAAGGCGGCGCCCTATTATCCTCGCCACTGCGTCATTTATGGGCAGTACACCCAAGCATTGCAATGCCTTTCGTTCCTTAAGAAGGAATAGATCGAGGTGACTTTAGCGACTAAAGAAGAACTCATGAGTGTTTGCTTTATCGCCGCCGCGTTTCGTGAAAGGAGACGACAGAGCTCTGCATTCGGAAGTTCACCCTTGCACAACTACACTCGGACGTTCTAACGCAATGAAAACAGGCAATGGATTAAATCGAAGATGACACCGCCTCATTAGATAAAGTTACGTCAAAAGGCTTTAAGGGGCGCGAGAAGCTTCTTCGGAGGAAGCAAAAAGAACTTGGTCAGCTTCAGTTCTGCGAGAAATGGCGGAGCTTAGGTGTGCAGAGAGAATACAGAAAAATGGATTTCGAGGAAAGAGTTACTTTCGTCATGAATAGTGCAAATAGTGGCAATAGCTAGACAGTAGATCCTTCTCTTTATATTCTCAACGTTCTTATTTCTGCATGATGTAAATATTGATGTTCTTATTTATGCATGATATTTTGAATATGAAGTAGTAGTCTTTGCATCCCTTGCATGCTGGAACGATTGACGATAGAATGCTTCTTGGTTATTAGATTTTTAATTGGCGCGTTGCATGTAGGGTACGCTGGTTTCAATGTAGATTCGGTGTTCTGCCGTATAATTCATGAATGCCTGGTGTGGAAGCACCCCCTGTCACACACCCTTTGGGTGGCTTGCAGGGCATGACGTAGATGTAGATTACTTTTCTTCGCAATCCTTACTTCCCTCTTCCCTTATCGCCGGCCAAACGAAGGCTACAACCAGCCGAGAGAGCATTGTGGGATATTATATACAGACGAGGGTATGAGGAGAGGCTAGGACCTGGGGATGGGATTAGAGGGCGTGGAGGAGACGGGGGCCAAGATTTCCGGCTGCTGAACGACCTTAGCAAGAAAATCCCTCCCTTCGCCAGCAATCTCCCTCGTCAATCGGAAGATCCCGTCCCCCCCTCCCTCCCCTCCTCTTCCTCCTCCTCCTCCCCCAACCCAACCACCGCACGAAGAATCGCCTCGCTCGGAGCAGATGCAGTACCGCGTGCAGTGCCGCGCGCCGTGGACGAGAATCCGCCGGGACGAAGACGGCTGACACGATTCCACATTCGCGACAGCATTACCGAGTCCTCCACATATAGTTGACTGATAGCTTGATGCAGACTATTTTATGCCGGGCGTTCAAAAAATTTTGCTAGAGCCAAAATATTACGGTGGAAGCTATCACTGGATAAAATTACGGAAAAAGACTGCAGAAGGGGCGTAATAAAATTATCATTTATTCCACGCGCAGTAAGGGATCGTAGCAGCTGTGATAGATAATTTCTAGGATACTGACAAGGTTAAATAGGTTTTTCAGTAGAGATAAATATCTTAACATGATTACCTCGCTCTTAACCTCCTCAGGGCCTCACTCAATATAGGTTATATCTTTTACGAAAGTTTGATGTAGACTATTTTTTCCAAGTACGATAAGGGATCACAATAGTTGTGAGAGATCAGGTCAAGGATACTGACTAAGTTAAACAGGTTTTGTCAATAGTTCTAAATATCTTAACGTGAATTGTAGATACTAACCTCGCATGCAATCTCCGGCATGATATACTCCTGCATGTCTAAGTAATGCTATTTATTTGTCACATTAATAATACTAACCAGCGGTTATATCTTGAGTAGTGTAGTGCATGGTAGCATGTTATTCTTCGTATCACTCTCCTAGTTTGTAGTCTGACTGCGTACCGTTGTCCTGACTGCTTTGGCCTGCTCCTATCATTCCGGGGAACGCGCGTGGTTCTGATTTGACTGGGATGAGGGCCGCATGCCTGGTGTGGAATCACCCCGTGCCACACACACTAGTGGTGGCTTGCACGGTATTTCGTAGATGAAGATGTATGGGCCGCTTGGAGAACGCTGTTGCCAAACTCAAGCTCCGTGAGCCCGCCTCCTGTCCACGAAGGCTAAGATTTCCAACTCTGCCACTTGAATTAAGCTACTTTTGGGAATGATATTTGAGGTAAGTTTATTCGGGTTTTTCCCGTGTCGATTCATGTTAACGAACAACAGTTTCGCTAAGGTTCCAGCTAGCGTCGTCAAGTCCTGAACCTGACCAGTGTTGGACACTGCCTCACGACAACGCGCAGGATCGCACCTCTGCTGGCGAGCGAATGTTTGCCCGAAAACAAGACGACGGTAGTCCTTCACCTACTCCACTTCCCCGATGTGGCTCCAGCAGGCGCTTCCCTCGACCCAAGTTTGAAATCGAATTTGAAAGGACATTGAGTAGACACAATCGGTGACATCGACAGAAAATGTACCAACGCCTTTCAGAGAATTCCTCAGGAAGCGGTCTAGAAAGCGTTCGAAAGGTGGAAGAAGGGTTTGGAGTGGTGTGTGGCTGGCTAAGGAGGGTACTTGGAGAGAAGGGGGCAAACATGAAAAGGATGAGCCTATAGGAATAAAGTTGGTATTTCAAGAGTCCAGTCTTTTTTTGAACCTATCTGGAATGTTTCTTAAGAAGTGGTAGTGTGTCTGGATCGTTAGAAGAATTGGGATGGGAAGCGCTATCACAGCGTAGATTAAATTATAGGCTTAACCTCTTGAAATTTCCTGAAATTTCCTGAAATTTAGTTAAGAGGTTAAGTTTTTAATTACTTAACTATTTTCTCTGACGACGCAAAAAACTCTATTAACCCCCTCGTACTACGGCATATTAGATCACGCCAATAAAATTAGAGAGATAGATTGTAGAACCGATAGGTATAAAATGTCATCTTTTTTCGCGTACCATTCTGGACCATAACAGCTGTGATCGTCGTCATGAATAGTTCTCGTATAGTGACATTAGCTAGACTAGATCTTTCTCTTTATATTCTCTACGTTCTTATTTATGCATGATGTAAATATTGATGTTCTCATTTATACATTATATTTTGAATCTGTAGTAGTACCTAGTCTTTGTAACCCTTGCATGTTGGAACGATTGACGATAGAATGTTTCTTGGTTGGTAGATTTTTAATTGGCGCGTTGCATGTGTGGTACGCTGGCTTCCATGTAGTTTCGGTGTTCTGCCGTACAATTCATGCATGCCTGGCGTGGAAGCACCCCCTCCTACACACCCTTTGGGTGGCTTTCGGGGTATGACGTAGATGTAGATGTTAAGCTGGTTCATTCATGATTTCCACGCGAGGTCAAAGGCCCTGGGAATCTAAGGAGAGTTACCGAATGAGAGTCGGCGATGGCCGTCGCCAGGCACGCCTCGTCGCTTGCGCACGCCTCGCCGCCGACGTCGCGTGCGACAGATGGGAGGCCAGTGCAGTGGTTGGTTGGCGAGAGGTCTCCGTCGCGGCGGACGGGCGGCGCGTGACGAGCCTCGGGGAGCCCACAACGCCACGCCCGCGTGCGTAGCGAGTGGTGTGGTGGGAGTGTGGCAGGGGGTGGGGAGTGTGGCAGGGGGTGGGGAGTGTGGCAGGGGGTGGGGAGTGTGGCAGGGGGTGGGGAGTGAGGCAGGGGATGACGGGGAGGGGTGAAAGAAAGGGGGTAGGGGCGCGCTCTGATTATTCCGCCGGAGCGGCGGATGTTAAGACTTCCGCGCCTGCGCAGAAAAGTTGACGAAAGAAACTTCGATTGATTTTCAACGGTTGGACCGCGCGCACGGCAGCGAGATGCGGGGACAGAGCGGTCCCTTAGGCTGGGGTCGCGGCAGTGGAGGGCCTGTGCCTCCGCCGGCAACAAGTAGGGCCCGACCACCGCCTCCTCTTCCACAGAGGGGAGGCCCTTGTGGGAGGAAGGTGGCCATTCGCCATTTTCACATCTCGGAAGAACCGCATTCCGAGTAATCGACGTATCGATGTAGGATTCAAAAGATTACTACTCTGTATAGTTCTGGAAATGTGTCCAGAGATTTCTCAAGCCGTTATCCGATTACGACAGCAGAAACGATGACGAATAAAATCTCTAAATAACCTATGGGAATGTAGTCACGCAGAAACCCGTCCTGGAGACTATAACAGGGATAATATTTTTGAACGACGAAACTTAAAGAACACTGTCCCATTCATTGCACGTTGAATCTTTTCATGCGCGTTCACAGGATTAAGATTCCTAGTTAAACGGTATAAAGAATAAACTTCACAGAGATAGGACAACTGAACATTATTTTTAACGGATCCTTTGGAGGTACGGTTAACATGTACAATCCTTCGCATGAACAGTCATTGGTGTTTAAGTGGATCAGAGACTGATGCATTAGTACAAAGTGAATATCCTTCGTGACGTCACCCTCGAGAAGAGCGTTCTCCGCCCAGCATTCCAAAAAAAGGCAACTCCTCTCATGCAGCCCGCGTCTAGATAAGCGCAGGTTGAGCAATATTAACTGTATCACTCACCTCCGTGACGTAGATGACGATCGAAAGATGAATGACGAACCTCTGGAGGTATGAGTGTGTACGTACCAATCGAGAGTGACCAATTCAATGCCATCTGTAATTATCACTCCGTGGAGATAAAATATCCGGGATCTTCAGAAGTAACTTGAGCGCGATTATAGCCGCGACAGAACGCGATGGCCGATAGAGGAGACCGACGCGAGAATGAAATCGGATTTCCTAATTACCACACGGTCGATTACCACGCAGGTACGAGGCGTGTTTTTTTAAGTAAGTACCGTTTTGATATTCTGCCACTGCAGTTCTGCGGTCAGTATTTGACGCATACGCGCTGTGTACCTACATCATTTAGGAAGTCACAGACGCCATTACGGAAACATTTGACTGCGTTTACATTTTGTGAGAATTAAAAATGCCTCCGCCGACTGTGAAATACGCGCTGTGATTCGTTATCTTAGTGCTAAAGGCGTGGAATCGGCTGAAATTCATCGTCAGATCAGTGAAGTTTATAAAAGAACATTATAAACGATGGATTGTTATGGAAATGGATAAGAGCTTTTAGATAATCAAAAACAAAAGGTGTTGGCATGCTGAGTAAGGGGATCGTTTTGCTCCGTAACAATGCCTACCCACACACGGCTAATGAAACTCAAGCTCTCATCGGATCATTCGGCTGGAAACAACTTGGGCACCCTCCATACAGTCCCGATCTAGCGCCCAGTGACTACCACCTGTGTTTGCATTTGAAGATGCATCTGGGTGGTCAGCGCCACGACGACCATGATGAGGTCAAAACGACCGTGTTGCAGTACCTGTCAAATCAGGCGGCAGACTTATATGAGATTGGGTTTCAAAAGCGGGTATTACGATGCGACAAGTGCCTCCATATTAGTGAAAATTATGTAGAAAAGTAGACTAAGGTACAGGTTTTCATGTTAAAATAAATTTTTTTTAGAAAAATATACTTGTTTATCTTTTATTTCAAAACGGTACTTATTTAAAGAACATGCCTCGTATATCGGGGAGTCCGAGGATGCGAGGGAAGAAGATGGAGCCGACAGGCGTCTCGGCCTCGGTCAGTCCGCACTACCCGTGGAGAGTAGAACACTCGCGAGGAAGAAGAATAAATGAACGGAGAGAATCACAGACGAAGACATCCGCCGAAGAATTGAAGAGACGAGGCGAAAACTTGATGAAAACTCTGCGAAGGAGGAGGGACGAAGTTGGACAAATTTTACGAAACAGCAGCCCACTGGAAACGGTATTGGAATGAGTAATAAATTGGATGATTTACAGAGGAGACTTAAAATGGAATGCATCGATCAAATCATGAAGGACGTCAAAGTGAATACTCATGTAGCGATGAAGGGGGGGGGGTTGGCAGAGAGGCGAGATGGCGAGGAGAGATGTTGCCTGCTGACCAATCTTCGGACTGATGACTGATGCCGATCTTCTTCCTCTCCTAAACCGTTTGGTTGGTGGGCAGAATTTTGTCCTCTTAAAGGTGGTCTTTATATCGCCAGACCCTTAACCACTCTATAAGGTCTTCCATCCTTTATATCCGTTAAGAACTCCTTTCTTGGCCTTCCCCTTTTCCTCTTTGCCTCCATGCTACCTTAAATTAAGCTGGTACACCACTCCGAGTGTCTTAGCAGGTGCCCTATGAGCCTTTCTTTTCTGCTTTCTATTATTTTCAACAGTTGACGCTTCTCCTTTACCATTTCTTGCACTAGCTCGTTGGTCAATTTGCTCGTCTGTAGCATCCTGCGCCAACACCACATATCAAAGGCCTGCAGTTTCTTTTTATCTCCCTCTAGGAGAGTCCAGCTTCCTGATCCGTAGAGACCTACACAATTTTTAATATAATGCTATCACAGGTCTATGCTGGCTTTTTTAGATGATGGCAAACCTTTTCTTAACAAGAATGATTTCTTGGCCTGTACTATTCTTGCTCTGGCTCAGTCCATCAGAAGATATCACACTAACAATGTATGGGAAGCTTTTGATCTGGGTGAGCCCCTCCCCGTCCAGTTTTATTTCTTCCTTCTCCTCCGAATTTTTTGTACATTTCATAACCTTAGTTTTCGCTTTCTTGATCTTCATCTTACAGTTATTTCTCAACAGCCTGTCCAGTAGCTTTAAAGAAGCCTCCATATCATGCTCATTTTCAGTCATCAAAGCGATATCATCTGCGAAGAGTATTGAATTATAAAGTCTTCCATTAATGCGTACCGCGTACCATTCGGGACCATAACAGCTGTGATCGTCGTCATGAATAGTTCGAGTATTGACAATAGGCAGGCAGTTAATCTTTCTCATTATATTCTCCTCTTTCTTATTTATGCATGATGTAAATAATGATGTTCTTATTTATGCATGATATTTTGAATCTGTAGTAGTAGTCTTTGTATCCCTTGCATGTTAGAACGATTGGAGATAGAATGTTTCTTGGGTATTAGATTTGTAATTGGCGCTTTGCATGTGTGGTACGCGGGCTTTAATGTAATGTCGGTATTCTACCATATCATTCATGCATGCCTGGTGCGAAAGCACCCCCTGCCACACACCCTTTGGGTGGCTTGCAGGGTATGACGTAGATGTAGATGTAGATGTTTGGTGATCTTCACCCCCTGCCACACATCCTCATGGTGGCTCGCAGGGTATTACGTAGATGTAGATGTAGATGTAATGCTTACTCCAAGGATATTCTTATCTCTTTACTCTTTCAGAGCCTCCTCGATATAGATGTTGAATAGCAGTGGCGACAAACCACATCCCTGTCTCACTCCTTTAGCGATCTTTGCTTCAAGTTTCTTTTTTCCTATCAGTGCTATCTGGTTTTTATATAGCTGAAGAACCCTTCTTCTTATCTCTAAAATCTACTTTCATGTCTTTCAGATCTCTAAACTCTGATGACGATGTCAAGTTTTTAAACCTCCGATGGCTTCGTGATACACTGAAGAAAGACAGCAGGAAGATATGACGGAGGAGAGCAGGGGCAATGAGAAGTGCTTCTCTTCACTCTTAGCACACGAAACGCTCTGAAATCCTTGTGCAGCGACAATGTCTCCGTTCGTTCGCACCTCTCCCGATTCTCGTTTGACCGTCGTCAACCCACTTACCCACTTTAAAGAACCCACAGCATCAGTATCATCCAAATAGCAGTGAGGAAAGGTAAACAACAAAAGTACCCTTTCAGCGTGTGACTGCGAATTCCAGCTTTCCTTTTCCTCTTCGAACATAGAGACGCGAGCACGTGTGCGTCGCTTCCGAGGTGAAAGTGAAACCAAGAGAGCCACGAAACTCCCAGTGTCATGGGGCTGTCTAGATCGATGAGAGATGACACAGGTTCAATCGTTAATTTATTACTCCGTACATGAACGGCTCGAGAGGAGGGAGCGTTGGACTGCAGTCGAAGGGCTTCTCTATTCCAAGAGAAGTTCCGAAACCAAGCTTAAGCCGTGTGACTCCAGTTGATCGAGAAACCATTGGCGTCAAACTGCGACCCTTTCTTAGAGCGTGAATATTACTCGGTAAATGGATGGATGGATTGGATTTTTGGGGAGGCGACCGACGGCTAAGGTAATTTGCGCCATAGGGGATAGGTAAGGGGGGAAGGGTGGATAGAAACCCGGCGTCGGCATTAGCCTGCTCTTTACGAAAGGCGCCAAGGGGACCACAGTTTAATGTCTCATCCGACAGACGGAGTACTGTACTTGAAGTGTCCAAGACACTCAAGTAGGGATCGGGTTCCCTCTGAAAAACATCCGCCTCTGCAGGGATGAACCCTGGCCGCCCGTGTGGTAGGCGAGTACTCCAACCACCACACCAACCCGATCCCTTCCGTAAATGAAAAACCATACAATAAACTATATCACTGAACTCTTTATAGGGTAATGCTCCTGTTGTAGTGTCCAACTTATACAGGGGAGGCATATTTTATATCTTAGCTACCGCTCTTCCCACGTCCAGTTACCTTCCAGCACTATTTTCCATCAGCAGCGTTTCTAGCAGTCGAGAGGGTTGTCCTCCGACCTGCGTTCTCGATTTTCGCTGAATAATCGCTCTCGACGATAGTAATCCAGTCTGTACACGATAGTGGAGTGGTGAGAGAGATAATTACACACATGGGTCGCTTCCTTGTGGAAATTTAATCGCTACTATTCCCTCGCACGCCACCCTCCTACGGATAATCATTCTCCTAGCGAGCCATCATCAATGAGTAAATGCGAAGGACAACCCGGGTGTTTTTGCGATTGAGAGCAAGCGACAGATAAAGCGGTGTCGCAGTGGGGGTAGGAATATATCATCGAATCTGATCGATATTTGCCCAGCGTCCCCGATGCCGCACATGCAATGTCTTTCGCAACGGCCAATCAGATCACGAAAAGACAATCAGTCGAAGTTACCAACGTTTTATCTCGCCGTGGCTGGCGATCGGTTCCCACAGAATCCCGCGGCAGGACGGGATCAGAGTAGGCATACAAAGAAAAAACCGCAACAATCGTACATGGAGACGATTGAGGAGATACACCGAAATCTCCAAGACGGATTAGAGACCAAGAATCACTCGATAATGCCAGAGTTTACGATTAGTGCAATAGGTCAAGTCCAAGTCCCAATAAAAATCCATTAACTAACACACAATCAGCAGTTGGGCAATTGTTAATTCATTCGTCCACACTGAGGGCGAGGGAAGGAAAAAATTTCCCAGCCAAGAAAAATATATCGGGTGAAATACTGGATTGGGGAAAAATAAATGCATCATGTAATATCAAAGAATACACTTGATTTTTCCTCAATTTTTCTTTCTCCTCCACTACCTAGGTTTCGACACTCAGGTCATCATCAAGTGACTACATCATGTAATAACAGTAGTCACCTGATGATGACCAGAGTGTCGAAACCTAGGTAGTGTAGAAAAAATAGTGTAGGAATGAATCGTTTCCACCAAGTAACGGCCGATAACACCAACCAAATGCATCATACCTTATTGATGTCTTATCGGCCACAAGCTACATGTTAAAGATGACCTTGTTCATGAGTAACATTAGCCAGCAACTACGGCTTCGGGAGATGATCTTACGTACCATTTATAAACTCGACAGTGAGTAGACTCATGTAAGTGTGAGCAGACACACGTGTCATTAGAACTCCAAAAGAGTAAAAAAACTTCAATATAAATCAACGAATACTTCTATATGTGAGTTAAAAAATCTTCCACGATTGATAAGATAAAACGATTAAGTATGATGTAAAACACCCTTTGATTGATGCTCACACAAAAAAATCAGATACAGATACACACGACTAAGTAACTGATATAAAGCCTTTAGATAGTTACTAGGACTACTAACATCCCCACCGCTACACACTTCACTCGGCTTCTTTCAGTCGCTTGCGTGACTATGCTCATGTTTCGGAGCATTTTTCTCCTACTTTAGCGCATTTGATCAACATTGTGTGCACAAACAATATTTAGTAGATATAGCCTCATTTTGAAATCCGTTTTCAAATTTTCAATCCAACAGTTTCTGGAGCAACTATGTATTATGCAAAATATCACCTTTAAAATGCAGAATGCAACCGTGCAAACCCTACTGATCCGGCGGCTTTCACCTTTCGCCCACGTAATCTACATGTTATTTACTATCACGTCGCGGAAGGCCTGTTCTCATTCAATTCAATAATTAACAATTTAATTTTTTGCACTTGTCTCCCTCGGTTGAATATGGACCGATCGAGTCAATCAATGGCCCATTTTCAAGGTTTTTGGATTCTATTCACCTTTTTTATTACAATACAAAGAATTTGAATGTTCATTCTAAAAGTGAAAAACAAAATAAAACATTTTTCCGCTTTAAAAACAGCTAAAAAATTAACAAACAGCGAGCGAGAGTTGTTAAGATCATACACATTTTAACTTGAAAACAAACTTTCAAATCGTGGCACCATGAGTAGCCTGCGATGAAATCTCCTTTTTCTCTCTCTCTCTCTCTGCGAGTTGGAATACGTCACACGACAGATTCGCAGAGCGGAGAATTGCGAGACACGCCGAGCTTCTTCGTATCTCTCCCGCATACCTCGATGATGGCGGTGATCGAACCGGACTGCGAGCCGGGAGGACGCAACACACTAGGAAAGTGTGACGAGAAGGTAAAGGAGCGATGTTATTTTTCTCTCGTGAGACCCCACTTGGAGTACGCCGCTAGTATATGGGACCCTTATGAAGTAGGTCTAGTTTCAGATATAGATCGCATACAGCGGAGGGCAGCTAGAGTTGTTACAAATTGTTATGATAAACATAGTAGTGTTACAAAATTGTTGCGGGAATTACGGTGGGAGCCTCTATCCAATCGAAGGGAGAAATATAGGTTCATCTACATCTACGTCATACCCTGCAAGCCACCCAAAGGGTGTGTGGCAGGGGGTGCTTTCGCACCAGGCATGCATGAATGATATGGTAGAACACCGAAACTACATTGAAACCAGCGTACCACACATGCAAAGCGCCAATTAGAAATATAATACCCAAGAAAAATTCTATCTTCAATCGTTCCAACATGCAAGGGATACAAAGACTACTACTACAATTTCAAAATATCATGCATAAATAAGAACATCAATATTTACATTATGCATAAATAATAGAGTAGAGAATATAATGCGAAAGATTTACTGCCTGTCTATTGTCGAACTATTCATGACGACGATCACAGCTGTTATGGTCCCGAATGGTACGCGGAAAAAATGACATTTTATACCTATCGGTTCTACAATCTAGCTCTCTAATTTTATTGGCGCGATCTAATCTGCCGTAGTACGAAGGGGTTAATAGTATGTTTTTTATGTCGTCAGTAAAATGATTTTCCTGAAATTTATTTAGGAGGTTAAGCCTATAATTTATTCTACGCTGTGATAGCGATTCCCATCCTAATTCTTCTAACAGTCCAGACACACTACTAAATTTATCGTAGCATCGTTTCACAAACCTAGCTCCTCTTCGCTGTACGAGATCTAACTCTGATATCAACCCCGTTTCGTTAAATCTTTTAAGAAAGTTTGATGTAGACAATTTTTTGCCCGACGTTGCAAATATTTTGCTAGAGCCCAACTATTATGGTAGGTAACGATCACAGGAATAAGATTAAGGAAATATGCTGCAGAACCGCTAGATTTAAGATGTCATTTTTTCCACGAACAATAAGGGATCATAATAGTTGTGATAGATCAGTTCTAGGATACTGACTACGGTAAATAGGTTTTTTCAGTATTGCTCAGTATCTTAACATGAAATGTAGATACTAACCTCGCATGCAATCTCCGGCATGACATACGCCTGCATGTCTTAGTACCTTTTAGTGATATTTATTTGCCACATTAATAATACTAACCAGAAGTTATATCTTGAGTAGTGTGCTGCACGGTAGCATGTTCTTCTTCGTATCTCTCTCCTAGTTTGTAGTCTGACTGCGTACCGTTGTCCTGACTACTTTTGGCTTGCGCCTGGCATTCGGGGGAACGTGCGCGGTTCTGGTATGAACTGGGATGAGTGCTGCATGCCTGGTGTGGAATCTCCCCGTGCCACACACCCTAGTGGTGGCTTGCACGGTATTTCGTAGATGCAGATGTAGAACACGCGTGCAGGGCGCGCCACGCGAGATATGCGATCGAGGAGCGCTTTGTTCGAGACACTCTGCCCTACCGCACTCCCGCCTCACTCACCAGATCGCAACGCCTCCGTGCCCCCGTGCCACGGCGTGTCTCCGCCGTCGTGACCTCCAGTATGATGGCCGCCGCGCGCATTCAATATTGTGATTTTAAGGTCTTGAGGTGACAAAGGATCTACGTAATCTTATGCACATTCCGAATTCCCATTTCCGACGAATCACTGTCGGACTCTCCAAGGCCCAATTCACAGAGCATTTCCGAGGCCTATCCGCGTATTCCTGTTTTAATTCCTCGCTACATAAATTCTTCTATCCCTGATTGTGAGGTGCTTGTTGGTGAAGGTAAATTTCTTCACAGTAGTTCATGTTGGTGATCAGTTCCCCCTGCCAAACACCCTTGTGGTGGCTTGCAGGGTATTATGTAGATGTACAGACCATAACAGCTGTCATCGTCGTCATGAATAGTGCGAATAGTGACATTAGCTAGACTATAAATCTTTCTCTTTATATCCTCTACGTTCTTATTTATACACGATATAAATATTGATGTTCTCATTTATGCATGTTATTCTGAATCTGTGGTAGTAGTCTTTGTATCCTTTGCATGTTGTAACGATTGACGATAGAATATTTCTTGGTTAGTACATTTTTAATATGCGCGTTGCATATGTGGTACGCTGGTTTCAATGTAGTTTCGGTGTTCTGCCGTAAAATTCATGCATGCCTGGTGTGGAAGCCCCCCCTGCCACACACCCATTGGGTGGCTTGCAGGGTATGACGTACATCTACATATACGTAATACACTGCGAGCCACCACGAGGGTGTGTGGCAGGGGGTGAAGATCACGAAACATGCAGTATTGACATGAAATGAACGTAGATGTAGATGTGCAGATAATCGTCAAAGCGAGCAAAGAAAATCGACGAAGAGCACGCTGTAGTCCGATGCAGTCCCCCTTGGATACGTCTAGCCTTGGGAACTTACGTAGGAACCAGAAATCAGAACAAGACCCTACCACCATATACTTTGGAAAATGTCTTATTTCTGCCTTTCCGATATATTAGACTCCGACTGGTCATCGAATAGCATCCCCGATGACGCGTCGATGCGACTCTTTGGATGTCGTGCAAGCGGAGGGAATTCTTGTCTTGCAGTTGAGTCGTGCCGACCGCATCAGAAGCACTCGAGGTCACTTCCGACGCCCACGGAGTTCAAGGCAGTGCTTTCTTTCCTCAGTAGCGTGCGACGGCTCCACTGGACGAGACGTGGCAACCTCGCCCGCGTGTTTCTGCGCTGAAACGGGCGCTAAACGTATTTTACGACGATTCAAACCGACCCAACCGGTAGGCCGAAAGCGCCCAAAGTTGTTCGGATTCGGCCTCGGGAACGAGATGGCCACAATTGAAACGCTGAAATGCGGAAAAAAGGTATACGAGGATGGTGCTAATGTCCCCTTATTTCCTTGGGCGGCGTAATGTGAGGTCGTCAAATGCGGGCACAGGTTAAGCCCTGTTTACATCACAAGTACCGGAAAGTCGGATAGCGAACGAGAAGTTCGTCGTGTATGCGAGGGGTTGGCGCTAAACCGAGCCAACTTTCTAAGCACGCTGTACTTTTTAGCGTTGACGCAGGTAACTAACATGAGTGTGACGGCATTACGGCCAATGTCTTCAGAGTAGGAATATGTGGTGAAATCTTGGGCATATTTGAAAATAATTCACAATAATAAATTTCACTTTCTGAAAATTCCACAATACTTAGACCATGGCTCCGAATTTTCAGGGTCGCCTAGCATGAAGTCAAAGCTCCAGTTCGGGTCGGAATAAATAAAAGTGCAGTGAAAACTTTACAACGTGAAATTATTATTAAATGGCGAAAATGGGGATCGTGAAGTCAAGCCTTACAGTTTGAAATATATGATCTAGACAGACATGAAATGACAATATCCCCCGTCCCAATGCTACAATATTTCATGATTATACTATGACGTGACCGTGAAAGAATCCGTAGATAATTTATGGTAGTCTCTGAGTTAGAACAAAATAGCCATTCTCTCCTTCAATTACCTTCTTTCTTCCACTTTCTGTAACGAGTCCATGTAACCACGTTACTGCCACAGGCGCTTGGGATGATCCATCATTTATTTCTACGTGATTCCCCATTCTTCAACTGAGGTCACTAGCATCTCTACAGCGGTAAAACTGGAAATCGAGAGAACGCCAAGATCGTTACATCTCCCTCGGCCTTTTAATTCAGTAAGGGTCTAAAGGGCTTCGTACCTCCGAGACACTCCGGCCAACCGTGACACGGCAAGTCTTTACATCTGGCAAATATTTCTCCAGAATCAAGAGACAAATTAAGCAAAGGGAGAAACCATATTCCTTCACTTATCATTTTCCTGGACTCGAAAGTAACACGGCTACTTAGGAGTTAAGTTATGACGTAATGTATGCAACAGGGCAATATCAGGATATAAATGGGTAATAGCAGAAAAAAGACAGATTGTACAGCAGTAAGGCCTCCGTATGCGTCGCTTCGATTAACGTCTGATTCTATGTTACGTCCATGCTGACATAAGGGTCGTCGGAAAATTTTTCACTGGTTAATGCTAACAAAATAGACCGTATGTGCATATGCTTGCGTCTTTGATAACTGAGACATAATCATCCTATCTGAAATAGCTATTTTTTCCTGGATAAAGGCAAAAAACGTATTTTGAAATTAACGCCTTGATTTATCGCGGGATAAATGTGGTCACGAATATCTGAATGCACTTTACGTAGTTTCGACTTACGTCGCTCTTCTTCAACAAGCATCTCCGACGTAAATCGGGGACTTACTGCATTCACATCGTAAAACTCCACATTAGCCTCTACGCAGGGAAAAGATGGACTCGAAAAATCGTTTCGTCAAAACTCTCTCCTGGATCGACACGCAGTTGGAACACCCCGAAGAGCCCCGACGGCGAATGGGCGACGAGGCGCAGTGGTGCGGAGAGACGCGAGGGCGCCGCGCCGCCGGCCGGCTGCATCGGAGAGCACGGAGAGTGGGGGAGCGGCAGGGCCGAGTTTCGAGCCAGCGAGCGACCCCGCACCACCGCCTTCGAGCCGAGGCGAAATATCCCACGCGGTGATCGCGCCAGGAAAGCCAAAATGTTTCACCGTCCGCCCCCCCCCCCTCCCTCACCCAGTCTCACCCCCTCCCTATCGGTAGGGGAAGAGATGAGAGATCGCCTAATAACTGTTATGCGCCGGAAGCATGAATATTCCCGTGGAAAAGAGGAAGAGAGGAGAGAAAAAGGCGATCCCGAGCGAGAGATAGGCACGCGTGTATAAAGAGAGGAGCCCCTTCCGCTTCGAGGGGTCCCCGCGCACCTGCACCCGCCATGTGCCCGCATTTCCTCCCTCTTCGGAAAACCAACCATTTCCTCCCCCTCCTGACCACCCCCCCACCACCTACAATAGACTATCCACCCGCACAGCGACCGAAACGAGGACTCCCGGCGGATCCGCATTTCCCTCGTCCTTGAATCCTCTCTCCCTCTTCATAAACCGATGAATGCAATTGCAATGATGCATGCAATAGGCGAAGACGCGGACTTTGAAGTTCTGTCACCTGACCTTAACGACGTTCATTCGTGGTGCCAGGAGTGGAGGTTATAATCAAATATCAGCAAATGTACCACAATTCACATCCTACGAAAGTCATCACAAAAATACCATACCTATACTGTGGGTGGAGTAAACATAAAATCTTCAGATACAGTAAAATATCTTGGAATTACCTTAACATTTGATATATCGTGGGGATGACACATACAAAACATATGTGGCGCAGCATTAAAGAAACAAGGTTTTGTTAAAAGTATAATAGGAAGGTCCTCGGATGAAAAAGTAAAAGAGAGATGCTACTTCGCTATGGTTAGGCCACACCTGGAATACGCCGCGAGCACTTGGTACCCTGGTCAAATAGATTTAACCAAAAAAATCAATAAAATACAAAGGAAAGCGGCGCGCTTCCTTAAAAATTGCTAAGAGCGTACATATTGTGTCTCACAACTTTTAGAGGGATTAAGGTGGGAGCCCCTAGAGACTCGGAGGCTACACGCTAGGCTTAGGTTGTTTGATATACTCAGAACTGCTATTTTTGGAGCGACAGAGAGAATATTATTATGACGCCACACTACATTTCTCGGTCTGACAGATGCGATAAAATAAGAGAGATACACTGCCGAACATATAGGTGCAAGAACTCGTTCTTTCCGCGCACAATAAGCGACCACAATAAAAATTGAGCTCCACTAAATACACCCCTTAAATAAATGTCACCATTCATCTCCAAAAAAACTTACACCTTTACACCGCTGGTGACCTAACACCCCCTGCCACATGCCCACCCTGTGAGAGAGGGCGCAGAGGAATGAGAAGCGCGAGAAGCTACTTCGCGAATTAAGGTACGTTTTCATGCACGCGTTTCAGACGAAGAGACGCGAAAGCGAGATCCTCAGCCAATCAGAAGCCCGGATTTCTTCGCGTGAATTCGCGTATGTTAGCGTAGAGTCGCGTTCCCGAGTTGAAATATTTTCAACTTTCGACGCGTGGAACGCGTAGAATCACTAACATGGCTGACCGGCGACGTGTAGGTTCTATGGATGAAATAATCATTTCCGAAATTCGAGAGAAGTACACGTTCCTGTACAATTATAAGGACTATCGATACAGGGATAGAAACCTAAGGGAGAAGGCGTGGAGGGAGATAGGAGTATCCATTGGAGTGGAAGGTAAGAACTACTTTCAATTCCGGTGATTCTCAAAGCTTACATGCGTTGATGCATTTGTGGTAATATCATTGCGTTTTACAGTAAACATGTATCGGCTCGGTGGGAAGCCCTCTGGGATAAGTATGTGAGGGAAAAAAAGAAGCCCAGAAGTTTTTTTTTACCATTTCTTCTCTGCTGTAGATAGCGCGTAGGTCCCTCCTACGCGTAGGTTCACTTGTATGCGAACGGTTCACGCGAAGAAATGACGCGTCTCGTCGCGGCGTTCGCTTCTGACGCGTCCATGAAAACGTAGCATTAATCTAGAGTGCAAGGCTATGACGCACGCGGTCAAATCACCCACCGCCGTGGACTATTATTACTATGGACCCAACGTTGAGATCTCATAGTGAGACAGGTCAATATAAAACGGCAGGTAGTTGTGAGTCATCCCAATGCTCGAAGGGCTCGAGTTGCCAACTATTAGAAGGGCTTTACACTGAACAACCTTCCTAACCATTCACAGGTCTTAGTTTAACAGCCCATTTCCCAAAATCGTGCCCTGCGCACCGTCAAGACGCACTTAGGCTATACCAATACACGTCATGTGGGATTTGCCCCTGGAACACTCAAGGTGACATTGATTCGAGCGGCTCATCAACGGAAGACGTGTTCTCTCGCCGACTTCTCAGAGCGACGCTCCTCTTTCGATTCCCGGAAACTAGCGCGAGATTAAACAAAAGAACAGTTGAAATGGTGCTTGAACTAGTGTGGAGGAATTTGTAAGAGTATCTCGGAAAATGCTTTGGCAATACATCAACATATTACAATTATTAAACAATTTAAGATGCACAAGAAAGTTTAGTACTCCTTCGATGGTGTTCATACAAATACTTCATAATATTCCCAGACTTTGGCGGTCAATCGTTACTTGGAATGTTACGTCATTTGGATTGGATTGGATATTTGGGGAGGCGGCCGACAGCTAAGGTCAATTGCGCCATTGGGGATAGGTAAGGGAGGAAGGGTGGATAGAAACCCGGCGTCGGGATTAGCCTGCTTTTTACGAAAGGCGCCAAGGGGACCACGGTTTAACGTCTCATCCGACAGACGGAGTATTGTACTTGAAGTGCCCTCCACAAGACACTCAAGTAGGGATCGGGTTCCCTCTGAAAAACATCCTCGTCTGCAGGGATTTGAACCCTGGCCGCCCGTGTGGTAGGCGAGTACTCTGGCCAACACAGGAACCCGATCCCCACGTTACGTTACATTCGAGACATTTGGCAGCCCTGAGAATCGCTCGCTCATTTCGAGAGATAGAGGGGGTTATCGTCACTGGCGAGAATTCGCGGCTTCCGTTTCGGCGAATACTTCCACCAGAATAGCCATTGTTCCTCCCACCCGCCACCGATTGGTGCGCGGAAATGCCCCTTCCCCTCCGTCCCCATCCACTCCCTCGCCCTCCCACTCACCATCTCCCCCGCGCCCTCTCTCCCCCACTCCACGACACGCAAACAACTAGTGCGAACGTTAGACTTGTTTCGACGGCCGTCGCCGTGCCGAGCAAGAAAGCACTCAGTTCGAATCGAGTGGCGCACCCTTCTCTCGTCTCTGCTGCTCTCAGCGGAACGCCCGCTAAATGAATGGAACTAATTGCGTCTTTATCGACATCATCAAGAATTTTTGCAAAAGGATAACTTGCTCCACGAAACTTACACAATTAATCAAACCGAATCATCAAATGTAGAGTCAGTTAAGATAGTCCGAGAGAGATAGTTCCCTAGTCATAATAGAGACCATATTCGAATCATACGTATTGATTTCACCAGCTGAAGGACACATCAATTAAATATTGCCTCATTAATGGTGCAATTATAGTTTTATATGACAGAAATTGTAAATAATCAAATGAAAATATCTAAATATAAGTCATTAACTTGACTTATTTTTCCCGCGCGGTGCGTTTGAAACTCCTTCGAAACGGAAGGTTTTTTGTGATACCCAAGAACCTACTGCATTGACAATATGATTAATTTTCAAAAGTAGTTGAGAAAACATACAAACTACTCGCTGTTAGTTTTTTGACGACATCCAAGTGTTAGAAATACCTTGCTTTGTATAAAATGTCTCTCTGGAGCGCATACACGTACCATTTTTTATGGTACGTGTATGCGCTCCAAGGGCTAGTATTTTTTGGCAAATATCTTCGAAAGTAATGTTGTAAGGGGTTGAATTTTTGGTGTCATTGGAAGGGTGAGATATTTTTCTTTAAAATGAAACCAAATTCATTAATATCTAAGTAAAATGATATTCCGCTCAAACTACCTTAAATGCTTAGGCGTGGACATTACTCAGGAGTCCTGAGTCATTACCCGTCTGGGGGAAAGCACGAACGGGAAATTTGCTGACAGACCAATCATGAATTGGAATACATTAGAAGAACACAGAGAATAGCTGGGAAGTAGTACCGTATTTACCTGAATATAAGATCCCTCTTTTTCCCGAATAATATGTTTCAAAAGTGGGGGAGGGGTCTTATCCGGGGAGGATAAGCCAGAGGAGGTACCCATACTGATATTTAAAGTTATGTAACACAACTATTCAAAATTCTAAGCGCGTTCAAACTCATCGAAAAACAAATTTGAACTTCATACCGAGTTTACACACTCAAAGCATCACACATTCTTTCAAAACTGGCACTGGGTACTTCCCTGAGGGCTCTCCCCACTGTTTTATATTTTTCCTGGAATTTGAACCTCAAAAGTGGATCTTATATGTAGAGGAGAGGGTCTCGTATTCAGGTGAATACGGTACGAGTGCCGAGAGTTGAAAATGGTGAAGTGACACTCCGCTTCCCGAGGTTAACGTCGCAGGTCCGTCCGACGCAGAGGCACCGCGTTCGAAGAGCTACGGAGGATGCCCAGCACGTGCGACACGAGCCATCGGGGAGTGGGGGAGCAAGGGGGTTGGCGCCCCCCTTGAGCGTGGCGATTGGTGATGAATGGTGAGGGATCCTCACGAGGAGTACATACAGAGAGAGAGGGGTAGGGAGGGAGGTCAACTCTTGGGCTCGTGTCCGACTCCTCGGCGGTGGGCACGTTGCGGCCCGGCCGGCGCGGGGGGTGGGCTCGCGGGCTGGGGTGGTGGGGCGGGGTGGTAGGGCGGAGGAAGGAGGCACGGAGGGGTCGTCGACCGATTGGTGCGAGAGGGAGGGGGAGGGAGGGCGTGGTGGGAAGGGAGATAGCGAGACAAGGCACGCGCCACGCCGGCCAGTGACAGTGATCATCAAAAATCGCGTACGCACACACGACAACCGATTACCTACCAGTTGAAAAGCCAGCAAAAAAAGGCAATGATAATGGCGAAATAGCCAAAAAATAATGAATAAAATAAATGATTGGGTAAAAACCGATGTTCTCTTTTATTTTTAGTAAAAACTATACATATGAATTGTGGTAATCAATATAGAATGTCTAAGATTTCTTCGAGTACTGCATTTTGGCTTATTCTGAATGGTACGCTGCATATATATCCTCGCTTTATATTTACGGAGAGTGACAATACTTATTGTTAGTTTTTTCTTCATATCTATCCCCCTATTGAGCCATTTTCCCAATAATTCTACCCCATGTAAATCAAATTCCCTCAGATTTGGAATGATGCTTGAATTTACTGGAATGGTTGAATACCAATGGATGAATTGGAATAATACTACATAAAATATTAAAGCAAGTGGTAGAGTCAATTAATTTAATGCCCAAATTTAAAATTTTTCAACGCTAATACAATTAAATTACTTTATTTCGGTTCCTTAATCAATGACACTAACCACAAATAGAGTAAATAATTTTATGAAAAGAGCAATTTACTTAATCACGGATAACCTTAACCAAAATTCAATATCATAAGAGAATTAAATATTTGAACATATAAAACTATACTATTCGTTGGAAAGAAAAAATCATATCATATTGAATTACAATTCTTCGCTCGGCTATGCTTAGGAGAAGTTCAAGGGGCGTAGTTCACCAGAAGGAACTTCATCTAGTCCGAATCCTGATCGCCATCTTCTCTTAAGATTATTTCGGATTGGCGACCAGTATGCTCTTCCGTAAACGCCGTGAGCCTTGCCCTGGATTCGTCCGCGAGAGGAGCTCCCGTCGCCATTACTTCGCCGGTTCAGACAACATTAAATTCCGTCGCTCAGCCTTGACAATGACGGTGTAATTCAAGAAGCGAAAAACTGACGACTTAATTAAATCAAAGAATAGTCCGAGTTATCCACAGAAGCTAGGAAAATTGGACTTATGCGTGCCTTTCGACCATCCAGGAGACCATTTCCTGTTCGGGAGTTCGGGAAATCGTTTCGACGTGTGCGTTGCCCGAGGCTTGGTAGTCCGAGCGATGCTCCCGGCAGACGGTCGGTCGCCTGGACGACCGATATACGTGCATACAAGTCTTAATTTCCTTCGCTTACAGCGACAATTCGATTTTTCTTAAACTAATTATATGTGCAAGTCTAAACTTTGGTCTGCAATTCATTTGTTTTTCCAGGATCATAATAGGATTTTCTTTTCCTTAGAAATATAATACCACCAGGTAACGCCTCAGGGCATCTAACATTAACTCTTTCAATCCGAAAGTAGCGCTGATCTAACTACATGGAAGTCAATGTCGTTCGCGTGAAACGCAGCTCGTTTTTCACGTAATAATGTGATTAATTCTAATACATGTTCGATACATAATAATTATAATACAGCCATAGCCGTTCCAGGGATATAAAAAATGAACGAATTATTGCGTGCTACTGATTTGAGATCAGAGGGTCATCACGTCACAAAAAAAGGGCTTTCGATTCAATAAGGCCCATCGCTTGAGCGTTGTCGAGAGCTCCACGGTTGCGAGATCAATTCAAACAAAGCGGCTTACGAGTCAATATTTAAGGTTCGCACGATGCAGGCCGCGCGCTATCACCGATGGTCTCGAAATAGTTCGCGCCCGCAGGGGTCGCTACTGAGGGGTGGGGTGGGGTGGGTGGGGGGGTCAATGGACACCGAGGTGGACTAAGAGGCATCGTCCAGCAGACAGATGGTTGTCACGAACAGATGAATTAATCACAGATTCCACTCACAAATAAATTCCACAGATCACCAAACCAAAAGTTAAGAGTTTCCCCTCAAATACTCGGGACTCTCTCTCGCAGCTCTGAAGTAGCATTTTCCCAAAAGACGAGGCCGGATTAACTAATGCTTAGCAGAAGGATAAAACACGGAATATTAGAAATGTAGATAATATTGCCGATCGCCAATTCTAATTGGTTTCATTTATCTCGTCAACACTTGGCGAAGGCAGGAGTATCCACTGCGGGTGACGGAGTCCCGCGTTTTCACCGGACTGGATGAATGTATGGTAGTCGGAACCATTTTGAATCCACCTTCCCGAGATATAGAATGAAAAGTGGCGGCCTCTCGTGGATCGATGATAATAATAATGAGAAAATGAGAACAACATTATCTATTGACTAATTTAAATACCTGATAAATCATATAATTAGTAAAGAGCGTAGCTTTCGGTGTAAAATTGAGCATCACATACCGATAATCGATCGGAATCTTCGGTCTTTTCCGTCACATCACAGTTTCGTTACACAGCGCTCGAGACTCACCACAGTATAAAGTTCTGGAATTGACAAGGACGTGACAATGTTTCCTCGAAAGCTGCCGACAACCGATAGGATTGGAGACGATTTGTGGCATTAAAACATCGTAGTAATACATGACTAGAAGGATTTGAAATGTGGGCATACCGAAGAATCCTTCGTATCAGTTGGACCACAGTGAACAGTGTCGAGGACCACAAATGACGAAGTCCTATAGCAAGAATGGGAAAAAGTAAAGAAGTGCTAAATACATTAAAAGTAAGGAAGTTACAATACTTATGGCACATTATGAGAGGAGAAAAATATAAATTGTGGCAAATAATTCTACAGGGGAAGATTTGTGGCAGAAGAAACAGAGGAAGAAGACGTACATCCTAGCTGGACAACTTAAAATCATGGTACAGTTGCTCAGCCATAGAGCTGCTGAGATCGGCGCAGTCAAGATCTAGTGTGGCCATGATGACTGCCAACCTTCTGAGAAGAGGCGGCACATGAAGAAGAAGTATTACATGAAATGTCACAAATAATGACACCACATGACTCAAGCTCACATAAATGCTGGAGAAAAAAATTCTCCCCGAAGAACCATGTTTAGTCTTGTGCCCTCTTTCTGTTTCGGTAAGACAATCCTTTCCCCGCCTCGAAATTAGACCACCGGACGCAGTCGGGCGACGGCGGACCAATGCCCGACACCGCGGAGGATTACGGCGATCATTCCCGGAAATCTGCGAACGAGTGACTTCCCGTCAATAGCGATCTTGGAAGAGTGAGATACTCGTCACATCCCACACCCTCCCCAATCTTCCCACTCTTTCCTCCACCTTCCCCGTCGAACCTCCGTAACGAACCGTCTTACCTAATGGACATGTTTTCTGAAAGAACTACCAATCATATAATGGTTACTAGAACTGAACCAAGTAACCTTCAACTTCCGACCCACTCCATTTCAAGGGTCGTTTGTCGTGGCCGCCTCCCCAACTTAGGAATTCTATTCCAATTGATGTGAGGAAATCTCGCTCGTTGGCAATTTTTCAATCTAAATTGTATGAAATTTTATTGAATGAATGTTTTCCAGAATAGGTCTGGTCAGTTTTTAATTCGCATTGCTAATTGTTTTTATTTGATAAAATGTTTTTCCTCTGGTCTGTTTTTGTTTTTTATCTTGTATAATATATCTATATATTAATTGTATTTATACTTATCAATTAGTTCAGCTGTATAACATGTACAGTTATTGTTTTTCAATGAGAGAAGCTGTTTTTGTCTTTTTCTTTAAACATTGTACGTTATGAAGCTCTATTTATTGTTTGATTTGAACTGAAATATATGTAAATTTGTTTAAAACCTCTTCGCTATTGCTCTAAGGGACTTGTCGCATAGTAAAAGATGTTTTCATTGTATTCTATTCTATTCTTCCCCGCCCCCCCTCGCCATAGCCCATCTTCCCTGTTGTAATAGCGCACGGACCGCGCCGCGATGCTTGGGTTCAGACGAGTTCACGGCGACACATGGAGATGTTCCCTCGGATTACGCCCGACCCACACTCCGCTTTACACCCCCTCAAGCCCTCCACACCCCCACCCACCCTCCCTTCCCACATCGCGTTCTCCGCAAACGCTCTCGCCCGGCGTGGTAGGACATCACACCACTCCGGGTGCAAGGGCAATGTTTCGATAGGCTTCCCAGGATTTCTCCCGCTCTCATTTCATCCCGGCATCACAACGTCCAACCTCTCTATTTGTGAGAAATTTGTGGACAGGCAAGCCGTAAATTAGGATTTATTAAAAGAATACTAGGAAAGTGAGACAAGAAGGTAAAGGAGCGATGTTATTTTTCTCTCGTGAGACCCCACTTGGAGTACGCAGCTAGTATATAGGACCCTTATGAAATAGGACTAGTTTTAGATATAGATCGCATACAGCGGAGGGCAGCTAGATTTGTTCAAATAGTTATGAAAAACATAGTAGTGTTACAAAATAGTTGTGGGAATTAGGGTGGGAACCTCTATCCAATCGAAGGGAGAAATATAGGTTAAATCTTTTACGAAAGTTTGATGTAGACTACTTTTGCCCGAATTTGAAAATATTTTGCTAGAGCCCAACTATTATGGTAGGTAACGATCACAAGAATAAGATTAAGGAAATATGCTGCAGAACCGATAGATTTAAGATGTCATTTTTTCCACGTACAATAAGGAATCGAAATAGTTGTGATATATCAGTTCTAGGATACTGACTAGGTTAAATGGGTTTTTTCAGTAGAGCTAAATATCTTAACATGAATTGTAGATACTAACCTCGCATGCAATCTCCGGCATGATATACTCCTGCATGTCTTAGTACCTTGTAGTTCTATTTATTTGTCACATTAATAATACTAACTAGCAGTTATATCTTGAATAGTGTAGTGCATGGTAGAATGTTCTTCCACGTATCACTCTCGTGGTTTGCGGTATGACTGCGTACCTTTGCCCTGACTGCTTTGGCATTCGGGAGAACGTGCGCGGTTCTGATTGAACTGCGATGAGTGCTGCATGCCTGGTGAGGTATCACCCCGTGCCAAACACCCCAGCGGTGGCTTGCACGGTATTCCGTACATGTAGATCACACAACGTCCATTCTCTCTATTTAAAATTCGTCGGCTCACTTTCTTCTCCAAAAGAGAAGATAATTTTATCCAAGCACCTTCGCTCATTCGAGGCTGTTTAGTTGTGCATTGGAGGTCGAGCCTCCCCACCACTTGGCGGTGCCACTTAACCATATTCGTTTGTCATTTGTTTTCGTGTACACTGAGAAAAAACTCTGGTTGTACAGCTGTAATTCTAGCTTTATAGCCAGAATATCTAGCAGTATATGGGACAGCTAGACGTGTAGCTATACAGTGAGAAATTTCTAGCAGAGCCATCTACCCGTCTAAATAGATATTTCTAGGAAGACGGCAATACGGTATAGCAATCCAGCCATATGGAGTAGCTAACCAATTGCTTCGCATATAACACCAGCTAGGCAGATTAGCCACTAGCTAGATATATTGCCGATAATCTGTTAAATTTCTAGCTGGTCTACGGTATATTACGAATATGTATGTATTTATACATAAAATACTTCTTCAGAAAAAATAACTTTCCTGTGCATCACAAAAATGGAAGTAGTATATGCGATGTCGAATAAATCTGAAAGCATTACACTTGGCTGCATACTGGATAATTTTGAACAAGTTTAATCACATGAAATGAAAAATATCTCAATACTGGAATGAAAAATATTTTACCTAACGCATGCTACTAACTTATTTAATACGTTTTGCTTAAAAATTTCTTCCGTGGAAGAGTTCTAGTAGGAAATAATAAAAAACATTTCGCAGTTGATACTTACCGTCAAACATAGACCCGTACGGCCGTATCCATAGATTTGAGCAAAAAGGTGCTAGTAGGTGACTAACTTAGTCAGCTACTAAGAGATCTTACTCGCATACGAAAAAATAGTATTCTTAGAGCCTTTCCACTGAGCTACTAACCTAGCATGCTATTATCGCCACTATCGTATCGGAGTACATAATTGTAGGTAGCGACTGCCCTAGAAACAATGAAGCTGAATGTATAGAAAAATCGGGAATACGTACTTGTTATAAACTTTATTTTTGCCACACGTAGTAATACACCACAAACTTGCACAGATCGTTTATAAAATCAATTTGACACACTGCAGCTTCACCACATCAAAGTTTTACGTACTCCATCCACTCGCACCAAATTAAGGTATCAGTTATATTCAAACAATCACAGTACTTTCTTGAGGTTTTCACCGTTCCGTCAATATAAAAACACTCAAAATGGAAAATGTTTGCCTCTAGTTAATGGATAATATCTGCCATTTACACAGAAAATGTAAAAATACTCACATTCACAAACTAACCATCATTCTGTAAACGAAAAACGAACATGCACACGGTACAGCGAACATTGTCACTATTTAATCTGGATACCTATTTGTCCCTTCATGAATCCTTTCTGAGCATAAAATAAAACGAAACTGATTTAACTTATCCACTTACAAGATTAAACATAAAATATGATGCGATACACTGTTGAAGCACTGGAAGAAAACATTTTTCTGCGTGAACCATAACAACGTTCTGCAACCATAACAAAAACGAAACGAAATAGAATTACGGCAGAATGTAAACATATCAGCGCTTTGATGTAAACATATTCGCAATTACAATCATTACCTGTGCGAAATCATTACAATTCAATATGATAACAATGGTACGTCTTTATATCAATGTAAGACATATTTCTACGACAACAAACAGTAATATACTCGAGTTTATTACTCTGAAGCACGTCACTTGATGCAGTAGTCACGAAAACCAATATGCACTTGTAAATTGTTTACGAGGCTTCCTCCTCGACACATTATTTAAAATGGGCTCTTATCTCGTAGAGTAATCATCTAAAAACACAAATAAAGAGCACTAACGTCCAATGATTTTTAAAAATGCAATCGTTACCCTCAAAAACAGTCCATACACACACAACTATTTATGCACTTTATAATGCTGTGAGGCATAGCACTGATAAAACGAGATGAAGAAGAGGTGATAACCACTTTACGACGCTCAAAACCACACTAATCATCTCACTAGCTCTTCCTTTTTCGTTGAATAAAACACTCATGAAGCACTACGGAGTACCACAACACACTGATAGACTAAGAGCAAATAATTAAAAAGCTCAGTTAGATCCAGCAACAGTACTACACGTCGCATCCGCCAGACTTGAGAAAAGCAATTCCACCGGTATCTTTGGTATTTTCGCCTGAAATCTCTGTTATGGCTTCAAGTTATCACCCGAGGTGAACCTCCCGATGTTGACCTCGTGGTTCACTCTGCACTAGAAAGAAACAATGGCGGAATGAGACAACCATAGGTCCGCTAAGAAGCGACCGAGCCGAGTCACGTGACTCAAGTTGGAAGCGAGTCTGTACAGCTCACCGGATGAGCTTACCAACCAAATCATTTCACTGTGCATCTAAACACCGTCTGCTATAAATCTATAGGTACCCAGCTTAATGCGACTGACTGTACAGTATCTTACATACCTCCACAGCTATAAAATCTACTGATTCAGCAAAACTAAAGCACCAATCCGTTTTAGCCGTAAAGCGTATGCACTTTTTTTTCAGTGTAAGAGGTATAGGCTGTATATAGGGATGTATAGGCTTACCTCCCAACTAAATTTCAGGAAAATCATTTCTCTGACGACGTAAAAAACATACTATTAACCCCCTCGTACTACGGCAGATTGGATCGCGCCAATAAAATTAGAGAGATAGATTGAAGAACCGATAGGTATAAAACCATTCAAGACCATAATAGCTGTGATCGTCGTCATGATTAGTGCGAATAGTGAAATTAGCTAGACTGAAGATCTTTTCCTTTACGTTCTTATTTCTGCACTGCGAATAGTGATATTAGCTAGACTATAGATCTTCCTCTTTATATTCTCTACGTTCTTATTTATACACGATGTAAATATTGATGTTCTTATTTATGCATGATATTTTGAATCTGTGGTAGTAGTCTTTGTACCCTTTGCATGTTGTAGTTTCCGTGTTCTGCCGTATAATTCATGCATGCCTGGTGTGGAAGCGCCCCCTGCCACACACCCTTTGGGTGGCTTGCAGAGTATGACGAGGGCGACAGCCACAAGTGAATCTGTCCACAATAAAATTTGTAATGAGTTACGCAGGATTTCATAACATTAAAAGTATTTCATTTAAATCAGGAGTTCAGCTTAACCTACATTCATAAATATTTAACCGAGAATCATGAGAGACAAATAAAGTAAAATCCACGGAAATTTCCCTATATGCCTTCACTTCGTATCAATTACTATTTCATTATGATTAGAGTGTAGTAATCGAAGTAAAATTCGAAGTTGTATTTCCCTTCCGTTGAGCTCCCCTCGTTTCAACTTCAAATTCAGAGCTAACATATCAAAACACATCGATTTTTAAGAACTTGCTCAATGCACATGGCTTTGTTAAAAAAAAATCCGTATATTTAAAGGATTATTCTGTCTTCTGAAATTTTCAAGTATAATTAGCACTCATTTCCATTTGACTTTACGCCTTTTTAAATTTTTTCTTCCGCCATATTGGATCGGCTATTTTGTTCTTACAATTCCGACTTAAGGTAGTCCGAGCGAGATAGTTCCCCAGTCATAATAGAGACCATATTCGAATTATACGTTTTAATTATACCAGCTGTGGGACACATCAATTAAATATTGCATTATTAATGGTGCAATTATATAGTTTTATACGAAAGAAATTGTAAGTAATTATATGGAAATATCTAAATTAGTCTTTGATTTGACTCATTTTTTTCGCGCGGTGCGTTTGAAACTCCTTCAAAACGGAAGGTTTTTGTGATACCCAAGAACCTACTGCGGTGACAACATGATTAATTTGCAATTCTAGTTGAGAAAACATACAAACTGCACACTGTTAGTTTTTTTTACGACATCTAATTATTAGAAGTACCTCATTTTGTAAATAATGTATCTCTAGAGTGCATGCACGTGCCATTCCCATGTAAAAGGGCTGGTGTTTTTTGGCAAATATCTCCGAAAGTTATGTGGTAAGGGGTAGAATTTTTGGTGTCATTGGATAGGTGAGATATTTTTATTTAAAATGAGACCAAATTCATTGATTTCAAAGTAAAATGATATTTCGCTCGGACTACCTTAATATTCGTAACCTACGACCTTGACAACACGGGGTACAATACATTTCGCATTGATTGAACTTTTTCCATCTTTCTAGGGATGCGGCCGCTCGGGGCGCCGCACGACCGCTTCGTCCAACCTACGCTCCACACTCACCTCCGCCGCACGCCGCAGCCGTGACGCGTGCCTCACGGCGATTGCGACACTCGGGTACAGAGCGTGACCGGACGAACGTCCGAGTGTCACCGAGACGACGCAATCGTGCCCGTGAAAAAAATGCATCCAATGAAAAAAGTCAATTCCGCTCCGCGAGCAGCGTGACCCAGGGCGTGTCCGAGGGAGCGACGACCGCATCACGCGATAATAAACCCAGCGTGCTCTCGGAGTCGCCCTCGAAGCGGACAATGCCAACGCGTCGCATCGAACTCGTACGGACGCGAAGGGTCCCGCAGTAGACGATCGAAAACCGACATTTATATTTACATGTATATAAACAGAGCAAGACAGCTTCTGGGTCGGAGCATGAGTAAAGACTACATTGGAGACGCACGTCATCCGGGTTTTCCTCCGCGTTGGTTCAAGTTACGCAGGGACAAAAGATTCGCCGGCGTTGCAGTGTGCTTCTTCAGGCGAATGAAGACGAGGCGTAAGTACACCAGGAGACCCACGTCTTCAAATTCTTCGAGCCGCGGCAGCGTTCACATGGGCGAAGACCACTTCACTAAATACATGGAGAATAACGACGAGAACGACTGGTAAGTAATGGTGCCGGAAGTATAAGAATCACGAGATATAGGCACAATATCCTCGGATACGATCAAGATCAATCGTAAAGTTAAAGAGCATAAAAGAGAACTGGCCCTTGAATCGCTTAGCAATCTTATTTCACGGCATCTCATCGGCATTTAAACTTCGATCAAGCACGGAATACTATTGACCTCCGTAATAATTGTGACATTTATTCGCCCACGCCTCCAACTATTCCTCATTCCGATCAATTCCGACAGACCAATTTTCTGCCGAATTGGCATCAATTTCCCGCTCTCCTCGGGTAGTGAAGGAGGCCAAAGGAAGTTGAGCCCATCTTCCATTTGGGCGATTCCCGTCCGGAGAAGAGCGCAGCGCCGAGCCCCCTTCAAGTGTTTTCGTCCATCGTGCATTCGCGAGTGGATGACAAAGCCTCGCACGCCGTCGAGAGACCCGCGGGCATTCCACGAATATTTTCAGAAAATACCGGCTGTCTCTCCCAAAATATCTCCGGGGAGATTTTCGGTCGCGTCACCACACCTCAGTCAATGGACGCCAGAGGCAGAGTCAAAATACGACATTAAAAAGATTCGACTGACACTGTCATGAACACTACTCTACTCCAATTAAGGGCAAGCGACTGATCATGACTGAAGGCTTGCGGGACAACAGTGACCAACCTGAGTCACGGACATCCTGAATTCAAACTGTCGAAGAAGCCAAAACAATTGGACCCATCGAAGTTTCGCTTGAAGGAAAAACAAGAGGCGTCTACGTCAAGTACGGAGAAAATATTTTCGAGTATCAAGGGAAACCAGTGGAAACGGGTGACAGAATCGTCACAAAAAAATAATTAGCAAATTCACACGGAGTTCGTTTCTCCGACCTGGGTTTCGGTAAATATATCCATTATCAACGACAATTAAAATGGAATAATGCGGTCGAAGCCGAGTTCTGTGAAATAAAAACTCAAAGTGAAAACGGAACCTATTTTTTGATCGCGTTATACCGCCATGAGGACAGGAGCAAGAATTCAATTAAAAAATGCATCGAAAGAAGCGATTGTCAACAAGGTGCCGAGTCACGTCATAAAACCTCTCCTCAGCTGGTTCAAAAGCGACTTCGCACGCCTCGCGTCCGTCGCACCGAGTAATATCGAACGAGGACACATCTACATACTACCTCGTGAGCCGCCGCATGGGCGTGTGGCAGGGGGTGGTAGGTCACCAGCCGTGTAAAGATGTAAACTTTTTGTAGGTGAAATGTCCTATGAGTGTGTACGAGTGTGTGAACGAGATTTTGTACCTATCTGTTCGGCAGAGTATCTCGCTTATTTTGTCACTTCTTTCAGACCTAGAAATGTAGTGAGGCGTCATGATAATACTCTCTGTGTCGCTTTGAAACACACCAGTTCTGAATATCTCAAGCAGACTAAGCCTAGCGTGCAGCCTACGAGTCTCTAGGGGCTCCCACCTTAATCACTCTAACAGCTGTGTAACACTACATGTTCGTTCATAGTAGTTTTTAACGAAGCGTGCAGCTTTTCTTTGTATTATGTTAATTTTCATGGTGAAATCTTTATGACCAAGGTTCCAAATGCTCGCGGCGTATTCGAGGTGTGGCCTAACCAGAGCGAAGTATCATCTCTCTTTTAATTTTTCATCCGAGGACCTTCCTATTATACGTTTAACAAAATCTAGTTTCTTTAATGCTGTGCCGTATATGTTTTGTATGTGTGTTCCCCACGATATTTCTGAAGTTAAAATAATTCCAACATATTTTACTGTATTTGAAGATTTTATGTTTACTCCACCCACGGTTAAGTATGGCTTTTGTGTGATGACTTTCGCAGGGAGTAAACTGTGGTTCATTTATTAATATTTAGTTCTAACCCCCACTCCTGGCATCACGAATGAAGGTTGTTAAGGTCAGATGACAGAACTTCAAAGTTCGCGTCTTCGCTTATTTCACGGTAGATTTCTGTATCGTCTGCAAATAATCATAATTTACTGCTAATTCGAGAACTCAGGTCATTAATAAAAATATTAATAAAAGAGGGCCAATCACGCTTCCATGAGGAACACCGGATGTGACGTTAACCATATCAGAGTTAAAACCATCAATAACTACTTTTTGTTTTCGATCACTGAGAACGTCCCTTAGCCAGTTCACTATTTTTTATTAACTCAGCATAAATACAACTTATAAATGAGTTTTATGTGAGGAACCTTGTCGAATGCCTTCTTGATATCAAGGAATGTCGATTTGCGTATTCAATTCACCTGATTTTAGGATATCATTAGGGAAGAGCGCAAGCTGTGTTCCGCAGGACCTGCCCTTATGGAAGCCATGCTGACTGCTACGTAAGAGGTTACGATTATCCAGGAATGCCATGATATCGGGCGAGGGTCCGCGCCGCGAAACACAGCGAGAGAAGAAGCTCGGCCGGACACAACGATCGCAGTCGCGCTCGACGGAGAGTCGCTGACGCACTGTGAGCGTGGGAATGTCGGAGGGGGTGGGGAGTGGAGGGGAGGGAGTTTGGGTGGGGGGGACGTTGGGGAGGGGAGGGAGAAGCAGGGCAGAGAGAGAGGAGGGGACCCCCTCCGACCTCTCCCCCAACCCTCTGCGCGGAGGGGGGAAAGTGCCGGGGGATGGGGGAGCGTCAGCTGATGGGGGGGCGAGCAGCGGGTAGCGTAGTGCAGTGGGTCGGGACGCGCCTCCCAGCTGCCACCAATGAGGACGACTCGTAATCGTCGGCTGCCGAGGCTCGACTCGTAGACACACACGTGTGCGCCTCACACATACACTAACACACACGCAGAGACACCGTCCGCGGGAGAAATAGATGCGAGACCGTTCACTCGGTCCATCTGCGGTCCACTTCTACCTCATCGATTAATGCAGTCCCAGCGAAATATCATTTCACTTAGAAATCAATGAATTTGGTCTCGTTTTAAAGAAAAATATATCACCCTTCCATTGACACCATAAATTCAACCCCTTACCTCATTATTTTCCGAGATATTTGCCAGGAAATACCAGCCCTTTTACATGGGAAATGGTACGTCTATACACTCCAGAGAGAAATGATTTACAAAGTGAGGTATTTCTAACAATTCGATGTCGACAAATAAACTAACAGTGCGTAGTTTGTATGTTTTCTCAACTATATTTGAAAATTAATCAAATTGTCACCGCAGTAGGTTCTTGGGATCACAAAAAACCTTCCGTTTTGAAGGAGTTTCAAACGTACCGCGCGAAAAAAAATGAGTCAAGTTAACGACTTATTTAGATATTTTCATTTCATAACTTACAATATCTGTCATATAAAACTATATAATTGCACCATTAATAATGCAATATTTTATTAATGTGTCCGACAGCTGGCGAAATTAAAACGTATACTTAGAATATGGTCTCTATTATGACTAGGGAACTAGCTCGCTCGGACTACCTTAAAGGAGTTTCAGTCGCCACTGCGCACGGTAAACACTTGATTCCACCTATTTTGAGAACATCTTCATAATATTACCTTGAGAGTCACCTCAAAGGGCGTGAAGCAGCTCATTGCTGAAAGACCCGGCTTTCGGTGAATGAATGCGGAGCCAATAGAACACGAATATTTTGGTACAGACAACGCAGATTATTTGACGAACATATTTAACAAAAGCACTGCTTTCCAGCAATGGGAGATGACTGCATCTTCATCACCTCCTCTTTCATCTCGTACTTCATCTCCTTCCTCTTCAACACCTACTCCTCCATCTCCTTCTCCTTCATCTCCTCCCCCTTTTTCACCTCCTCTTTCATCTCCTTCATCTTCTTCTTCTCATCTACATCTACGTCATACCCTGCAAGCCATCGAAAGGGTGTGTGGCAGGGGGTGCTTCCACACCAGGCATGCATGAATTATAAGGCAGAGCACCGAAACTACATTGAGACCAGCGTATCACACATGCAACGCGCCAATTAAAAATCTACTGACCTAGAACCATTCCATCGTCAATCATTCCAACATGAAAGGGGTACAAGGACTACTACTACAGATTCAAAATATCATGCATAAATAAGAACATCAATATTTACATCATGCATGAATAAGAACGTAGAAAATATAAAGAGAAAGATCTACAGTCTAGCTAATGTCACTATTCGCACTACTCAGGACCATGATCATAGCTGTTATGGTCCCGACAGGTACGCGGAAAAAATGACATTTTATACCTATCGGTTCTACAATCTATCTCTATAATTTTATATTTCTTCCTACTTCTCTCCTCCTCCTTCCTACTCCTCTTCTCCTTTGCTTCTCCTACTCCTCCACCACCTACCCCTGTATGTCCTTCCTCTTCAACACCTTCCCCTTCATCACTTGCATCCTCTTCACCACCTTCCTCTTCATCGTCTCCTGATAGACGGAGCGAGCGCGGCACATGGCGGCTGACGACGGCAGAGTGACGATGCCGGCGCGGGGGCGGGAGTGGGGCGGCGCGGGGGTTGTTCCGCTTGGCGCCTGGGGAATGGGGGCGAGCACGCTCTCCCACGTCCCCCCCGGAGGACTGGGGGCAGGAGGTAACTGACAGCGCTCGCACCGCCCACTTGTCTTCCCGCACCTCTCGCATGCGAGCAGAACTCGACGATATGCAGTGAGAAACACGCGTGACAACATGGAATTATTTAATAAATTCCCAGGCTCCACTTGTTGGAACGACTTTGCGATGATTTGTAAATGAATTCACTTTCTAATAACCCATTAATGAAATGAATAATAAAAACCATTGTGGGATATTACAAATGAATGCATTGACAAATCATGGAACTATTTGTTACGCATTGATCTGTCCGGTAAGAGTCTGCAGCTTACAGCACGTTTTTCGAAAATCCGATGACAAAATTTGACTCTAAACTGATATTAGAATAATCGTACAAGTAAAAAGTTAAGCCTTCCCGCAAAATACGGTGGTAGAAAACAATGGTTAGCGGAAAAAACCGGCAGAATGGTTTCGTTTAGCTTTTTACTGGACGCTATGCTCACAGCTAGCGCCCAAGTCCCTGGCGAAGATCACCGCGTCGAGGAGGGCAAAGTAAAAGTGGGGGTAAAGTGAAAGGAGAGGGGGTAGAAGAGAGAGAGAGGCAACAAGAGAGATAGAGAGAGGCAGGGAACCATACAACTACTTCGTTGGAGATTATTCGGGATTTCCACCGGGTCAGGTTCTCCATTTCCGCCGACGTTTCGATGGCCGAGTCGTCCATCATCATCATGGCATTTGGTATTCACGGCATCCTCATGCTCTGAGGATGATGGACGACTCGGCCATCGAAACGCCGGAAGAAATGGAGAACCTGACCAGGTGGAAATCCGAAAGAATCATCAACTACATAGTTCGCCGGGAAAACCTTCGATCATTTCACACAACTAAGCCGTGAAAAAGCACGTAGCATTTCTTTGCAAAATTAGTGTTTACAATCACCTATCGCTATGACTATACCTGAGATCCCATTAGGAAGTCTCATTGTGAAATGAGTCGAAACGGGACGACAGGTAGCGGTGAGCAATCAAACTCCTCAAAGCGCAAGTGTTGGCAGCAAATAGAGAAAGTTTTCAAACTGTCCCCCAAAAATAAACAATCTTCCTCTCCGGTTCCCCAGTAATATTGATGGTTCCTTTTCCCATGTCTCAAAAAACTCATCCAACGCGCAGGGCCAGGAACTTTTACCAGAATTGTGACGCCAAGAGTATAGCCATTAAAATGAAATAAGTGCAGCATATAAGACCCACGAAGGGAGGGAGGCATCACGTGCTCGACAGAGCCGATATGATGGGAGGACGCGAGGCTGGGGCTCTGAGCAGGGAGGGAAACCAAATGGAAATTGAATTCGCACGGCGATCAGCTGTCTCAGATGCCAGGCTCCCACAGGGACGGAGGGAAACCATTTTGATTTCAAGTCTCCTCTCGGCCGCTCGAATACCCTCGGAGAACTGGAATCTAAGGGAGTCACCGCGCAAAGGATTTTAAGGTAGTCCGAGCGAGATAGTTCCCTAGTCATAGTAGAGACCATATTTGAATTATACGTTTTAATTTCACCAGCTGTGGGACACATCAATTAAATATTACATTATTAATGGTGCAATTATATAGTTTTATACGAAAGAAATTGTAAGTAATTATATGGAAATATCTAAATTAGTCTTTGTTTTGACTCATTTTTTTCGCGCGGTGCGTTTGAAACTCCTTCAAAATGGAAGGTTTTTTTTGTGATACACAAGAACCTACTGCGGTGACAATATGAGTAATTTTCAAATATTGTTGAGAAAATATAAAAAAACTACACGCTATTAATGTTTTACGATATCTAAGTTTTGGAAATACCTCATTTTGTAAATAATGTCTCCCTGGAGTGCATACACGTATCATTTTCCAAGTAAAAGGACTGGTATTTTTAGGCAAATATCTTGGAAAGTAATGTGGTAAGGGGTTGTATTTGTAGTTTCATTAGAAGAATGATATACTTTTCTTTAAAATGAGACCAAATTCATTGATTTCTAAGTAACATGATATTTCGCTCAAACTACCTAAAAACGGGTATCAGAGGAGTTTTCATCCGCTTTTGAAACCCGAATGCTTTAGCCTAAGCCAAACGCCCTATCCTCTGAGCAACCAGATCCGAGGAGATGCCGGATACTTCGATGAGGAATGCAGTCCCGTACGTATTGATCGGAGAGCAGGCCAGCGAGAGGCAAAGATGGGCCTCGAGCAAAGGGGTCTCGAAGAAGGCCGATGGCCAAAGTGAGGAGGACGGTTCATTCGGGGATCGGCGATGTTCGAGGAACACCCGCGAGGGGGAGTCGCGACGAACTGACTAAGCGGCATCTGGTCACTCACCTCTGAGACTGAAGGAAGCGGGGAAATTAAGCTTTCTGATAACATCGGGACCGGAAGTGACAATGGGCAGGCAAATGAGGGAAGTAACAGACGAAACATGTACAACGTTGTGAAATTAGTTAAACTAAGCACTAAAAGTGACGATCGTCAATAATCCCGGACGATGAAATTCTCCAAAGTGAAAAAGTTTTTTCCAACGCTCCCGACACATGTCATGGAATGAAGTGAGGGAAGGAAAACTAGCTCGATTCAGAGAAATATGACGATCTCAAAGACTGATCGCTTTTGGAAGGAATTAATGGCGTATCCTACTTTCAATCCACCTATTGTCTCTTTCATTATTTCATTTCAACAAATAAAAGAATACATTCGTAATGTAATGGTTTCAAACGGATGACAGGAAGACTGCCATTATACCACTGTCCACCCGTCGAGGCGACAAGCACTGAGGACTGAGAAATTAAGATAGTTTGAGCGAAATATCAATTTGCTAAAGAATCAATGAATTTGGTCTCATTTTAAATAAAAATATCTCAACCTTCTGATGACACCAAAAATTCAACCCCTTACCACATTACTTTCGGATATATTTTACAAAAAATACCAGCCCTTTTACATGGGAAATGGTACGTGTATGCACTCCGGAGAGAAGTGATTTACAAAGTAAAGTACTTCTAACACTTCGATGTCGACAAATAAACTAACAGTGCGTAGTTTGTATGTTTTCTCAACTATATTTGAAAATTAATCATATTGTCACCGCAGTAGGTTCTTGGGATCACAAAAAACCTTCCGATTTGAAGGAGTTTCAAACGTACTGCGCGAAAAAAAATGAGTCAAGTTAACGACTTATTTAGATATTTTCATTTCATAACCTACAATATCTGTCATATAAAACTATACAATTGCACCATTAATAATGCAATATTTTATTAATGTGTCCGACAGCTGGCGAAATTAAAACGTATAATTCGAATATGGTCTCTATTATGACTAGGAAACCATGTCGCTCGAACTACCTTGAACTATTAAAAATTACAATTTCTCAGTAATGTAAACTTTCCACACAATATCGCCTGAATCTCCAGAATCAGCAAAAAATGAGCAGATTCGATGAAGATGGCACTTAAAAATCCACTTGAAAACGACTTCAGAAAACCTCATCTTAAGCAAGAAGGTATATTATTTTGACCTCGCGCTCTATATCTTAGGAACTGATTACTTACTTACTCCTCGGCGCGACAGCCCTTGTAGGGCCTTGGCCTCTCCGACGATGTTAGCCCAGACATCACGTTTCCCGGCATGCGTTCTCCATCTTCTAACTCCCATCTTTCTCAGATCATCCTCTACATCATCCAACCTACTTTTCCGGTGTCTCCCTCTCAATCTTTTACCACCAGGATGACCACGAGATATCTTTTTAACCACCCTATCCTCAGGCATTCTCTCGACATGTCCTAACAACCTTAATCTGTTGCTCTTAATTTCTGACACTATGTTAGGATGTTTGTGGAGTTCCTCGAGTTCTCTGTTTCTCCGTATTTTCCACTGTCCACCTTCCTTTGTAGCACCAAAAATCTTTCTTAGTACTTTCCTTTCCCATCTTTTAAGCAGCTCTTCTTCTGCCGTGGTCATGGTCCACGTTTCTGAACCATATATGACCACAGGTCGAATCACTGTTCGATAAATCTTTGTTTTCAAGTTCCAACTGAGGTTGCGTGACTTGAGAATTTTCAATAAAGCTCGATAAGCCCTATTGCTTGCTGAAATCCTGGTTTTTGGAACTGATTAAGGCGACAAAATATGGGACACACCACTCAGACAAGATAGGTACCTACGACAATTCTTTCTTTCGACGCACCGTTACAGACAATCATAGAAAAGGAGCGTGACACTCGTTTAACATTAATTCCCTCACTGCCTCTCCCCTTCTTTGCCCTTCTTCCCTTTTCATCGATGCCGTCCTTACGCACCCGCAGCGGCTCGCAGAGTAGAGCCTGGACGCATAAGACGCTAGAGTTGTAACAACACCTGCAACGCTTCCTCCCAGGCAATTTGCCGTAAGTTCGCTTTCTGATCAGACAGCCAAGTTTCTCCCAAAGTGTACTATGTAATTGAGGCACAAAAAGCTGACGACTATCATTGCACGTTTAATAATATCCGCTAGCCAACAGAAAATTACGAACGAGAATTTAATGACGACGTACTTGAATGAAGATGCAATTCAAAGGATTGAAAAAAAGAGCAATTTCCTACGCTGAAGTTAACGAGTCCCGAAATAAAACATGCGAGACCCGGCTTTTATTGGACGCTCACAAAATATTACGGCTGAAACAATGAAGGCACTCACGACCCAATACAATTGGTCGTAAATTAAATGGAATCCGAACATATCTCAATCAGAAATCTGCTTCCGACAAATGAATAAGAAAGGACAAACACGGAGGCCAAAAGCTTAATCTTTCAGCACCGCACCTTCCGAGTCGTAACCAAGCAAACAAAGCACAACAACAGATAGGAATACGAACAAACTCCACACTCGACCCAAAGAAAATGACGCTAAACTCCGGAGAGGCGGTGAATAAGAACAGTTCTGTATAAAATCTATGAGAGCGTCTAGACTAACGAGCTCGTTAGGAATATGATAAGCAGACTGCATCTCATGCACTGACGACACTTCAATAATACAGAGAGGAATATATGCGTACACATAATTGATCGAGGCCTGAAGAGATAACAGGGATAATTTTGAAAAAGGTCCGCGGAATATACTAGAACTGCTTATATAAATAATTTTCTACTTCGCGAATACAAGTAGTTTCTGTTGTCACGCTGCACACAATCAAATGAATCGGACACCTAAGCATGCATTCTAAGAGCAAAACGTTAAAGTCATTACTTTTGAGAAACTCATCTGACAAAATATTGCAAGCAAAATGGAATTTCAAATTGAAAAATAAATAAAAGTATTACTTCCGCAAACTTTGAGAAAGTATCAGATGCAAAAAAAAGCGGTATTCGTTGATCGTGACACTCAGAAGTTCATAGAAAATATCACAAATGAGGATGCAGATTCTGGTTGTACTAAAAGCGTTTCACGAAGTCTCTTTGTCAAGACAACGGTATCCGCAATATCATCACAGCAACTCATCCTACGAACACCTCGGTTCAATCTCGACCACACTAAGTCTGGATCACTACCAGCCTTTCATCATTTTAGCAAGAAGGCGAATTCGCCTCCGGCCATTGCCGTCCGACGAGCATTGCTATCCGAGTGAACCCCATGGCACATGAAGCACTGCGATCGTCACAGTGAAAGTCAAGTGCCGAATGGCAGTCTCCAAAGCCAAAGCCTGTTCTACGAAAGAGATCTACTCTTTCAGACAAATATCATTCAATCACAGAAAACAAAGTCCAATCGAAAAGGATAGACTTAGGTTTTCACTTTTTTTGTCCGGATGGGTAAGGCTGGAAGGGTTCGTCACCATTCAATTCGAAACTGCAACGCACGTAGTCAAGAAGAATGCTCGCTTTAAAGGAGCACCACTACAAGGGGAAGCTATTCGGGCCATCTTCACGCTGTGCCGTGGACTGACGCGCAGCGCACTTCACGGACGGTCGAAGAGCTCCCCGCTCGTCATGACGACGTGCGTTAGATTGGCCAAAGGCATCTTCCCCTCCAAAGATTTGCCCGAGAATGGGTGATCACCGCGACGGTCGCTGCTCACAGACCCTCCATTCCAACAGCAATCCCAGCGATTCCCAAAACTTACCGAGCTTCAGTTCAAAAATAATATATTCACAAGCTTAGTGCCAGTGAAGCAGTCACTTTAATCCAATTTTCCCTATATTTTCTATTCGCTACCTCCATATATTTTTTAGTTATAAAGATAATTGTAGACGTAGATCAATGCTGTAAGGCTTATACGGCAGGATTCACCATGATAGGCAAAAGAAAGGCAGCGATTTCATGGGAATAGTTCTTGGAATAATGATTGCTGAGGGTTTTTAGAGTGTACTGCAATATAAAAATGTACAGTTCAAGTTTTGTTCTCTCAGAGTGGGACTTATTCCTTAGCCTTTACTTTAAACGTAAAATAAAGGATATTTCAGGTAGGGAGGATGGGAGAGTAGAGCCTGTCCGACTTCATCCGAGGCCAACTCTCAAACCGTAAGGAGCCACGGGGCGCACACATAGTAACTTCCAACCTGACAGTCGCAGCACTGCACTTGATAAGCTTTCCACGTAGAACTTATGTAACCATCGAGATTGCACCAAATCTCCGCACCACCGCTGGGACTATCATTACTTGCTTTCGAATGTCAGTAACATCTACATCTACACAATACCCCGCGAGCCGCCGCATGGCCGTGTGGCAGGGGTTGTTAGGTCACCAGCCGTGTATGGGTGTAAGTTTTTTTGGAGATATCCTAAAATCAGGTGAACCGATTAAGCAAGTCGATGCGATATTCCTTGTTTTCAAGAAGGCATTCGACAAGGTTCCTCACAAAAAAACTCACATATAACTTGCAATCGTGCAGAGTTAATAGAAAAATAGTGAATTGGATAAGTGAATTTCTCAGGGATCGAAAACAAAAGGTAGTCATTGATGATTTTAGTTCTGATATGGTCGAAGTCAAATCCGGTGTATCTCAGGGAAGTGTGATCGGCCCTCATTCATTCATCACTTATTCAGTAACATTTTCCCCGAAAGCCCCGAACGTCCAACGATGAATGAGGAGCGTCCACATTAAGTGGTGACAATGGCGGTGGGCATTCTCCACATCCAACTGCACCCAACATGGGCGTGACTCCACATCCAGAAATCTCCGATGGATTCGGATGGAAAGGATGGATTCGGACGAATGTTCAACGAAAGAGTCGAAAATCCCTCGACTCCTAAAATCGGAAGTTTGCATCGAAAGTTCTTTCTCGAAAACACCTCACAATCGAGGTGAGCCGAATGAAAAATAAACGCGTATGTGGTGAAAAATGCGAAGTAATGTCGTACCATTACAGAGAATATCGCTAAGATACTGAAGGCACCAGGGGATCGGGTTTGGTGTGGTGGCTAGAGTACTCGCCTACCATACGGGCGGCCAGGGTTCAAATCCCTGCAGAGGAGGATGTTTTTGATGAAGAGGGAACCCGATCCCTAATCGAGTGTCATTTGGAGGGCACACGACGGGTTTCTATCCACCCTTCCTCCCTCACTTGGCCCCTATGGCGCAAATGGCCTTAGCCGTCGGTCGCCTCCTAAAATATCTAATCCAATCCTGAAGGTACCAGCGGAGCGAAATACGCTTTGTGACGTCACTTACCCGTAACAAAGTCGGCATGCCCCGCGGACATGGTCACGGAACAAATGCAGTGTGGTGCCCGTGGTGGAGGTAAAGGACTCGACAGGGCCTGCCCGTTGTGCCAAGCTCTCCACTAAAGGGCATGCAATGCAATCGGTTGATATTGACAGACTCGAGCTTAATATTGATTGCACTGATGGTATCATTCGGTTTTTAAAAAACTGTGTGCCGTGTCACCAGAGGGGGTGTGGGTTACCCGTCAGACGACTGGAAATGATCCGCTTACAATTTCTTTTACCAAATCTTCAAAGTATCGGTCAAATGAGGGCGGCGAATCCGGATTTTACGGGGAGGAATATCCTGGGACACGAGCGAATGACCTCACGGCCCGTTCGATGGCGGCCATCATGAAAACTATACGCACGCAGCTAGAAATAACGCTAATGACGCCCTGATGAAATGCTGACGCGTAATTTCGCACGTCGGATGCCATGTAATATATATTTTCCTCTGAATGATATAGCCATACTCGCAGATAATGAAACAACAGCAGCCAAACAGATAGAAGTCCTCAAGGAATGTGCAGAGAAAGTCGGCCTACAGATCTCTTTCGAAAAGACCGAATTCTTCTGTTCAAAACTAGATATCGAAGTACTGAACACAAAATACGGCAAGATAAATCGAGTCACACATTTTAAATATCTGGGCGAGATCCTGGAAGCCACAGGAGGAGAGAAGATAGCACAGAAGGCTCGATTATAGAAAATGAAGAGGGCATATGGTAAGACATACAATATCTATAACAATAAATGCATCTCCATAAACAAAAAGATTAGGCACTACAACACTGTAATCAAGCCTCTATATGCAAGCGAAACTCTTACGTTTCATATAAAAAGAGATATGGAGAACATACTAAAGGAAGAGCGAAAAATCATGAGGAAAATTCTCGGCCCAAAATTAACAGAAGAAGGGTATAGGCTGCACTCCAGGAAAACTACGGAGGAGATGTCCAACCTAACGGCGGATATCAGAAAAAGAAGACTGCAATTTTTCGGACATGTAAATAGACTCCCACCGACAAGACTCATCAAAAAGGTCATCACATATTAACAAGGTGTCCAATCAACAATACCATGGTTGTCATTAGTCAGAGGTGATCTAGAAAAAGCAAAAATAGACCCTAGAGAAATTGAAAACGGAATCACCAACAGAAATAAGATACACCAGTGGAACGTAATACTCGAGAACGAAGTCCCGAAGAAACCAGGGACAAAGTGGACGGGAGAGAGAAAGAGAATCCACGGAGAAAGAATGAGAGAAGTGTGGAAGATAAGAAAGGAACTAAGAAATGAGTCAAAATGCTTTGCGCGATCCAACAGGGTCCATACGCAACAAATACTAATGATAATATTTTCCGCAGAATAACTCGGGACGTGACTCTTGGGCCGCACCATCCGCGGTTAGCGAGGAAGCGGCCATGATAGCGGGACGCACGAGGGCGCGAGTCACGACCGACGCAATTCCCTCTTCCTTTAATCCCTTTAATCGGAAACTGTGGCGGCAGAGGGAAGGTGGGGGGGGGGAAGGAGAGGGGAATGTGCGGGGAGGGGGGGGGGAGCTCGACACCCCTCCCCCCCCCCTCTACTCCTCCCGCGGACAAAACTGACCGGCGCTAATTCGAGGCGTCTTGAGTCGCCTGGGACGACGACAGAAAGTGATGGTGATTCCCCCCCCCCCCCCTCGAGACGATTCCCCGATCCCATCACTGTGTCCGTTCGACGCGGGGCCGAGGGAGGGGCGACGAGGGCCAGGGAGGGGCGACGAGAGCCGGGAGGGCGCTGGTATCGTTTTCACGCCCTCCGACGCCCTGGGTCACGGACATCCAGGCTGGACAGCAAAGGCAACATTACGAGAACCAAATTGCACTCTATGCTTGGGACATCCGCCCTTCATTCGCTAACGCAGAATGTGCAGATGAATGAAAAGTCATAGTTATTTTTTCCATTCTTCTTTCGGGATTCGGCCACGTCGTTTTTCTGAGAACGTTTCTCCTCCTATTCTGGAAGCGTCTTCAGGTCGAACTGCGGACTGACTCTACTATATAAACCGGACCAAAAAAGAAGTGCTGCGTCTTCGACCTGAAGACTCCTCCAGGATAGGAGGAGAAACGTCAGAAAAACAACGACACGGCCGAATCCCGAAAGAAGAAATGGAAATAATACCTGCTCGCCGCGGAAACCTTAATCAGAACTTAATCGTAGTTACATTAACTTTAAAGGGGAATACTGCAATGTATGTTGGCGGCTATTCAACCTCTGCCACACACCCTTGAGGTTGCTTGCAGGGTATTACGCAAAATACAATGCGAATTGTGTACGCGATCAAACATTCCATTTAACAAACCATAAGATATAAATCTCAATGAATTACGATCAATTATCGTGTAGCTCTCTTCGTGAATCTGCTCCTCAATTCCCTCTGGGTCTTCAGGTGATCGGACAAAAGGCCCGGAATAAATATATCACCGATGTCTCCCCTTAAAACTGTGGGCAAAGAAAAGAAGGAATTCTCTCCGATGACTGAGTGAGACGATCACGAAACAGAAGAAGCAAGACAAAATGCGACTGACGTTTGTCGCTCATTCAAAGCGAATCAAAAAGTGACTCCAACGGCCATTCTATCGGGAAAGGGGCCCGTGATCACCCCGCAATCTCGCAAAACGTATGATAACTCATGCCTATCATAGATAAAGCCATAAGCATAAATTATAATTAGGTAATCAAGCGCAAATCAACGGATATCTCAAGTTTTAATTGGTGGTAAATACATGATCTCTCCCAGGTCCCATTGGTGAAACATGGCATCGTGATTAAAAATACATGAAATCACTTATTGGCCAGGAAAAGCAAAGCGAGGTGTCCGAAAAGGCGAAGAAAACGATCGAACGTGCCTAAAGCAGCAGTCCCTTCGCAAGGATTTCGTTTCCTACGACGCGTGGGCAGAGGAGGAAAGTGCAACCACAGGTGAGAAACACGGAGAAGAGCGAAGGAAGATGAAGAGATAGAGAAGAAGTCCAAAAATCACGAGAGCGGTGCTCATCCGAAAACCGACGACGTCAGGCAGTGAACCCGAAGGTCCAACGAACGAAAGTCACGGGTAGGAAGACAGCGAAGATAGGGAGGGAGGGAGGAAAACCATCCGGATGTGAACGTTGAAGGTTATTAGGGCTTCCTTAGGCGGGTCAAACTCTCCATCTCGGCCGACGCTACGATGAACGAATCGTCCGTCGTCATCAGGGCATCGTCATCAGGGATGCCCTGATGACGATGGACGACTCGTTCATTGAAAAGTCGGCAGAAATGGAGAGTTTGACCACCCGGTGGGAAGCCCGAATAACCTTCAACGACTACATACGCCGGGAAAGGCTTAGACTTTTCTCCATCTGGATGTGACGTCATCGCCGCCGGAGACTCCCTCGGTGGAAGGAGTTCTCGCGCTCCGCATTCGGCGGCGGCGACCCAGCGTCGCGACCCCCCTGCGACCACCGACGCGCCCCGCCCCGCGCTTGCCAAACAGGGCACTGATGGAGACGTCGGCCCGCGTAGAAAAGCGAGAACCACCGACGACCCAAAATGATCACTCTCGTTTAATCTCATCTGACCCAGATACGATTTCAGTCTCCATTGCAATCTACAAGGTTCCACGATGAAAAAAATATTCTGTCAGTCCGGGGAATTTTTTAGGCTAGCATCACCAATTATAGATTTCGATTACACATTAAATAGTGTTTTAGACGGAGGTCCCATATAATTTCATTACATTTCAATCCTAATGGAAGAAAATAATTCGCTCTTTTCATCGATTCCTAAATGTAAACAATTGACTTCCACCCCAAAAGGAAAAGTGGCGAGATGGGGGAAAGTACTGGTAGAATTGAATAACTATTTCTTCCAAGAAACAGGTCTCGTGACATTGCGATCGAAGAAACAACATTCTCCCACGATAAAAGATTAGCGAACTCCACACAGTTGCAACAGGCGACACTTGGACAGAAACAAATGCCGATGGCTGCGGGGGATAAGCTATAGTCACTCGTCATGGCGCCGCAGGTAAAAAGGAAAACATAGAGCGAACGCTTCGGATGCCGCAAGGTTCGATTCACGTGGAACGCCGCGGCATTCGAGGACAGCGTAAGAAACAAGCCTTAAAGAGTCACCCCTCCACGAACACTCACCAACTTGGAGGACGTTGCTGACGCATCCCAACTCCAGCAGCTTGAGTCCCTTGTGGAAGGAGAGGTTCTGGAACTCCGGGGCCGCACCGGAAGACGTGGTCCAAGCGGGGGCGGCGGCGGCCGCCGACGCCCCGGCGCCGACAGACGACGACGTCGACGACGCCGCCGACGCCGCGCTGGCCGTCGTCGATGGCACGTGCACCGGCACCCGCGACAGCGACGAGTACATGCATATGTCGCGCTCGTCGCGAGGGAACGCCCAGAAGATTACGCGGCGCTGCACGAGGTCGGGGATGCACTCGAAGCGCTCCTCCATGCGCTGGAAGGGCACGTTCTCGGCCACGGTGCGGGCGCACAGGTCCAGCAGGGAGTCGGGGGACCTGCGGCACGTGGGCTGCGCCCCTCTGGGGGCCTCGAGGGCCCGGGGGCCGAAGGGCGGCACGGCGGATGCGGGCAGGTGGGAGGCGCCGGAGGTGTGGGGCGGGCCGGCGACCGCCATCGCGGCGCGGCTGCAGCACCGGTGGCGGTGGTGATGGTGGTGGTGATGGTGGTGGTGGTAGCCGCCGCCCACGCCGCCGTGCTCCCGGTGCCGATGGTGCCGGTGGTGGTGGTGGTGTCGGTGGTGGTGGTGGTGATGGTGACTTCGACGCGACGACCCGGACGACGAGGAGGAAGACGAGGATGAGGAGGATGCGGCAGCGGGTGCCCGTTGGCCGAAGGCGGCGCCTCCGAGGGCCGCAGCCGCTGCCGCGTTGCTCGGTCCGGCGGCGCCCGATGCGGAAGACGAGGAGGAGGTGGAAGCGGCCGAGAAGTCGTATCCTCTAGAGGCCCCCGACGAAGAGGAGGAAGGGTGACCGTAGCCACTGGTGCCGGCGCCTCCGCTCCCACTGGCGCCGCCGCCACCCACGCGGGAGCAGCACAGCCGCTTGTTGGACTCCGACATGACGTCGTTGGAGAGGACGGACGTTGGACCCTACGCCCTCTGCCGTCCGACGACCCCTCGAAGGGGGGGAGGGAAGGGCTACGTCCCTGGAGCTATGCTTCCGCTGGCAATGTTTCAGTCCACGATTCCCGAGACCGTCATATCTCCTGAAAGAAACCTCCTACCGTCTCCGATTCCCTGAAAAGGATAGAACCCGCCTCACCGCAGAGCACGCACACCCTCTCTTCTCGGGAATATCTGGTCGAGTCGCCTCTGAATGAAGACACGAGCACAAATCAGCGAGGATGAATCACACTAGGACGCAATTGAGTTTCCTGTCCTCTTGTTTGCAATAGGATTCAGGAAGAATAGGCGCAACTGGCGAGATATTTCTTAAAGTGACACCCAGCACTGCACTCCGCGACCTCTATCATCCGCGTTCACTTTCATCCGTCGACAATGAGCGGCACTATCACTACCGAGCACGTGACAACACGAGAGGGGGGAGAGGGAGAAAGAGGGGCTGGGATTTCCACTCGGGCGCCACTTCCTCCGCGTCTTTGAGGGAGGATTACCGGGAGGGCAGCTCCCCCTGTCGATCCGGGAAACTCGGGGGCACTGAGGGCGGGGGGAGGAGGACGGGTGCTTCAGTACTGGTTATTATCACTTACCAGGAAGGCTGGTTCGCCACCTCACGGCAAATATTCGAGGAAGATGAAAAGAGGTACAACGCCAAGTCGAAATGTAACACACTCAAATTGTTTCACAAGCTCACGAAAGGGAGACTTCGACGGGATTTGGGAGGAAAGAGTTGGGAGCTCAAAACGCTGAGGTCACGACGATGAATGATTCAACTGTTACCCAGAAGAAAGTGACGATGTAACATCCACCTAAAAAGGAAGGCACAGAACTACAAAAAAGAACTCTGGAATGTTTAAGGCCGGAGGCGCTTGAGGAGAGGAAGTTGAAAACGGACGCAGCGTCGCCGCGAGAGAACGCCCGGATAACACACTTCACTGATCGCCGCGATGGGAATCCTCCGGAAGCAGCGACATCATCGTCCGCACCAAAGTTTTCATTCCGCCGTCACTTGCCATCGCCTGGACGGCCGCTCCCTTCAACTGAGAAACTCATTTAGACGCACACTGCGCCGAGCGGCACCCGCCCACCAACCGCTCCCTTTCTTCCGCTGCCGAGGGCAACGCTGGCACGTCGCACGAGGGTGTCGCAAGGGGGGGGCTGCAAGGGCCGAGAACCTCTCACGCAGCGTCAATGGCGCCGTCACAGTGCGGTCGTCTCTCGGTTCCGGCGAGCGACGTTCGGCCGAGGCGGCGCCTCCCGGCGCGTGGTGGTGCTGCAGGGAGGAGTGGGGTAAGGCGAGAAGGGGAGCGGACAACTCTCTCGCTCGCACCGGAAATTGGTATTGAACACTCGGGGCCGTCCCTCACCGCAGCACTCCGCACCACCGCCTCCCCTCGTCGTCAGCACACACACTCCGGGCGCAATATCCGTCGCGAGAGAGAAATGAGAGCGAGTGTTCTCGCGTTTAGTTAGAAGTTTAATTTTTCCTCACTGAAGGACGCGTGAGTGCGCGAGCTGCGAGTGGAATGTTAATGCGTGCGAGCGTGGAAATATAATGGTGTGTATATCGAGGTGTTCGTCGTATGAGTGAGAGGATCTGGTCGTTCCCACGAGAGCACTCCACTCTTTTTGAGGGGCGAACGAGATAGAACGCCCGCAGCACGGTAGACACGTCACGCACACTCGCTCACACACACACATACACACGCAAACACAATCACGCAACGCGAGCGGACGCCAACCCCCTCCGCCCCCGACGACGCTCCGGACACGACTGAAACCCCCGACCAACTGGCGGCGACCACCGCCTCCCCTCCCCGCCCCTTCCCGCCCCTCCTGCCACTCTCGATCCGTGTGTGTGTCTGGGCATGCGCCCCCCGAACAGCCTCCCCTCTTTCCCTCACCCTCCCCTCCGGTTCCCCGACAATGCATCCACCACCGCCACATCTCCACCTCCTCCTCCGCGCCCAACCCCTCTCACTTTCCCCCTTCCACATCCCTGGCACCCCTCCCCTCCCCTCCGGGCGAAAGGGAGAGGGAAACCGTCCCTTTCCCCTCCTTCCGGCTACCCTCCCCCCCTCCCTTCGTGACCCTCCCCGATTTTCCCACACTCCCTCCCCTCCCAAGGCGCTCTCCTTCAAGGACTCGCGCCAGCCGACTCCTCGGACGAGAAAAAGGGGGGTGGGAACGAGGTGGGGGGGCACAGACCCCCCCCCCTGCTCCTCATTTTTTATTTCCTCACGCTCCACCCGCTTCCGATACTCTAGCTCTGGCATCGAGCGTATCGATGCCGACTCGAGAAACGGAATGTCCGCGAGTGAAAGGCCTCTCCGTCTCACGATCGCTCTTTAATTGGTGGCGGCGATCAGCTGTTATCTCCGCGGCCTCGGCGGGCGGGTGGCTCGGCAGCCGGAGCCGCCGTTCGGAGGAACGTCTCCGCAGAGTGGAGTGTCCGTCCTCCCGATGGCCCAGCCTTCTAAACCCGTCCCTATTTCGTGCGTTCCACCACGTCTCTCTTGGGATCGCCCATAATTCTGTGCACTAATCACTCTGCAATTCGTCAAACAAACTCATCTGCCCACTAAACATGCGTACTTCACAAGAGATCGGGATCAAAATAGTTGTGCGCCAAACACCAAGAAAACGTCCAAAATCGCATCCGTTATTTTTATCATGTATGTTTATTGTGATTAAAGATGCCTAAAGCCCGAATCACACGATACTTGGCCTTGTACAAGTCCGAGGACGCTAGTGAGCACTGGATTTCTAGCACGAAACGTAGCATGCTTGAAATCCTCCCAGGAGCTATCACACGATACTTGAACTTGCACAAGGTCTGTTTAGTAGATCTTTGATCTAGCAGTCGGGAAAGGAGTTTGACGACCGAAATGGATGACTTCGAACGAAGACGACGGCTTTTAGCCGCTGCAGCTCCTCAACCTCAATTGCCTCAGGTACCCAAGCCATTGTGTCTTGTTGTGAGGTTTGAGTTGTAGTCGCGGGAAATTGTAATTGTCACAAGGGACTATGGAGGCGCTGACATAAAAAATTGACGACCGCATTGCAAAGAGTAAAGGTGATTGGTCGGCGGCTACTAGGTCCTACTAGGAGCAAGTATCAAACTAGTATCGCACCAATTACGAAAACAAAGATACCAGCTAGTATGCCAGCGATCATGCAGGATTTCCAGTATGCTTGGTCTGTATCACACGATACTTGAATTGTGAGATTTCGAATTACTTTGAGATATAGTGCTCACGTTTTGCAATTCACAATCATTTTTAACTCATTCTAGAAATTCACACAAAACATTCGACCGTGATTGCCATTCGCACAGGGGATTTTACTTGTCGGCAGCCGAGTCCTCTACATCACACAAACTACAATACTACTACGCATATATATACATTCATGCATTCACTATGACGACACGGGAATCGGCCATTTTCTGGCTAAAATCTCCTAATGATCAATAGGGTGAATGGATTGGAGCCGTGCTTGCTATGAGAGTTGAAGTGGATGTGTATTATCAAAATTAATAGCAAAAACAGAGTGGATCATTTACACCACTAAGCATTTTAATACATCGCAATCAGGAGAGCGGAACTATCACTTTCTGCGCATAGTCATCTATCAGAGATCTATGCCATTCTAGAAAACGTATCCTCACCATCATTAACCCTAGCACAATATAATTGATGATATGAAAAACATAAGTTGGCTGTGACAGTGACTTGGCTGAGGTGCCTCCTCATGGCGTTGGCAAGGATGGCACACTAATCGACATCACTGTCAATGGTTTCTTTTGAACGAGAGACGGTAAAGACGAGTTATTCCATTTTCTCTTTGTTTTTCACTCATTAATGTATTTGGCATTTACACTTTTGCTTTACGGAAATAGAGGACCATGCTCTCTGGCCTTCCATCTGCTGTGCAAGTGTTCAAGTTCGGACAACAGTCAAGTCCGACCGGTGCAATACGCATCACGGATAGGGCCGGCAGAGCTCTTGTCCGTGAGCGCATCCGCCACAAGAGGACTATATGATCCCGACACGATCCTTGGTCCGGCATTAGCCTTGATGACGATGGCAGACAAAATCCGCCGAAACGGTGGCAGCAATAGCATTCCTGACCCGAATGGAAACCCCAGAAGACTTAATCTACCGCAATGCAGCGGACATAGATTTATGTTCAATGCATTTAAAACAACTTATTTTTAAGGTAATGTGAGCGAGATAGTTCCCTGGTCATAATAGAGACCATATTCGAATTATACGTTTTAATTTCACCAGCTGTAGGACATATCAATTAAATATTGCATTATTAATGGTGCAATTATATAGTTTAATATGACAGAAATTGTAAGTAATTAAATAAAAATATCAAAATAAGTCTTTAACTTGACTCATTTGTTTCGCGCGGTGCGTTTGAAACGCGTTCAAAACGGGAGGTTTTTTTGTGATACCCAAGAACCTACTGGGGTGACAATAACGATTAATTTTCAAATATTGTTGAAACAACATACAAACTACACGCTGTTAGTTTTTTTTACATCTAAGTGTTATAAATACCTCATTTTGTAAATAATGTCTCTCTGGAGTGCATACACGAGCCACTTCCCATGCAAAAGGGCTGGTATTTTATGGCAAATATCTCCGAAAGCAGTGTGTTTATATTATTTGGGTGATTTTGGAGGTCGGGGCGAGAGTCCCCTCGCCACCCTCCGACCACAGGTTCAATTTTCAACACTATCCATACCTTGATAAGCAAATTTATAATATTCTGCTTAATTCGAGAGGAGGAGGGAAGGAAGAATCTATTAAGTACTAATAGCGAGTCCATCAGCGTGAAACGTTTAACTTGAATAATGTTCAATGTATGACAAAATTTAGACAATATAACGTTGACAAATATTGATTTTTACGTTCAAATTGCCCCTTTTCAAATTATGCTTCGCTATCCGACTCAGTTTGGAGATAGATGGAGCTAAAATACCTTTATAACACTTTCACGACAGGAAGAGTGATTGAATGGCAATTCTTAACTTGTGTGTGTGAGAGTTAGTGTCCAGCAATCCGCGGGGAGCTCAGATTCAATAAATGCGGTCTGAAAAGTAGCACGTTGGAGCTTGCGCAGAACCTTTTCTAGGGATTGCATGTGTGCTCGTCGTAATATTATCCCCCATTGTTCTCATTTTTGTCGCAACAAACGCCTCAACAGCCTCTTTTCGCGAGCTTGTCAGTCGGGATAATTAATTGTTACGCTTGTAGGAAAGTAAGGGCTACTGTAAGAAATCGAATCTTCAAACACATATTTCCAAGGAGCCAATACAATTGATGTCAAGTTTGGATTTATTTATTTATTAAATTTATTTATTCTCACAATCCCGAAAACTGCCCAACAAAGGCCTTTTAGATCGGGTGATTAACAATTACAACACATGAACAATAACATCCATGTCCTGAGTGGTGGAAAACCACCCAGGGACTTGAACCCACGACCCTCGGACTGGCAAGCGGTGACCTAACCACGCCGCCACCGGGGCTGACAGATCTGAGAATGACGATAGGGAATACAGGATTATATACATGTTTAAAGGGATGCGCAGAAATATTTACCCTCAATGCATGCCGACAAATCGTTCGCAAATGTCATTCATTTCGTATGTTAAAGCTTACGCATACCCATCTCATTGACACGCTCCGGATGACGTTCTCGCCAGTCTGGGCTGCTGATTCTAGGGTTAGCAGGTCGTTATATTACTTTTTTTTTAATATTCACAATCAAGAATACAACACAATAGGCCGATTTACGTCGGGTGAATAACAGTAACAACGGACGAGCCTTAAACACCCACTTGCTGGGCAGATAATATTCTGCCCAGACGGTACTCGAACCCGCGACCTTCGGGTTAGCAGGCGAGGACTTTATCCCACCGCCACCGGGGCCGATATGTCGCGGATCCAGAATGCATCGCACGATATTCCGTGGAAAGGGAAAATCGTGCGTCAGCCACCTCGAACGAATCCGTGACCACGTTCAGACGGAGCAGTGGGAAACCCACCCGGCCGCCGAAGCCGCTGAAGAACCCGAAGTCTGTCTTCTCCCCTCCCCCCTCCTCCATCACCTCCTTCCGTGAAACCCATCCCTCGACACCACTTTCCTCCCTCCCCCACCCCCATCCAATCTCCCCTTCGGAGAGCGCCTTCCCACATGGATGTGCTTTATAATATGTATTATGGAGGCGGACGCGAGTGTGCGAGGGGAACACTCGTAGGAGGATGGGGAGGCTCCATGTGAATAAGCCCACTTCCCCTCCCTCCCCCGCCTCCAAAGCGTGCGTGCTTGTAAGGGGAGGGTGGAACGGTGGAATGGGGGGGGGAAGGAGGGTGGAGGGACGAGGAGGAGTTGAGCGGGAAGGGGAGGGGGGGGGGCGGGGGGCGGTTGCCTACTTGCTGCCTCGTCCCGGAATCCAGCCGGCCCTCCTCAGCCCTCCTGGTGGGCCTGTGTTCCCGCTCTCCGACCGCGGGTGCTCATCCTGAGGAGGCCGTCGTGAGCGCCGCTATGCGCACTGTACCGACTGCATTGCAATCTCCTTGCAGTTGGCGAGTTCCGACGCTGCTCAAGATTGACACCGAACGAAAAATGAAGACACCTCGAAATTAATTTTAGCTGTAAGACGAGCTGCATTAGTTGGGGAATAAATAAAAATCAAATAGATTTTAAGGTAGTCCAAGCGAGATAGTTCCCTAGTCATAATATGGACCATATTTGAATTATACGTTTTAATTTCACCAGCTGTAGGACATATCAATTAAATATTGCATTATTAATGGTGCAATAATATAGTTCTACATGACAGACATTGTGAGCAATTATATGAAAATATTCATTTAAGTCTCTAACTTGACTCATTTTTTTCGCGCGGTGCGTTTGAAATTCCGTCAAAATGGAAGGTTTATTGTGATACCCAAGAACCTACTGCGGTGACAACATGATTAATTTTCAAATGTAGTTAAGAAAACACACAAACTACGCGCTCTTAGTTTTTATACGACATGTAAGTGTTAGGAATACCTCATTTTATTAATAATGTCTCTCTGGAGTGCGTACACGTACCATTTCCCATGTAAAGGGGCTGATATTTTTTGGCAAATATCTCGGAAAGTAATGTGGTAAGGGGTTGAATTTTTTGTGTCATTGGGTAGGTGAGATGCTTTTATTTAAAATGAGACCAAATTCATTAATTTCTAAGTAAAATGGTATTTCGCTCGGACTACCTTAAGCTATCAGGGTCTAACCACGGAGTTTCACTTTTACGAGGTCACCCGCAATGCACAATCGTGCGAAAATCCACAGGGTGCGAGTATGCCTCGGTAGCTAACCTGGCTAGAGCACTCGGCCGGAAATCGTGGGATCCGGGTGCGAATCCCGGTCAAGGCGGATGATTTTTTTCTCTTTGGAATTTTGCAGAAATCAAATAATAAATTTTAAAGAAAATGGAACAATGTTGTGATATAATGATGTATACCTGAATGATTTGGTGTAAATTGCAATCAGTAGTATGATACGAGGTAACTTTTATGGAAGAAACATCGTCGTAGGTATGAAAATAACGGATGGAATGGAATAGATGTTGATTTTAACGCGTGGCCAATTCTACTTGATTAATGTCGAGGAGATAGAGGCGGCATAAGTGTGTACACAAATATAAAAATACTAGAGGAGCCAATGCTCTGGATGATGAGCAAAATCACACATCATCACAGAATACAACCACCCATGTGCCTTTCCAAACGGGACGACACGAGCGAATTGTGTGTCTCACTGATTGGGAAACTTAACTCAAAACATCAAGGGGTGCTTCCAGCATATCCCCCGGAAAGAATCGAGCATTTCCCTGATATCCAAAATCGATCAGTCGTGATTCACAGGAACGCACCAAATGTTTAACGACGGGGAGCTATTCTACATCGAGAGACAGAGAGCGATCGGCTTGAATGTGGCTTGATTTCGGAGGAGGAGACTTCGCTTACGATTTGGATTAACCCGAAGTACGTGATTATCTGGATAATATTTATTTCTAGAAAACCGCAGACAAGGGGGACTGGCTTTCAGAATCGATCTTCCAGGTATCCCGTCACGTAGATTACATGATGTGACAACGGTTTCGTCCGCTGTCCTGGACACTCCCTGTGGTCGAGTCGATAGGCGTTGCATTGCTACTTGCTACTCCGTGAGTACACGCGATTTCAACTAATCAAGGGCCAGCCAGGACCAAACATCGGTCAGCAGCTCCTACATAAACCGGCGAAAATGCGATGCCTATCGACTCGACCTGAGTAAGTCTCCAGGACAGGGGACGAAACCGTTGTCACTATAAGTCAACCTACAAAACGGGATACCCGGAAGATGGACTCTGACACCAGACGTCACGGAAACCTGCAGAATGGAAACAGGAAACTGGTTTTATTGGCACCGAGTGACCTCGACCTTCAGCGATCTAAGGGTCGTGTGGGTTGAAGACGGTGCCGGTTGTGCGGTCTGACCCGGCGTGGAGAGTCACCGCATTTTCCATCGGCATGAAGACGATGATTCTGCCGAGGGCGATGAGAGCAAAGGTGTTATCAGATCACTTCCTTGGGTCATTATCAACACCATGTATTTGAATGGTTATCTATTTTGAAGATAAATGAAATTGCTTTATTTAAGAAACTGAGTTGAAAGTAAACCGATAACTCTCTGGATAAAAGAAGCATTTCGTGGCTCGGTTAGAATATTCTGCGTTTCAATGCAAGCTCTTCAAGGCGTGAGGTTGGCAGTCAATATTGAGGAAGATGGAGAGGGCATGACGTCATCAAACTGTAACCTGACGACCGTAATACCCAACATATTACTTCCCCAAGTTCTTTCCCTGCTTACCTTTTGGAAAGCACGGAGAAGTTGATGCTTTAGTGGGCCTAATGTAAGAATATCTCTCCTCCGTTAAAAATTTTAGACCAGAAACTTTTGACACATATTTAAGGTACTTTAAATTATCGATTATACTAATTTTTCTATAGCTTTTGGCTAAAGAAAAATTAGTATAATCTGTAATATCTGTCAGTAATTCTATCCGCAGGACGATTTTAATATTAGCGATGTTTTAAGGTAGTCCGAGCGAGATAGTTCCCTAGTCATAATAGAGACCATATTCGAATTGTACGTTTTAATTTCACCAACTGTAGGACACATCAATTAAATATTGCATTATTAATAGTGCAATAATATAGTTTTATATGACAGAAATTATAAGTAATTAAATAAAAGGATCTAAATTAGTCTTTAACTCGACTATTTTTTTCACACGGTACATTTGAAACTCCATCAAAACGGGAAGTTTATTGTGATTCCGAAGAATTTACTGCGGTGACAATATGACTTATTTTCAATAATGATTGAGAAAACACACAAAATACACGCTGTTAGTTTTTTTACATCTGAGTGTTAGAAATACCTCATTTTGTAAATAATGTCTCTCTGGAGTGCATACACGTACCATTTCCCATGTAAAAGGGCTGGTATTTTTTGGAAAATATCTCCGGAAGTAGGTAATGTGGTAAGGGGTTAAATTTTTGGTGTCATTAGAAGCGTGAGATATTTATAAAGAAATGAGATATCTTTAGAATGAGACCAAATTCATTGATTTCTAAGTAAAAGGATATTTCGCTCAAACTACCTTAAGAGCAGTCCGCTCCATGCTTCCATGCTCCATGCATGAATGCTGGTCAGCATTCCGAACTTCCTTCTTCCTCTCCTGTCATCAATCGTCCACATAAAACTTCTTAACTTCAGTAAATCATTATTTCTTTAAATATACTTATAATCCAATTGGCCTTCCGCTCTCAAATTATTCATTGCCCCTCGACGGTCCGGTTCTCATTCCCAACTTCATCCCTTCATCCAATCTTCTCTATTATTCATCTTGGTCATGTTTCAAAGCCTTTTAAGTGCTTCTCCTCTAATAGTATCAATAGTACTTGATTTTACAAGTGGTTTCTGAAAGTAAATATTTACGGCGTCGCTTCGCAATAGCCAAACAAACTTTCGCTGGCGAATGATAGTTGTTGACGATGTATTTTATTTGACGATTCAGTTTACTGTTGTATCATTTTCTCATGAATGTATCCGTAATTAAATGAAAAATCTAATAATTTCCAAAGAAATTTATTTTACTTCTATTCTAAACATACGCGACATCACGTAATAAGATCTATAACTTCTGTGGAAATATAATTATATCATTCTATTTGTCAATCAATTTCCTAAAAGCTGATGCCTAGTCGATGCAACCATTCATCTCTGTCATTTGCCGTTCGCTCCAGTCCCACGTAGTTGCTGCATCCTATCTTCTTCTTCTTGATCTCGTCCAAATATTTCTTCCTCGGCCGTCCTCTTCCTTTCTTTCCTAGTATTTTCCCTTCAAGAATGTTTGTTATAAATACATTGTGTCTGAAGACATGTCCGATAAATTTGATTTTTCTCTTTTCCATCTCCGCCAATAATCTTCTTGCACTTCCCTTAAAACTTCTAGATTTGTTTCTCTTTCCGTCCAGCTTGTTCTTGTCATCTTCCGCCATATCCAAATATTAGCATCCTCATGTCTGCTCCTTTCTAATTTGCTTACAGTCCAACTTTCACTTCCTTACAGCAGTGTACTCCAACTACTCCATACAAATGTTTTTGCAAAGGATTTTCTAATATCCATATTCATATGTTTACTGGCTAAAATATTTTTCTTAGTCATAAATGCCTGTTTTTCTATATGTATGGATAGTAAACACTTCCATGAAGTGAAGCTATAATCTGTAGAGTGCATTTACAACTTTATTTCCAGAAAAGTGCGTAGCTTTACAAAATTATGGAGACCTAAAAAAGTATTAATAACAATTAAGAAGCTTCAAGAGAAAGCACCAGCAGTTTGTTTTTCAGAGTTATGAGCACCCACGAAAATCGGCCGTCGCGGGTATAAGAAATAACCGTGTACTAAATTGATAGTGGGAGTTGTTTCATATTCACAAATTCAGGCCCGCGAATAAAATGATTCTCAGTGAGGACTATACTGTTCCATCGCGTCAATTTTGGGAGCCATCACCTATACTGACGATACGTAAAAAACTGAAAGATTCAGTTGAGTGAAATCAGTTCCTCAGTCCCAAACTTCAGATTATAAGCAGTATACCCTACATTTACCAATCGAACTCAGAACTATATGACCTCGGACCGATCTAAACATTCTAAGCCAGCCTACTCGGATCGCCTGGTTTATCAATGCGAAATCCATTGAAATATTGATTTGAATCGGTTCATATCGATTTGAAATCTCAGACTGGAAGAGAAAGCCGTCAGAAAGTCCGCTTCTCATATCGATCCCACTAGCCCGTTGCGTTTACCATACCGATCTGAAACGGATAAATGGAACTGAGTTCGATTGGTAAACGTAGTGATAGTCATTTCCAATAATCACTTCTAAATAGTGGTCTACCAACATGGATCGCATCATCAAATATTTATTCCCTGCATGATTGCCAGTCATATAAATACTGAATCACGAACGAACATATGATGGAACTGTGTTGCGGTTTGCCTGCCAATTGGCGATGGGTATTGGCTCGATGTCGTGTATGACACGAAAGCATGCACGGAATAAATGTTTGATGATGCCATCCATGTTGAGAGACGACTATTTAGAGGTGAGATTTATTGCAAATTACTATATTGCTCATAATCTTTGTTAAAACTTTTGAGTCTGAGAGAGCATTTTTACTCAACTGAATCTTTCACAATCTTTCCTTAACTGAAAGTGATTCGAATTACAGTTCAATTTTCTTGTTTCTTCTACGATCGCTAACGATGTAAAAGAAAAGTTGATTTAAAAACCATCCGTCCAAGATTTTTCCGCATATTCATCTCGGTAGTTAAAATTACCAATACAGTGAGTGACTTGTATAAATACCGAGTCACGCATCTTCTCTCAGGCATAAATAAATGAGCACGTATTCCTAAACAAAACCTTCTGAAATTACGCCCGCTCGCGGTCTTTGTGATTCGAGGGATTACCAGGCGCTCTTGTGTCTCAGAAATCTCCGCTTCAAATATAATTTCTCTAAAATGAGGTTACTCGAAATCTGGTGGCTTTACTTCTGAACCAATACCTCGCGGGAGAGTACAGAAAAAGTTCGGAATCCAGGACGAAATTAGAAGAGGGAGACGAAATGAGGAATTTAGCTGGGATATAATGGCGGATGACCTATTGGAGGGATAATGGAACGAAGTGCAAGAAATTAGGACGACTGGATAAGAACTACTTAAAAATCTATAGATTTTGCTGTAGATATGGCTTGCCAAAAGAAAGATCCAGGTTTATTATGTCGTCAAACTAATGGTAATCGAGTTTTGAACTGTTACTCTACTCAAATACCCTATCCCTATCCGTTAATCAATGGTTAAGAGCCGACCCTTCTTTGCCATTCCCTGTCCGAGCGAAAAATCATTTTACTTAGAAATCAAATGAATTTGGTCTCGTGTTAAAGAAAAACATCTCAACTATCCAATGATACCAAAAATTCTACCCCTTACCACATTCCTTCCGGAGATATTTGTAAAAAATCACCAGCCCTTTTACATGGGAAATGATACGTGTATGCACTCCAGAGAGACATTATTAACAAAATGAGGTATTTCTAACTTTTAGATGTAAAAAAACTAACAGCGTGTATTTTGTATGTTTTCTCAACAATTTTAGAAAATTAATTATATTGTCACCGCAGTTGGTTCTTGGGTATCACAAAAAACCATCCGATTTGAAGAAGTTCAAACGCACCGCGCGAAAAAAATGAGCCAAGTTAAAGACTTATATGGATATTTTCATATAAATACTTACAATTTCTGTCATATATAACTATATTATTGCACCATTAATCATACAATATTTAATTGGTGATTCCCACAGCTGGTGAAATTATAACGTATAATTCGAATGTGGTCTCTATTATGACTAGGGATCTATTTCGCTCGGACTACCTTAAACGCATGGCGTATGGATCCGTTCGGCGATAACTCCTTCCTACTGAATTACGTAAGGTTTTGCTGGTAGAAAGCTCAAATGAAAAAAAATCTTTTCGCCAGCGATTATGACAGTTTGATTTTAACCGAAGTCAAATAACAGTTTTCACCGGCATTGGGACGATGTCACATGAAGCCGTTATGCAAAAGATGTGCTGATAATTATTATGTAAAAGTGACAGATGTTAATATTTCGCCGTTACACGCCGGCATTACTAGTGGAGAGGAAAACGTGCGGGTCTCCGGTCCGTTGGGAAAAAAGCAGGGGACGGTGCGTCGTCCTCCGCCGCCCCTGCCTCGTGAAGGGTCGCTCTCGGACAAACCCCGACCACACTCCTTCCCTCTCGACTCTCCCCGCATTCCACGTCCCTTTCCGCCCCTGACACGGCACAACTGCAGCCCCTGCCCATCACCACTTCCATCTCGGAGTCCCAAGGACCTCGACCCCTATGACCCACGGCCGAATACTCTCGCCTTCTCGAGTCCGGATATTGTGATGCTTGGATGACAACCCTCGGCGGACATTACCGACGTCAGTCGTATGCAATGCCCTCGAAGTAACCCTTCTTGGTGCGAGCAGCGAATTGTAAATTGATGAATAGCCGCCATTGCTGTAGTTAAAAATTCAGAACTGGAGACAACAATATGAAAAATAGCTTTATAAAATACTGAGCATATCTGGTAATCTTTGGGTTCTGTGAGTATTTTTTGTATTATTTTTTGTGACAGTTTCGCCGTATTCTGCTGCCGGCTTCGTCGGGCTTTTTAAACAACAATGGTCTTCATTTTTTTATAAATAAACGGCAGTTGATGAATTTAGATATAAAAGTAAAAATTAATTCCAAAGAGATGATTTCCATAAATAAGGGAGTTTCTAGCCATCCTCTCAATTTATATTTTGGGGCCTCTCTTGAATTTCAATTGCCTCCCTTATAAGCCGCGGGAAGTAACTGCTTTCTTTGTGTAACATTTTTGAAGCCTCGATATTAATGGCGTGACCTTCCTCTAACGTCGTGCTCTCAGCATGAGCAGAGTGATACCAGTCTTTCTTCCGGATTGCTCGTTCATGTTATTTTAATCTCCGTCCTAGATATCTTTTGGTTTGGCCCACGTATGTTCTACCGCAGCTGTAGAAAAGTTCGTAAACACCTTCATACATTGTGGGAGGTAATGGATCTTTTGCTCCTCGTAAATGGTCTTGAGCTCTGGAGGTAGTGTTGTATCTTGTGATGATGTTATGCGTTCTCATTATTCTGCCCATGCCATCAGTTGTACCCGCAACGTAAGGCAGCATAACACATTCCAGGGGTTTATGAGTCTCTTCCTCTTCGGGTTTCTTTGATGTTACTCTCTCAATCGATTTATTACTGTATCCATTGTTCTTTACTTGTGAGGAGAACATTGAAAAGGCAATTGAAAATCGTACACTTAAATGCACGGGACAAATATTTCGTCGGGAAACAATTTTTCTTCAGGAAGATAATTCTTACATTGGGACACGAGGAACTCGGTGAATGATGTCACGGTATCGCTTCCACTGATATCGCTCTGTGACGTCATTCTTATAGTTAATCCTGGTTTCACGTACAATTGTGTGAAATTCACAGTGTAAAAATCATTCGTCTGAACTGGGAATCGAACCCAGATCCCTCGATTTCGCGCCGAGTGCTCTAACCAAGTGGAACAGTCCGAGTGCTCTCACAGTGGAAGAGGATGCCCGGGTAGCCTAAATGGTTAGAGCACTCGACGTGAAATCGAGGGATCTGGGTTCGATTCCCAGTCCAGGCGAATGATTTTTCCTCTGTGAATTTCACACAATTGTGTCATCACTAGCGGGTGACTCGGTTGAAGTAACTGTGCGGCTAGTTTCGTGGTTCTTTGAAAACCGAAAATTCGTGGGGGAGGAGGGGAGGGGAGAGGGAGGGTGTAGTAGGTTAGGGGAAGGGTGAAATATCAAAGAGGGAGAGAGGGGAGGCTCATTGACGTTGCCCAGCATTAACATTATAGAGTTCTATCACGGACAACAAATATGTTCATAGTGATGGGATTACAGAAGCTCCTAGATAAGTTTTGTGAATCAACAGAGAGAATGGAATTGAGGTTAAATGCGCGCAAGACTAAAGCAGTAGTTTTTGATAAGGAGAATGGGGAGAATAACTTTATGATGAGAGCGAATGGTGAAGTAATTGAACAAGTGGAAGATTTTGTGTACTTAGGTAAGATGTTTGCGAAAGATGGACAGATAGATGAGGAGATAAAAAGACGTGCGAAAGCTGGAAGGAAAGTGGTTGGTAGCATGTGGAGCATATCAAGGAATGAGCGTCTGTCTAAGGAAGCGAAAATCGACGTGTACAAAAGTTTACTAGTCCCCACGTTGTTGTATGGTAGTGAAACATGGGTATGTCAGGATTGACATAAGAGTAGACTAAAAGACGTGGGTATGAGTTATCTGAGTAGTGTTTACGGAAAAAGTAGGATGGATAGGGTCAGGAATGAGTGGGTCATGAATGAATATGGGTTAAATGCTCCAGTAATGGACATATATGAAAGGAGTATGCTTCGTAGGTTTGGCCATGCTGAGAGAATGGATGAGAGTCGAATAACGAAACAGATATATAAGAGTGAAATGAATGGTGCGAGAGGGAGAGGTAGGCCGAGAAAGTTGTGGCTGAATGTGGCTGAGGAAATTCTTAGGAGGAGGAATATTGGGAGTTTTTATGACAGGAGGGCGTGTATGAAACAGTGTATGAGGGTAAATGAGGCGAAAGAGGTTGGCAAGGATCGGTCAGTATGGAGGATATTATTGAAGCAGAGTTAGGTGTACAAATATGTATTTATGAGTGAAACTATGTGACTGAGCCTACCCCGGAAGGGAACGGCGTGATTGGTATGTATGTATGTGCTAAAGGCATACTCCAAGGTGAGGGATATATTTACCAATTGTAACACTATTCCTCCCGCGGGTGGAGGGCTTGGGGGAGAAGTAAGGGGAAGAGGACCCTTATTGAGGAAGGATTGTTCCTCGACAATATTACGGATGTGAACCAACTTCTGGTTCGGGAGTTCCGAGGACTTCCTGAATAGGGCACCGGAGCAGCGACGGGCGGCTGCGTCGCTGTCTCCGTTCCGCGGCCGCAAAATGCGCGTCCGCGACCCCCTGTGCTACACCACAATCAACCCATAGAGCCGCCACCCCCACTGATGTCCTCTCTCGAATCCCCCCACATCGGTTGGCCCCCCTCTCCTCGCGCACACAAATCTCGCCTCTTCCGGTGGAATATCGAACCGGCTGCAGACGACGGCGGCGGCGCCGCGCACACTGAGAGTGCCCGCACTCGGAGCGGCGGCCCCACTCCCGCATATATGCAGCCGCGCTCGCCTCCGGAGGGAGTGGGGGGGGCGGGGCGGGTCCACGGAGGGCGGGAAAGGGGGGAGGGGCAACTCCCTCTCGGTCTTCGATGATACCACCGCCACCAGCACCATGAACCTGGCGCCCGCACCACAGTCCTGTATTAGTATACAGTTGCGACACTTGTGAATAATTGCCCACGCCCATCGCACCACACAGAAACGAAGAACCAGGTGAGTTGGACGCTCCCTGAGGCACAATATTTTGAGGCTTTGTGAAGAATATACTCGCTCCCTCACTCCTGTGGCCATTGAAATGTGGTCTTTGGACCAAGCGCCTCCATGCTTATCTGTCTTCTGCCAGCTCGATTTCTGCTCCCATCTTCCCTAGGTCCTTCTTAACTTCATCAGTCCAGCGCATTCTTGATCTTCCCACGTGTCTTTCATCTTCTAATGTTCCTTTTGCAGCTTCTTTTATCATGGTATCTTCGCTTCTGCGTTGGTCATGACCCAGCCACCTCAATCTCCTGCTCTTGACTAAACCTACAATGTCTGTTTCTTTGTATACTTCTCTTAGTTCTCTGTTTTTTCTAACTCTCCATGTGTCTCCTTCTTTGACTGGTCCGAAAATTCTTCTTAAAACTTCATTCTCAAAAGTAATGTCTTTTTTGTGACTTTTTTGTAAATTTCCATGTCTCAGAACCATATAGTATCACAGGTTGGACTATTGTTTTATAAATCCTTACTTTCGCGTTTTTTTATAAAAGTTTATTTTTGAAGAGTTTTATAATTTTGAAGAATTGTGATGAATATAACTGAAGCAATAATAGAGGAACTAAATCACAAGAGGAAGGCCAAAGAATAAGTAGAGTAGGTATATACAATGGGCATTAAGCGTGGAATAACAGGTGCTAAGCCGGCGATCACGGTGAAGAAGCAACTACTCTGTTCTCAGTCGATACGAACGAGAGAACAGCTTGCAAAACATACGTGTTGTGCGAGGATCTCAGAGGATGGATCGTGGACGGTCGGAAAAGCAGACAAGTAATGATTCGAAGATTTTTGAAACCTGATGTAAGAGGAGGTTTCTGAAGACAAAATGGACGGCAAAATAGAGATGAAGAAATGTACAGAAGAGTAGAAGAGGAAGAGACCCAATGAAACAGTTAAGAGAAAAGAAAAACCAAAAGGATTGGGCACACTCTGAGACACCATTGGCTTGCGAAGATTATAACTGAAGGAGAAATTGGGGAAAAAGTCCCAGGAGGAAGGCCATGGGATGAATGCATAGATAAAACGTAGGGGAAAGTAAATAATGAGAACTACCAGGGAATAAGGGCAGTAGACTTAGTCAGGGGAGAATGAAGGGCTGCTGTCAACCAATCTCAGAATTGAAAGGCTGATGATTGAATGAATGCTAACTGCAGCTTACTCTGGAAGCATCTCTAACGGCCAGCACGTACACATAACAAATCTATCATTATGCTCCCCTAAGAAATAGGTATGAGCATCGATAGGAAACCATCGATATTTTCCATCAATGGTCCATCGGAGCTGCACCATCGATGTTGAGAAAATATCGATTATGAACCATCGATGGTTGACTATCAATGGTAAAACCATCGAAGATATTGAGGGTTTTATAACGGAATGGCTTCGTGGTCAATGTTGCAACAAATAAAAGTCAGAATCATCAACTTCTACCCAAACAAATCTTTATGCAAGTTAACCTTTAAACATACATTAAGCAAAATTTTAGCCAAATACTCAATCTTGACGAAAACCATCGATAGTGTGATAGCATCGAGGGCAAAATATCGATGGGGAAAACATCGACCATCGCACACCAATTATCGACCATTGATGCTCATTCCTACTAAGAAAGTAAATTTGTAAATGTATACAACAAATAAAAAGTGCCAAATTTTATTCATTCTATTTCAAAGAAAAGTGCTCTCCACAAAAAGAACGCCATTCTGTTAATTTAATCTCACATCAGCCTACCAGAAGAACAATATTTTCTCCCTCCGACATTCTTTATTGGGGAGAATTGTTATGTGCCGGTACTCTTGAGATAAAACTCTTTACTGTAAGGATACGCTAAATACTTGTACGCAAAGAAATTCTTTAAATGCTGTTACTGTAACAGAGTAGCTTTAAGCCACCGTGACTGCGAGTAGGCTGGGGTACGGCTTTACTCGCTCGCTACCGCCAGGCGCGTCTCTGCGTCGGGCTTCAAGTATTTTTCCGCCGTCGTCCTCGCGGCTGTACGCTTACTCCAAGAGCGTGCCCGCACCACAAATGCCGCCGCACCCTCCAACATCGCGCATCTCTTCGAGCAAGAAGGGATCGCCCGCATCGCAAACATGTGAGCGATCACACGCGAATCTTTCAATCAAGATTTCAGTCTGGAAAGTCATAATAAACGCCGAGGAAAATACGGGACTGGGAGTTAGGTAAAGAGGTTGGGGAGGGAAGTAAGGAGAACATGTGCAAGCTTACTGGGAGGAAGCAGTGTCAGTGTTTTGAAAACATAATTCGGTAGAAAGAGGAGGGGAACTCTTACAGACAAAATAGGTGAGTTTATAGGAACAACTTCGTTTACCATCTTCTCCTTGCATACAACCTGTGATATGCCCTTATTTCAAAGTTTTCCAAAATATCTAATTTGGCACCTTTGTCCCCAAAATATAACACATTTCTTTCAGAGGGAAAACATTTTTAATCTGAATGTGTTACATTTTGGGAAAAATTTTTAATCTGAATTAACCTCTTTTGTCTGTAAGAGTTCCCCCTCCTCCTTCTACCGAATTATGTTTTCCAAACACTGGCTTTGCTTCCTCCCGGTAAGCTTACACACATATTCAACTTTCTTCCCTCCCCAACCTCTTTTCCTGACTCCCCCACCCCCCTCCTCTGGTTCAGGGTATAAATGTGTGATATTGGTGGCCTCGTCGTTTGGTAACCTCTTGGAAATGACGCTATTGCGTTGAAACCGGTTGAGGATAATAAACCGTGAGGAAAATTACAAAGTTATTCCATTCCAAACTACATCTCATGAACATGGCGGTAAAAGTGTGAGCATTGCTTTGTGCCATTTTTATCGGAAAACTATCGATATGGCCACGAAGTACAGCTGAACGGTGCAATTTGGCAGCGTCACGCTCGAAGTTTACGCGTGATGTCGCTTTTGATAATGCTTAGGCCGCCTCACGCGAAGGTGATCTAGTAGAAGACGTACTACTCGTAGTTTGCTATAGCCGGTGCTAGAAATAGAGGACGAAATTCAAGATGGTTGGCGCCGCCCAAGAAGATTTCACACGATCGGCGAAATTTTAGTGACAGGGAAGTGGTATTTCAATTCAAATCATAACGCAGATCTATAAAAATATCAAATTAAACAATCAATGACTGCAGGCAACAGATCCACTCGCTGAGACATTTTCATTTATTGTAGATGTCGATGTTTAAAAATGACACAGAGCAAAAAAATGAGGTATAGATGGTGGTGATTTCAGAAACTGAAGATGGCACGGCGTCTGTAAAAGCTAACGTGATTGGTCGAAGGCTACTTAGGACGCCCAAATGGGAGCGTGTAGCTGGCTAGTACTGCAACAATTATGAAATCAAGGAGCTTAGTCAACATGAAAGCAATTATGTTTGTTAGGCAGTATCTATATCACTCCATACTGGAAAGCTATAATATTTGCGGGAACTTGGAACTTGTAATTGATCAAGTATCGTGTGGAATGGGGTTTAGTTTATATTTCTATGACTGTATTTTATAATCATAAATTATATAATATTAATATAATCATTATCGTATCGTTCAAATGACGACGCATAGTGTGATGTAGGGTACTTTCGATTTGCGGCTATAGCCGGCGATAGACGGCGATCGCCACGTCGCGGTGCTTCCGATTTCGCGGAATAGCCGTCTATCGCCGGCTATCGGTGGCTCTCCGCTATGAGGAGAGCCGAACAAAGCAAGATCGATTTGCGCAACTGCCCCGTTTATCGCCGGCGATCGCCGTTCTAAATCGAAAGCGCCCGTAGTATAGCCTGCTATGCCCAGATCGATATCAACTATCGAATTATTGCAAGGGCCGATATCAAAGGCGGATTCGGTGAGGATGTTTCGGGAGAGGTGTGAGGAGGGGAAATGTTGTAACGTTCGGAGGGAAGGATGGAGGGGTGGGGAGGGGAAGGATGGAGGGGTGGGGAGGGGAGCGAGGAGTGGAGAGTAGGGGGGAGGGGGGGAGGGGAGGCGGAAAGGAGCAACCGCTGCCAAACGATGGACGTAGCAGAGAGATGGAGTTTGCGAGTTTGAAGCATTTACGTAAGTGGTTTTTAAGGCTGTTTCAGCGAGATTTTACTTCACCATTTATTCGATGAATTCAATCTTATCATAATGAAAAAAAGACCAATGAGAACAAAATATCAGCCGCTTGCCATCATCATCATTATGATTCTGTCCTTAGACAGGATTCAATGGCACTTCCTCCACAGCATTCTGTCCTGGGCATCCCTCTTCATCTCTTCATAGCTCGACACCTCGACAGCCAGGATTTATTAATAACAAACCAGCATGGGTTCAGAAAAGGACGGTCTTGCGAAACTCAATTAGGTCTTTTTGTTCACGATGTTTTAGTTTCCGGAGAAGGTAACGTACAGGTAGATGCAGCGTTTCTTGACTTTAGAAAAGCTTTAGACAAGGTTCCCCACTGTAAGTTACTCGTGAAGTTAGCATCATACGGAATAGACAGTAATATAGTAGGCTGGATAGGAGACTTCTTACATGAACGCGTTCAAAGGGTGGTATTAGATGGTGTCAGCTCAGGCGAAGTAAAAGTTACATCGGGTGTTCCCCAGGGAAGCGTGATAGGCCCAATTTTATTTCTTCTGTACGTAAACGACTTGAATACAGTAGTAAAAAATAGCAAGCTCCGTCTTTTTGCCGATGATTCAGTAGTGTATAAGGAAATTAGAAATGAAGAGGACAGGCAGTCTTTAGCTAAGGATTTAGATGCGATTGATGATTGGTGAGATAGATGGCAACTAGAATTAAATTTGAAGAAATGCGCGATCATGAATTTTTGGAAAAAGAATGGCTTTCCCCGGAACAATTATTGCATCAAAGAAAAGAAAATACCCAACGTAAAATCTATTAAATACTTAGGCGTCACCATCACTGAAGACATGTCATGGGGGAAACACATCAGGGAAATAACTAGTGTAGTAAACCGTAGATTAGGATTCGTAAATAGGGTTCTAGGCAAATGCGATGAGAAAGTACGAGAAAGAACCTATTTTACACTTGTTAGGCCTCATTTAGAATATGCCACTAGTATATGGGATCCGTACGAGGAAGGTATGATAAAAGAATTAGAGCGTGTGCAAAGGAGATCCGCTAGGTTTGCTAAAGGCCGTTATGATAAATGTATAAGTGTTACGAGGTTAATAGAAGAACTAGGATGGGTATTACTATCAGAACGCAGGTTAAAATTGAGGTTAAACCTTTCAAGTAAGTTCGAAACCGATTTGTTCACAGATGACGTTAGATATATATTAAGAACCCCTGCGTATTATGCTAGGTTTGATCATATTAACAAGATTAGAGAGATAGATTGTCGTACCGATAGATTTAAAATGTCATTTTTCCCGCGTACCATAAGAGAGAACAATAGGCAGCGTAGCAAAGGGATAGGTAAGTGAAATATAGTTAGAGTAGCCCGTAGTGCATGATGCATGTAATAAAAACCAATAATCCCTTTCTTATTATGTAGATACTAACCATGTGACCCTATTATCTAGCATGCCTTCATTAAATATCCTAGTTGCATGTCAATAGTGCATGTCTGGTGATCTTCACCCCCTGCCACACACCCTCGTGGTGGCTCGCAGGGTATCATGTAGATGTAGATGTTGATTCCGCGTACCATTCGGGATAACAACGGCTGTGATCGTCGTCATGAATAGTGAGATTAGCTGGACTGTAGATCTTTTTCTTTATATTCTCTACGTTCTTATTTATGCACAATGTAAATATTGATGTTCTTATTTATGCATGATATTTTGAATAAGTAGTAGTAGTCTTTGTATCCCTTACACGTTGGAACGATTGGCGAAGGAATGTTTCTTGGTTAGTCGATTGTTAATTGGCGCGTTGTAAGTGTGGTACGCTGGTTTCAATGTAGTTTCGGTGTACTGCCGTATAATTCATGCATGCCTGGTGTGGAAGCACCCCCTGCCACACACCCTTTGGGTGACTTGCAGGGTATGAGGTAGATGTATTGCCCCATGCTGAAGTAATCAAGGTCTACCTCTTCCAATTGGAAAAATAAGCTCTAAATCTAGATCAAGCAAGCACTTAAACTAGTAAGCATAGAAACAGCACATGGGTTCACCACCACCGTGCAGTGCTTCTCGGAAATGAAAGTCTCCCGCAAAGACTTGAAGCGCGCGAGTGACAGACAGCAAGTGAACTCTGAGGAGGTCTCTCAAAAAACAATTTCTTCATTTCCTCTATCGCATTTCCTCTGTCATTCCGAGCTATTATTCTTTGGTCTTCCTCTTTTTTTCACTTTATTTTCATACTCCACTTTTCTACGACCATCCCTCACCCCGTCGTCATAAGGGGCTCCTGCCATCCATTCCATCCCCTCGGGAAATATTTCTTCTGCCGAACGCACGGGATTCTCTCTCAATGAACACAAACACTAACTTAAGACATCAATCGTCAATAAATACATACTGTATTCATTTTCCATTGAGAGATTGGGATTATTATTTTTCTCTTAGAGTTCATTTCATCCTGATATTGACAAGCACTCCGGAATGCCCGTTATCAATTTGCTGTTCATCGGAAACTGTTTATCGGCTATGTTTATCGCCTTATGTTTTTATTTATTTATTTGAAAAAAGGATCACATACGGCAAAAAGCCATTTTAAAGTGAACACATAACAAACAAATAAGGACAAAAACGTAAAAACATAACAAGAAGAAGGTAACAAATAATAATGCAACATGGGGAGATAGTAAAAATTACTTTCATCGGGCTACGGCAAATCGCTAGGTTGGCTATCATTCTTTATCGGCTAACATTCATGTGCGAAATTTCACAGAGAAAAAAACCTCCGCCTTGACCGGGATTCGAACCCGGATACCCCGATTTCCGGCCGAGTGCTTTAGCCAGTTAAGCTACCGAGGATTGTTAAAACAAAGTACGGACTGACTATCCCAGTCAAGGCGGATGATTTTTTCTCTGTGGAATTTCGCACAATTGTGCATTGCGGGTGACTCCGTGGCTAGTCCCGGATAGCTTAAAATCTGCCAACTCACATTCAGATAAAATGCAACTGTCTTCATTAACTTGCAGTATGGTATTATTCATACAGTGACCTATGACCCGCATATCCTCATGCATCTAGTAACGAACTCCTAAGCAAAAGAGCTAAAAAGCTCATTTTATAAAGGATGGAAGAGGGACGGCTATTCGCGTACCTGTCGCCGCCCATCGGGAACACGCACCGAATGCAAACATTTACGCAGACGTGTCAGAAAATACACCCAAATAGCTGCTCATTTCAAAATCCGCAGTTTCTTCGGTAGTTTTGACTGCTGCCGCGATTTTTTCGTCAACTTTAAGAAGTTTCTCGGAGTTAAGGTAGTCCGAGCGATAGTTCCCTAGTCATAATAAGGACCATATTCGAATTACACGCTTTAATTTCACCAGCTGTAGGACACATCAATTAAACATTGCATTATCAATGGTGCAATAATATAGTTTTACATGAAAGAAAGTTTAAGTAATAAAATGAAAATATTTAAATAAGACTTAAACTTGACTCAATTTTTTCGCACGGTGCGTTTGAAACTCTTTCAAAACGGATGTTTTTTTTGTGATACCCATGAACCAACTGCGGTGACAATATGATTAATTTTCAAAAATACTTGAGAAAACATACAAACTACTCGCTGTTAGTTTTTAACAACATATAAGTGTTAGAAATACCTCATTTTGTAATCAATGGCTCTCTGGAGTGCATATACGTACCACTTCCCATGTAAAAGGGCTGGTATTTTTTGGCAAATATCTCCGAAAGTAATGTGGAAGGGGGTAGAATTTTTGGTGTCATTGGATGGGCGAGATGTTTTTCTTTAAAATGAGACCAAATTCATTGATTTCTATGTAAAATGATTATTCGCTCGGACTACCTTTAAGAGGCTAAGTCAATGCAATCAATGCAGTTAAACCTCTGCGGCCTGTCGCTTTTTTCCTACCAAACATTCTTCATTCGTGGAAGCGCAATGTCGGGCAAATTCTCCACGATTTAGCTATAGGAGGATTGAGGATCTGTATCTCCTACATCTTGGATGACAAGATGTCACACTTGGCAAGCATTTCCTGCACATGCTCGCTCGAGTACACTTCAAGTGAGGACAAACCTATTTTGAGTCGGCCCTGGCTGCCGCGGAAAATATTCTACAAGTATTTACAACCTCGTTCCATTGGCGTGTTTCTCCGAGAAATACACTTTTAACCTCTTCCTTAGCTTTCGGTATGTATCTTAATGGTTCTTCATTTGATTGAGGAATGCCTCAATCCAAACGGTTTCCCATTATTCCATTCCAATGGAGACTCAACCCTTGCAAAGGCTGAATGCGTACAGCCGAAACGTTTCTATCGCAGGCGGGTCACTTGGGAAGCCCAACTCTTCTATGCCCAGCTTCCATGGCTGTTTTTGCTGAGAAATGCGGGTGATTTACCGAGGTTAGAGAGCTGATGATACAAATGATCTACATCTACATTATACCCCGCGAGTCGCCGCCTGGGTGTGTGGCAGGGGGTGTTAGGTCACCAGCCGTGTAAAGGTGTACGTTTTTTGGAGATGAAATGGTGACATGTATTATAGGAATGTATTTAGCGGAGCTCAATTTTTATTGTGGTCGCTTACTGTTCGCGGAAAGAACGAGTACTTGTACCGATCTGTTCGGCAGTGTATCTCTCTTATTTTATCGCATCTGTCAGACCTTGAGATGTAGTGAGGCGTCATGATAACATTCTCTATGTCGCTCTGAAAAATATCAGTTCTGAATCTATCAAGCAAACTAAGCCAAGCGTGTAGCCTCCGAGTCTCTAGGGGCTCCCAACTAAATCCCTCTAAAAGTTGCGAGACACCATATGTACATTCGTAGTAGTTTTTAACGGAGCGTGCTGCTTTCCTTCGTATGTTATTAATATTTTTGGTTACATCTTTATGACCAGGGTCCCAAATGCTCGCAGCGTATTCGAGGTGTGGCCTAACCAGAGCGAAGTGGCATTTTTCTCTGACTTTTCCAATGACCTTCCTATTATACGTTTAAAAAAACCTTGTTTTTTTAATTCTGTACCACATATGTTCTGTATGTATTATCCCCACGATATATCAAATGTTAAGGTAGTTCCAAGTTATTTTACTGTATCTGAAGATTTTATGTTTACTCCACCCACAGTATAGGTATGGCGTGATTCACGTGAGGAAACCACGGTGTAACCCAGATCTCGCATCTCATGAAAATAAGTATTCACGATGTCTCAGCCGTCCATATGGCTGCGCAGGGTTGGGCTGCCAAGCTGTTGAAATTAGCCGGTTGTCGGAGGAAAGGTTTTGCGGTCCCTGGGGGGGCAGGTTGGCAGGCAGAGGATTCATTTCAACGTCCCAACCAGAAGGATCTCACTCTCGCACAGCGCTCGCCACATTGCGCGGGAAGGGTACGCAAATGAAAAAATATCTATTAAAAAAGCTGCTTTCGCTAATGGAACCCGGGTCGGTCCCAGTCGGATGGAAGGAGGCAGAGGCCTTCCCTTGGATATATACACTCGCTTGTCGCTTCCATCAGCAGCGGAGCACCGTAATTAACATAGCGGGGGTTCGCCCTTGGAGCGGACCGTATCACACCACGGGCGACGACCTGCGGAAGGGGTGCCTTCACCCCCTTTTGTTCCGCTTGGGACGGAACCCGAGGCGTCCCCTCGGCCAGGTGGGGCGCCTCCGCGAGGGATTTGAACTCGGGACATCGAGGTCGGCGGCCGTTGTCGTATAACCCTTCGCCCTACACCCCGTTTTCGCACAATCGATCGAAAAAAGACGAGCCGGCACACAATATGAATGCTGTCCGATTCCCCACTGGGCACTTCAGCGACATTCCTCAGATATAATGGACGGACAGACCCTCTCGTCCCCTCGTATACTATAACGGAACATGGGTGTAGCTGAACGTCCCTGTAGCTGAAACTAATCCTGGAGGCTCGTGGTCCGGGCAGTTGGTCCGCCATCCTTTATGCCCAGCCTCGACCCTTGCCAGCCAAGGAATAAAGCAAGCAACGGCATTCCCTTGCTGGCTGTAAGGGTAATGTAACGGTGCCGTGATACCGAATCTTTTTTTCTTTTCTGCATCGCCTTAGAGCACCGTGCGTTATTTTCGCACGGTTCGCGTTGCAGGCACCGAGCTGCTGCGCACACATGAGCAAATATACTGACCTGCGATTTACGTCATTTATTTTTACATACCAATTTCTCATATCTTTCTACTCAAAACCACGAAACAAATGTTTTCGCCAATTCACATGCCGAGATTCACCTGCATGGAAACGTCCAACATCCTTGCTGAGAATGTAAAGCTCTCGGATTTCCAACTGGGTGATGATGGTTGGTGCCACAAACCACCATCACCTGGTTGGAATCCCAAGAGCTTTACATTCTATGAGCATTCGCTGGGAAAGCCTTAAATCTTACATCCTTGCTGAGCACAGCTCGAATTCTGTAGTTCTGAATTCAAAAGGGCCGAAGAAAAATGAGCTCAAAGAAAGTATACGGAACACCTCATCTAACTATTCTACATGTTAAAATATCTGATTTGGAATATTTAATTATTTTTCAATAAAAATTCAGCCGAGAAATCGTGAGAAAATATGAGGGTGGGTGTACAAGGCTTAAACCTAAAATCATTTATGTTTTTGAACCGAGACAGAGGAAACACTGAGCTGGGAAATTGTGTGAAAGAGTGAACATAAGTAAAGATTGAACTAGTAATTTCGTTTCGAACAGTTCCAGGGAAGACATTTTGGACAAACACAAAACACAATACTTTTAGATCAATTTTCATGACAACGTACTCGTAGATTGAGCGGAGCATTATTACCTGACGGCGAGCTCATTGCGCAAGTCCCATTAAATGCACTGGAACGAGGATGTCATTACGCCCGCAATTTAAAATGCTGTAATGAACGAAGACAAGATTCAATTCTCTGCGTATGGAGTCAGTCGCAAGGTCAAACCTTTAGAACCAATGAAATTGCATTTTTTTGCAGTCCAAAAGCAAACTAAAACTCGATTAATTTAATGAATCGATAATTAGTACTCATTTCTTTAATTAGGCTCGAAAACTCGATTTCCAAAACGATCACTTTTTGCGAGGTCTTTTCTAAGAATTGTGAATCATAAAATTTACCGTTTGCGTGACCACGACAAAATAAAACACGGTGAACTTTACGCTCATGGTCCGTCACTACTAGTATTTAGTTGTTTTTTTATTTAGTAGTACCCTTACCAAATAATCATTGGCCTGGACTGCGATCTTAAGATTCTTGTAGCATCACTGAGGAATGTAACGCATCGGCACCTTGGGGTTCTATTCTCAGTTTAGGTGAATGATCGCTCCGAAGCAAAATTAAAATTTTCTTCGTGGTATATTCCACTAAGGATATTGCCTCGATAAGATTTTCCTCTGTACGTATCATTGAATTTGAACGAGATAAAAATCCATTCGCATATAAAAGCGGAAGATATTTATTTACGAAGGTCATCCGACGACCTTTTCCTCTGACTTCGTTATCCTTACAAAGTTGCTTCAAAGATAACTTAAGATGAATAATAATTTGTACCTTATTAAGCTTGCTATTCGTCAACTATACGTTTATTTAAAAACATATTAGAGTACTTCGTTGCGTATCGCACTTCATCTACATTCTCTCTAGTCATGCCACAAGTCATTCTCATTCGAAGTGCTACTGCCGTTGATGCAATCTTTGGTGCCTTGGTTCTAGAAATCCTAAGAGTTTAGTTCTCCAGGCAATTCTTTTACAGAAATTCTCGTAAGCAGAGTGGTTCCAACAATACACATCGGGTCTCATCATGAACAGAGCATCCTCAGGCACTCCACTTTAGGGCTGGTGACATCTTTCTGCTCGTCCGGCCCCGAAAACCCCCGTAATATAGGTTTACGCTTTAAAAACCATTAACGGCGACAAATTGAATGCATAGACTCGCCCCTAACTCGCTTTATAGGGAGCATATTTTTCCTCTCACGAGCGCGATTGAAAAGAGTGACGTCAGTGACGCACTTAAATAATTGATTCAAAAGTTTCAGGCCGGACATACGGTAGCGACGTAATCACCTTGATCTTCGAAATTGGAAAAAAATAAAAAAAAGGTCGGGAGTGCGAGAGAGAGAGAGAGCGAGAAAGGATGGTGAGAGGTGGAAGGGGTTGGAGGAGGCGTCGATGGCGTCAGAGGGGGGCATATGGCGGCGCCGCGCATCAAGCGACGTCGATTTGTAATTACACTCGTCCCTCCTCGCCCCTTACTCTTCCACCCCATCCAGAGACCGCAGCAGCGCCAGTAGTCTCAGAGGAGGCACGTTAATGGCCTTTTAAACGTAGCACGCACGCTCACACTCGGATGTCAGCAGCTGCGGAGCGACACCATATCGGTAGTAACGCTCTCGATAACGCGCATCTGATTCGCCGTTCCTAGCACTAGTTCTGGCAACGCTACTCCAACGACGGATGAGCAGAGGCGACTGAGGAATCGCTACGTTATTTGTTCTCACAAGAAGTCCGTTTCTTTCTTCGAAACGGCTCGTTACCAGATTTCTGTCTGTAAAAAAAAAAGCAAGATACCTGAGTTTGAGATGCTCTATCGTCCAAACGAGGAAATCGATTTCAATGCAGTAGAATTCATAAGAGAGCTGGTTTATTTCTACGTTGGATAATATACTTTAAAAAATCCTCCGCCCGTTAGTATTTTCCGTACTTAATTTTTTCACAAAAAAGTATCCGTTTTTTGCGCGTAAAATCCAGTTGTCCAAATTTGAGCGCTTGGGATACTCGTAATTTTCGTTCCAAAAACTTGCAATTTTTATATAAGAAAGCCAAATCTATTCTTAACTGTTTGCAGAAAATAAATTGTTTATATCTCTAAAATTGAATAGGTTATTGAAGATAACGCAAACCTCTGCTAACTTCGAAACTTATGGCTCAATGGAAAATTGATTGAGACTGTTGTGCACTCTATAATGTAAATAATACGGGTACTTATATCATGTAGAGTTTATATCATTATTTTAGCCAATTTTGTCAAGTAGAAAATGGGTTGGTAGAGACTTTGAGAGTTCCTTAAAACTTAAAACAAAAAAAAAAGATTAGAGAGAGCAGATATTTACAGAATTCCAGGCTGACGCAACAGTGTCTTGGGCCAAGATCTTCATTGCACTTCCAAGAGCCAAGAGTATCTCTCCAAATATCAATTTCTATCTTTCTCCAAAGCGTACATTCAAAAGGTATGCAAGAAAGGATAACGGCAGCATTTTGTGGGGAAACATGTACAGGAAATCTGCGGACAAGATAATTGTAAATTGGGAATTGTTAAAGGAATACTCGGAATGTATGATAAAAAGGTAAAAGAGCGAAGCTTTTTATCCCGAATAATACCTCACCAGTAGAATCGATCACTGATTTGCGGGACCCAATCGAAGAGAGAGCAATTTCGAAATAAACACATTCGTTGGAATATTTGAAAAACAGTGAGTAGCAATAAAACATTTTGAAGAATCTGCATAATAAATTTCAATGTAAAATGTTTAGCCTCCACGATTCGCATCAATAAGTACACACTAATAATTACATTATTTAGGCTAAAACGATTTTCAATTGAAAGTTTAAAAAGTTGCGATTCTACATATATTTAAATTTGCATATCTGCGAATTCGGCGGTGAACATCACATTTATATCTCATTGCTACAATCTCGTGTTGGATTTTAAGAGGCCATGGATTCGCAGTTTGCTACAAAGCTACCAATTTCTTGCAACCGACTGCAATGCGTTAGTATTTATGAGGAGTATTTGTCGTGCTGAACATTCCCACGCAAAAATCAAGAAATCTCTTGTTGACATCATTCATCTACATCTACTTGATACCCCGCGAGCCGCTTGACACCTCGACAGCCAGGATTTATTAATAACAAACCAGCATGGGTTCAGAAAAGGACGGTCTTGCGAGACTCAATTAGGTCTTTTTGTTCACGATATTTTAGTTTCCGGAGAAGGTAACGTACAGGTAGATGCAGCGTTTCTTGACTTTAGAAAAGCTTTAGACAAGGTTCCCCACTGGAAGTTACTCGCGAAGTTAGCATCATACGGAATAGACAGTAATATAGTAGGCTGGATAGGAGACTTCTTACATGAAGGCGTTCAAAGGGTGGTATTAGATGGTGTCAGCTCAGGCGAAGTAAAAGTTACATCGGGTGTTCCCCAGGGAAGCGTGATAGGCCCAATTTTATTTCTTCTGTACGTAAACGACTTGAATACAGTAGTAAAACATAGCAAGCTCCGTCTTTTTGCCGATGATTCAGTAGTGTATAAAGAAATTAGAAATGAAGAGGACAGGTAGTCTTTAGCTAAGGATTTAGATGCGATTGATGATTGGTGAGATAGATGGCAACTAGAATTAAATTTGAAGAAATGCGCGATTATGAATTTTTGGAAAAAGAATGGCTTTCCCCGGAATAATTATTGCATGGGAATGTTGCAGGGGGTGTTATGTCAACAGGTGTAAGTGTGCAAGTTTTTTGGAGATGAAATGGTGACATGTACTATAGGAGTGTATTTAGTGGAGCTCAATTTTTACTGTGGTCGCTTATCGTTCGCGGAAAGAACGAGTTTTTGTACCTATCTGTTCGGCAGCATATCTATCTTATTTTATCGCATCGTTCAGACCTAGAGATGAAGTGAGGAGACATGATAATATTCTCTATGCTGCTCTAAAAAATATCAGTTCCGAATTTATCAAGCAACCTAAGCCTAGCGTGTGGCTGGAAAAATTGGTGGGGTGGAAAAATACGTAAGAAGGGCGTTACTCTCTGGTTGTTTCCTTAGTAAAATTATTGGTCAAATTGGTCAAACTGGTCAAACCAGACCTTCGTGAAAGGGTGTGAATTTTTCTCAAATTCAATGAATTTTTTATTTTAAAAAAATTCATCAAATCTGCACAAAAGTATTCAAAGTCAAAAGTTTATTTTAAATATGATTAAAGATAACATTACATCTGCTGCAACAATGTAGTGATTGAAGTAATACTTACTATATTTGTTAAAATATATATCAAATAAATATTAAATTATAAAAATATTTTATTCATTTGGTATTTATACTAGATACGTGAAAGACGATCAATAGAAGGCAGAAAAATAGCATTCCATCTGTCACCAATTTCATCCCCTATAGTCTCATGCCCACATTGCATCCGATGGATGAACAAGCGCGAGAGCTATTGGGCGATGACTTGCTTTTGGCAGTACGAGAGAGTTAAGGAGTGTTCATTTAATAAAGTTGAGAATACCGTCTTTTTTCCATTTCATCCCACTCTGTTTGAAAGTACCCAAACTTTTGGGTGATCATAGTATCACTTTCCTATTCTAAGGACAATTCATGCATTAAGTAAGTTATCAATTTACGCGCAGGGAATGAAATCTGAGCGCACCAAAAATGAAGCCCATATTGAGGTCAGTTTATTCGGGTTTTCCCGCGTTGATTCATATTAACGGACAACAGTTTCGCTAAAGTTACAGCTAGCGTCGTCGGTTCCTGAATTGGTACGGAGGTCTAGGCTTCCGTACCAATGAAGCCCATAGACTGCGTAATTCTCGCAATGCGCGGTCGGTTGTCGAAGAAAAGGCGGAAGATGTTATTTTTAAATCAGCGAATCATTGTATAAAAATCCGTTGGTAATTAAACGGACGGTTAGAATCACGTGTAGTCCTTCGGAAGAAAACAAGTGACTGCTCTCCGATAGACTGTCTTCCCTTCAATTCCGTCGAATAAACTGCACTGAGGACGAGAGCGGTGGGGTGCCAGTTATTCATCCGCATCTAAATAATTGCCCACAAGCCACCTAAAAAGGTGTTTGGCAGGGGGTGGGTCATCACCAATGTTCATCACACTAATCCCCGTTAAAGATAAAGGCAACTACGACTACCGATGCATTAGCAAAATGTATGCTAGAATGTATCAGGAGCCGGAATGGCACGAATACGCGCAACATGATAGCTGTGCTATATTTGTTAGTGCCGATCTAAGACTGATTATATTATTGTTTTCCTTTCTACCACCACCCAAATTTACAGAGATGCGAGAGTCGTCACAGAGTTGTGCTCGAGGACGAAGCAGTCACCAGGAGACGGGGATGGATGAGAGCACCAAAGGAATGGACCAAGGCAGGTATGTGGTGTACCACGGGAGAGACATCTACATCTACGAAATACCGTGCAAGCCACCACTAGGGTGCGTGGCACGGGGTGGTTCCACACAAGGCATGCAGCATTCATATCCCAGTTCATATCAGAACCGCGCACGTTCCCCCGAATGCAATGCGTAGGCCAAAAGCAGTCAGGACAACGGTACGCAGTCAGTCAGGAACACCAGGAGAGTGATATGTAGAAGAACATGCTACCATGCATTAAATTACTAGAGATATAACTACTGGTTAATATTATTAATGTGACAAATAAATAGCACTACAAGGTACTAGGACATGCAGGAGTATATCATGCCGGAGAGAAAGGGCGAGGGAGTGATTGGGGGGGGGGGTGTAGTGTTGTGAATCTTGAAAGAAACGGGAAGTTCTATTCAATTCTTTCTCTCCATCCATAATATCCCCACTCATAGACTCACAGCAGACTTAAAATTTATTTATAATATTTTAAATTCCACCATCGACTGCCCTGAATTGCTCTCCTTTATCAATTTCAAAGTTCCATCCCGCCAAACCCTTTCTCACCCTTTACTCCACATATGCATTCCCAGACTTTCGATCACTAAACGTTCTCTTTTCTTCCGCCTCTCCTCTCTCCATTGAATTCCCTCCCTTCTCACATCCATCCTTTTGCACTTTCATCTAAATCCTTAATTAGCCTTTATCTTTCGTACCTTTCACCTAAGTAGTTATTCCCCTATTTTTCTTCTTTTTTATATTTGCAAAATTTCTGCTTGTAACCCGTTGTTAAATATGCTTGCATATGTCCTTAAGATTGTGTATTGTTACATGGCCACTATAAAATGGCACCATAGCTGTATGTGGTTTTCTTTCTTTAAATAAATAAATAAAGTGAGGGGTGAGGAAGGGCAGAGGGTGGGGAGGCGGCGCGAGTGGACCGTTTGGAGGCGCGGCGGATGCAGCGGTTCCTCTGAACACATCTCCTTTAAAGTGGACTGAGCGAGATTTCTCCCTTAGTCACCATGGTAACAATTTTCGGTTTTTATTTCATAATTTCAGTAGCGGTAAGAAATCTCTGATAATAATTTATAATATGACTGACGCAAAAGTATAGTTTTTTTGCGACTGAATTTCTCAGCAATAAAATCAAAACGCCCTCACAAATGAAGGTTTTTTTTCTTCGAGGTCCGCAAATATTTCTCTGGCGATTAATTCATTCGTCTTATAATATGAAAACAAATACTACGCACTGCCGAATTTCTGACGAGATCGAAGCGTTTGAAATTTCTTTGTATTTCATAAAGTCTTGGCGAATACACATGCGGATCATATCCCTGGAAAAGCGGCATTCCATTATTTGTCTTGTACCTCTGAAAGCAATGCCATGATAGTATTTTTTGTTTTTATTACTTTTTTAATTTTTAGGTGACATTTATATTTATTTATAATATATCTATTTTTATTCCATGAAACCTAAGTTGTAGACAAGGATTAAATACCCTTTTATACTGATGTTAATTTTTCACTTGGGTACTATTGGTTAAATTCTTGAAACTCAAAGAATTTTATTCTTTCCAGAGGAACCTGAGTGGCTGATATTTTGGATGTTCATGGAAAAGCATGATTTTTCTCTCGAATGACGCCGAATTCACTGAATTCTATGCAAAGTGATATCTCTCTCAAAGTATATACCTCAAAACGACTTCTGTCCATCGGAATAATTTCTAAATATCCGAAATGGGAAAAGCATCATAATTGTTAAGACGAGGAATATAGCTTCGTAAAATCACAGAGGGCGAAGTGGGAGTTCCCGCCGGTCACGCGGTGACCTTGCAACGTCTTTGTGGAAGACATGGGACATTCGGGAGGCCACCGCCGACTCGACCAGGGGAGTTTATCAATCCTGGAAACGATTGTATATACAGTACAGTGTCACAGAGTAAAGATGGAATACATCAAGTCGCCTGTTGATTTGAGAAACATCTCTCGGAAGTCATGGAGAGACAGAATATGCCAATAGTCAACCTGTAGAGGCGCTATGCATTAATTTCACTAATTTTCCTTCATATTATGAAGCCATACCATAAAGCCATGTGGCATTTACTCTATCATTATAATTGCTGGCATAATTAAGGTAATTTGAACGTTAAAACTCCTAGGTTAAGTGGATGGAAAGTCATAGACACTAGACTACCTTTGAATTTGCCGCATATTTTCACTTATTTTCAATATGGCCGCAGTGCGCATTTTACATTACAGAGAATACAATGGTGAAGCCACCTAGTGTCCTCTCTGTGTATGCTTACCCTGTGACAGTGTCGTCTGTGTCGGGTAACAGAGAAAGGGAAGCAAGCTCCCAGGCCCAATGTGATCGCTTTGATCGTACAAATATCGATCGGGACCATGATGGTGCACACACACCCAGCGTCGCCATTTTGCGACTCGGGTGCGGCGTTTATCCCCACGAGGGACAATCCTTGCACCCGAGTGCATTCCAGTGAGGAGAGCGAGGAGCGGGTGGAGGGGTGAGGAGTTGCTCTGAGGCTCAACTCCTCCTCCTCGTGGGGTTTCTTTGGCCCCCAGAACGATAGGCTGCTGCCCAACCATCCCTAAACGGCCTTCCACACAGCACTTCCCCTTCGGTCAAAGAAGTAGCGTCTAATCCGTGAAATACGACGACTACCGCCAAATGTTCGAGGAGTAGAAGCGGAGGCCGAGGGTCGCCCTTTGACACAACAGGCCCACGGTCGCAGAGACGAGAGCGCAAGCAAGCCCTTCTCGCAGATGGAAGCTCCAGACGGACCCTAGGGTCTCGCCATAAATCCCTTCGCCCCCCAGATCGGCCCTTTCCCACGCGTCGATCCCCCGGACGGGAAAGAAGGGGGAGGGGAGGGTGAACCATTGGAGAAGGGGGGATGAGGAGGGGGGTGATTCCCTTTCCCCCAAAGGAGTGCATAAAATGAGTGAATGGTTCGTTGGCGCCCCTTTTTGAGCAATATATATAGATGCCTGCAGCAGGGGCGGCAGGTCCGTCTGGCCACTCTCTTGGCACTTCCATTCCCAAACGAGCCCCACGATCGCTGCGCCAAAAATTGCGCTGGAGGGCGGGGCGGACGGAGGGAGTACTAAACGTTATCGGCGCATGCGCAGTTTCGCAAACTCGGCAGTTCAAATTTGGGGATGTTGGTGAACGCTGCCGGCGCTTGGAGGGAAGTTGTAACGGTAAACTGCTTGCTGGTGGAAGGTAGGCTACATTCTATTATTGTTTTGCTTTGTTTTTCAATAATTTGGTTGTGGTTTTTACTGCCGAGTCTTTCGTGGGATGCTGTATGTTATATGACATCGGAAATTGTGTGTATTTAATTTATAATGTGAGTCGTAATGCTAGTGGGTTTCTTAGCTTTGTGGTAATCTGGATTTCCTATTGCAGATTGAAGGACTGAAGTTGGATGCCTGAGTGGGTGGTGAAATGAAAACGGTGTAGGAAATGTAAAGGACTAACAGTTGGACTAAGGTTTGATTTTTCATCACTCGTTAATCCCCTTTTGAATGAATTGAGCAGTGAGTTCTGGCCAAGATCATGATTCAGTTACTCTTCCTTTGTTCTGCGGTGACCGACCTCTCCTGATGATTATCCTTGTGCTCCCTAACTAGTCTTAACTGAATTTTTATCTATTTAACTCATTGAATTAGAAAGAGGGTGATTAATCTTAACTAATATCCCGTTAGCGATCGTGATGTAAGCGGTGGGGATTTTGCGAGTTTTTCCCTTATTGCCAACTGGTTTACCTTCCTTACGTGATATGTATTGTGTATTTGTATGGTGGAGATTTGAGTAGATTTTCTCGCTGTTTTCTTTAATTATCATCTCCATGCATATCAGCTTTACTTCTGTGTATCAGCTGCAAGTCTGCCAAGTCTGACATGCCCCGTTTTGTTTTGCGTTATTACATTAAATTTAGACTGATGGAATTTCACACAGCGTTTATAGAAGGCGTCAAAACATATCGCAATTGGAAACTTTTTATGTTCTTTTTGTAGAAATTACTCATCGAAAGTTATTTTTGGGAGATTTGTTGTACTGTATCATTTTGATTTTCTGTCAATTCTGTGTACATAATGTATTTTGGAGAGTAATGTCAATACTAGACTAAAGTCAAAAGGCAGTTATGTATAAGGTTCCATTAATTTCAGTTGCTTGTGGCTTCAGGTACATTGTGGAATCAAGTCATGTTGAAAGAAAAAAGAACTGATATTTCAGAGAACACCCATTCCTAGATTAGTGCTCTTAATTCATTCCAGAGATTCATTTGAAAGAGGCCAGAATGAAGTCGTTCATTTTTTTGTTTTTTTAATTAGTTTCCAACTTGCAGTTGATCCATAATGGGTTTGTCATTCATGTTCTGATTCATCTATATGTGCATTAGTTATACATCTTGGGAAAATGGATGTAAATGTGTGTGGATCATTTCCTCTGCACTCCTTGAGAGTTTTCATGAATTTCCTGAATTTTTAACATCTTCCTTTTCAGAGCATATGGATTTCCATGATGTGGTGGGACTTCCAACTCCCTTAGGAGTATCTCTTCCCAGGTTCCTCTGAGAAAAGGTGAGTACTGTTCTAAACATATGCCTTGTTTCTAATACTGATAGGATTTTATTTCATGTAAGCTTTATCTCCTTAAGTCCTTCATGTACTAAATATCTTCCTTGACTTATTTCAGAAGTATCAGAGAGGAGGGGATCCTACATGAGCTTGGCACGAAGAAGTTAGTAGAATTGACTCCAAAGGCTAAGTACATACATACCAACTGATCATGCCGTTCCCTTCCGGGGTAGGCACAGTCACAAAGTTTCACTCTTAAATACATGTTTGTATACCTAACTCTGCTTCAATACTTTCCCCCTCTGACCCATCCTTGCAAACCTCTTTCGCCTCATTTATTCCCATACACTGCTTCATTCACGCCCTCTTGTTTTTAAGACTCCTAATATTCCTCCTCCTAAGAATTTCCTCTACCACATTCAACCACAACTTTTTCAGCCTACCTCTACTTCTCACATAATTCATTTCACTGTTATATATCTGTTTCTTTATTTGACTCTCATCCATTCTCTCAACAAGGCCAAACCAACCTAGCACACTCCTTTCATATATGTCCATTACCGGAGCATCTAACCCACACTCATTCCTGACCCTATCCATCCTACTTTTGCCGCAAACACTCCTCAGATAACTCACATCCACAGCATTTACTCTACCCTTATGTCTATACATACATGTTTCACTACCATACAACAAAGTGGGGAGAAGTACACTTTTGTACACAGCAATTTTTGCTTCCTTAGTTAGTCACTCATTCCTTGATATGCTCCACATGCTACCTACCACTTTCCTTCCAGCATTCATATTTCTCTTTATCTCCTCATCTATCCATCCATCTTCCACAAACATCTTACCCAAGTACACAAAATCATCCGCTTGTTCAATTACTTCACCATTTGCCCTCATCATACAGTTATTCTCCTAATTAAAAGTTACTACTTTAGTCTTGCACGCATTTTCCTTCAATTCCATTCTCTCTGTTGATTCACAAAACTTTTCGAGGAGCTAATGTAATCCCTGTTGACTGTCTGAGATCAAAACAGCGTCATCCGCATATAGAAGAACTCACATGTTTACATTTCCAATCAAAACACCGTCGTTTTCACTACATGTGTCTCTAACACATCTATCCATAAATACATTAAACAGCCATGGAGACATTATGCATCCTTGCTTTACACCCCAGTTTATTACAAACCAATCACTCAGAACCCTGTTAACTCTTACACTTGCCTTACTATTGTCATACTTTGCCATCATTCCATTTGCCATCATAACATTCAATAACTGCTCATTCACTCCACAGTCCTTCAAAACCATCCACATCTTTCTATTTACCCTGTCATGTGCCTAAAAGGCGCAGCAGCATGAAAACAAATAGGCACCCATCATATATTATACACACAATGTAATTAGTCTAAGGGTCTATAATTTTATAAAAAATGTTTAATCAAGTCAGTAATTTAGTCTAGCATAAGGTATTCCATGTACAATTAATCTTTAAGAATTTTCAATTTCATTTTATGGTGCCTCAATATTTCTCGAATGAAATGCTAAAAGTGGTAACTTTGTGGAATTCCATGTTTTTAAAATGGATTTATGAAACAACTTGTACAATCCACAATGGTCAAAAGCAATGGCACGACAATCCAAGGACATAAATTGATTGTAATGCAAAAATTTTAGCTTTTAGTAACAAAAGACGTGAGTTGGACTCCTTGGAGCAACTCGAAATTTAAAAAAAATTGCTTAACCCAAATTGTATTGTTCTCAATGAACGTTTGTTTCCTGCCACTTCCCCCATCCTAAACACCTTGACCAAGCTTCCCTAAGCCATTAGTCCCCATTCAAGAATATCCTTTCCACCCCCTCCCCCTTCTCCCGACTTCTAGCTGTCCATTGCATAAATAAACCATGACGGACCTTGAACCTACCCCCTTCTTCACCTAGCCTGTCCCCAACCTGTCTCATGAAATCCTCTCCCCTCACCCCCCCTCCAAAACCATATATAAGTGTGTAATACTTTTTGTTTCTTGTCATTTAGCACCTGATGATGATGCTTAAGCGTCAAAATCTGGATCGTGCCATTGCTTTTTATTACATATTGCTTGTTTTTAATTAGCTAAGAAATTATAATTGAAATCATTAGATACTCCTACTGCTGAGGTTATATCAAGTGAACTATAATTTATGAGGCTGTCATGGCTGGATGGTTATTGGTTATCGAGAACTGGGATAATAAGTACTGCTGTCTCTGGTTATTCTCTTCTTCTTGCCAATTGCAAATACAGCATGTTTTCCTGGCATATTGCCTGTTTCTTCATATGATTTGAAGGTATTAACCTACCTAGTTTATTCATCTCAAGTAGTTCTTTACATTTAAAGTCTAAGCGTTACTTGTGAAAAAGCATTACTTCGTAAATTTACAGCAAAATGAAATTACCATTCTCCTTACTTTATGATCTGGATTAGTATGGTCTACTGCCAACTCAGTTTTATTTACCTGTATTTGGAACTTTTTATAATGTGAATATTCGACAAGGTTATTTAAGTTTTGTGAATAAGACTATCTTTCAAAAATTTTATGCAAATGGTGAAGTTGCATTTGTTGAAAATGTTCAACTTGCATTTCTCTCTTTTGTTCATTATATATTTTTTGTTCTGTTTAGTTCATTCTGGCTTTATTTTTTATGGTTGAATTTTTGTCATCCTGCTGTGCTATTTGTATATTGTGTCTGGATCAATAAAAGATATTTCATGATTTAAATTTTCTATTCCTTATAATTGCCTCTCCAATACGAAAATATGAAATTCGCGGCTATATGAGCATCCTTACACGTAGGCACCAAGGGGGCGGAGCTAAATGGGTTAGTTCTTCCTTCCAACCACCAGCATTGCATACCCGGCGCCACCGGTGCGGCGTTGAATCCGTCCGTTGGCCTCGTTTTAAAGCATTGAGTGTCCCATCCGTGCGTCTGGCCTCCGAGCCAGCCCTGTCCATGAGCGTGCGGAGGGGGCGGCGGCGGGGCATGGGATGGTCCGTCGTGCCCGGGGCGCTCGGACGACCTCGGCCGTGACTCCTCGGTCGCCTCACCGGTCGTGCCACGTCTTATCGGCGAAGAATTTGAAACTCGCGCTGATTGGTGAGGACACGCGTGTGACAAAGAATACACCCGTGCACTTTTCAATTCACATGCGGCGTTGTGTCCAATTTAATGAGCTCATGCCACACATTTCTCACTTTGCCAGCGGCCAGAGGAGAAGATTCTTCACATGCAGTTAACAGCTATATAACTAATTCCAAGGCTATAAAATGTATCATAATTTGACTATCCTAATTTTTCCAACTCAAAACTGATATTTAAGACTAGCCTTACGGTTTACCAGTAGGTTACTAATATGGTTTAGTAGGCACACATTTATTTGATGCCATAGAAATTGGCATTGTAAAATGCATATATTAACCTGTCGTTCTTCAATTGCACTAGAAAATTAAATATAATATCAACGAAGATCGATAAGCAAACGCTGTCTTCCTCACGGTTTGTGTTCAGTTCCAGTGTATTAAATGCCCATCCCTTCATTCCTTTTAGTGATAGGCAGAGTCGAGGAGTACGTTGACCCCGCGAGCCCTTCAAATCTGTCTCCTATTTAATAATTATCTCCTTACTGAATGCCCTATCCTAGCCAACCACTGCCGCCTTCACTTACACGCATGCTTCACTTCTCTTACGCGCACACACGCTTCATACATGATCGTCGATTCTCAAAGTGTCTTGCATCACTTCTCTTTATCGTCGACACATTCACGCATGATTTTCGCGGCCAACCGCCTCCTCACTCTCACGCAACATATACCATACTTTTATCGTTCATTTGTGCCACGAAACGATTAAACTGCAGCTATCAAATAAGTTCACATGGCTCTCTGTCCATACCTACATTTGCACCGTTATTTTTTTATTTAATACATACTTAAGGTAGTCCGAGCGAGATAGTTCCCTAGTCATAATAGAGACCATATTCGAATTATACGTTTTAATTTCACCTGCTGTAGGACACATCAATTAAATATTGCCTCATTCATGGTGCTATAATATAGTTTTATATGACAGAAATTGTAAGTAATTAAATGAAAATACCCAAATAAGTCTTTAACTTGGCTCATTTTTTTCGAGCGGTGCGTTTGAAACTCCTTCAAAACGGAAGGTTTTTTGTGATCCCGAAGAATTTACTGCGGTGACAATATGATTAATTTTCAAATATAGTTGAGAAAACACACAAACTACACGCTCTTAGTTTTTATACATGTAAGTGTAAGAAATACCTCATTTTGTTAATAATGTCTCTCTGGAGTGCATACACGTATCATTTCCCATGTAAAAGGACTGGTGATTTTTTGCAAATATCTCCGGGAGTAATGTGGTAAGGGGTTAAGTTTTGGTGGATAGGTGAGATATTTTTCGTTAAAATGAGATCAAATTCATTGATTTTTAAGTAAAATGATATTTCGCTCGAACTATGATCTATGAACTATGACCTTTATGCCTTCCGAAATGACAGATAAATAACTCATAATGTGACTAACTTGACTGATCAATCTACCATCGGGCAAAATTTATTTCCTCCTCTAAATGCGCATGAGATTGCAACATGAAAGCTTCAAATTACCTTCTGATTCACCAATATTCTCCCATTGCAGAACCCTAGTTTTCCCTCTGGACTTGAATCGTTTCGCTCTTTATTCTCATCTAAGTAACACTGGCTTGAGTTATTCATATAAATACTTGCTGTTCTAGATGTTTCTCCAAAATGTTTTCCTTTTTTTCCTTGTAACCGTGTAGTGAATCACAGCAGTAAAATACTTTTGAGTTTAAAAGCAGTTAAAATATCCTTCCCAGGGTGTCTTCGTTAAGTTCAAACATCAAGATACACCGAAGTCATGACTGCAACGAACTACGGCGAACGGACGTGCATCATGGATCGTTGCATCATCGTTCATCATTACGTTTCGTCGCGACACATCCAAACTGCTGAGTCCTTTGATAATTCCAGTGCCATTGGACCAGATAGACCAGTGTTATCTAAACTTTTTCGAGCCACCTTTTTCCACAAACCATTACCCAGCGCCCCCAACCATAAGCTAAGCATAAGCAAAGTCATAAACTACATGACCAAAGCAAGATGTTTATAAAAGTAGAGCTAAAAAAATTGCAATGAAACTATTGTTTATTTCAAATCCAATAGAGATATAGTTTACTCATACCCGGATATGTATATTCGGTATGGGCCCAGCCTCCATCGCCCCCTTGCAGCCCCCTCAGATGAATGCACCGCCCTCCAGGGGGCGGTAGCGCCCACTTTGGGAACCAATTAGATAGACCAAATAGATTTATGAAATATTTTCCTGATAATATAAAGCCTTCATCCTAATCTCCCTTGTCACCGATGATCACTCCCTCTCTCCAATCAACAGCCATAGTCTATCAAAAATACAGACGAATCCGATGGAAGTTTCGCAATATCTCTCTAAAATACATCTCCACCGCTCTCCCGGCCCCGATAGCATCAGCCCTCGGTTCCTTCGCAACTGTACTGCCACCCTTTCGGCTCCGTTTAGCCTTCTGTCAAATCGATGCTTTTCTCAATCGATGCTCTCTCAAAAAGTTTGGATAACACTGGTCTATCTGGTCCAATGGCTCTGGAATTATCAAAGGACACAGCAGTTTGAATGTGTCGCGACGAAATGTAATGATGCTTTTCTCAGCTTCATGTTATGAAGATTCCCTGAAAAATCTTCATGTTTTCTCCTGGAAAACAGCCAACGTTATTCCTATTCCCAAATCTGGCGCGAAAAATGACGTCTCTAACTACCGTTTACTTTTAACGTTTAACATTTGTTTACTTTCCGTTCTTTCCTCAACCTTCGATAGGATTATACAAAACCGTTTTTATAGCTTTACTTCTGGTTTTATCTCCTCAAATCAACAACGCCTGTCCTGGCCTGGCCGATCCTGCCTAACCATTCCAGCAGTTTTCCAACACCATGCTGCTGTATCAATAGCAGAGAAATCTCAACTTTTCTCAACTCAACGCCACCTTTTTTGACTTCTCGAAAGCCTTTGACACCCTAAGCCACAAACTCCTTCCTTATAAACTCAGCCACCGATATAATAATATCCACGGCGCCTTCCTCGACCTCTTGTCCAGCTTCCTCACTAATGGAACCCAGCGAGTTATATTGACTGGATTCTCATCCAATTGATCTACCGTTACCTTCGGGTTCCTCAGGGCATCGTGCTTGGGCCATGCCTCTTCAACCTTTTTGTTCGGACGACACTGCGCTCACATCCTTATGAGGCCAGGATATCGGTTCCGATATAAATTGCGGTTATGGAATTACAAATAATTTTATTTGCTTCAGGTTTAGAACAATTTTGATTGACAGAATACACGGCTGACTGAATGACTGACTGACTGTGACTGACTCAAGCGACTCCCGGGTACGTTTGTCTGGGTTGACTGCTCCCGAGTGAATGCCAGGAAGCATGCCGCTGGTCTTCTTCTCCAATTCCGCAGCAGCGCCTCTTATGACTCCTTCCGTAAAACAATTGAATCGCCTTTGGCGTGAACACTTTTCATTAACGATCTCACCTCAGTGGTTCTAACCTCCCAAACCCATACCATGATCTACGAAGATGACTGCAAAACATTTAAACAGATCGATAATGTTTCTCTATGTTATTTCCCATAGGGCGCCTTATCTAAGACCTCCGAATCGTGCAGTATTTGGGAACTCAATCTAAATAACAAAAAATACAGCGCAATGACAATCAATGAAAAACCTATTAATTTCCACAACACCATTAATTCAATGTCACTGAGTCGCGTGTCCTCCATCAAAGATCTGGGAACTATTGCTGACCACAAGCTTCATTTGAGTGACCATATACAGGCAATTAAATCGAAGGACAGATCTCAAATAGGGTCTTCTATATCGCTTCACAGATATCTCAAATACTCCCGCACAACTGTCATACTTCTCATCCATTGTTCTTCCGATACCTGCTTATTGTTCCCCGATGTGGTCCATGTCGGCAGCCATAAATCTTGCCACCCTAAACAGTGTCAGAACTTTTTTCGCTAAAAATACCGAATTCCAAATGTCCGCGTCCACGGACGACATATAATCTTCCCTCTCCATTTGTAGTCTCTCCCATCAAGGACATAAAACTCATTTACAATACCCTTAATTCTTACTTTGACAGTCCTAAACTTACCCCATTCGTTAATATCAGGTGCCTTTGTGTCCTATCAGAGCAAACTCATTACTCCACGTTCCAACTCCAAGATTATCGCCAATTAAACGTTTCTACTAAACGTCTCTAAACTAAACGTCCCCCATCTCTCCACCCGCATACATTCACTTCCTTCTGATATCCACCCCTTTCCTCTATCGCCTCCGAAAAACTTCACTAACTTGGCCACAGCACAACTTTTCTTAGATAAACAACGAACGTAGACAGTAACGAACTTAAACGCTAACTCCAGGTTGTGTGAGTCAAGTTTTTTGTGTTTTTGCTGTGTATATCTGTAAGTCTTTATTATTGTTACAAATGAACTTCAAATTGGCAATTTTGCTGTAAGTGGACTGTTTTTGTAATACATAGAAAATAACCGTACCGTCAGAGACACTAGACATACGTTCCAGCCAATCCTGGAGATAATCATTGTCCAGCTTTTATCTTTTCATATATCTCTCGATTTCATGCATATCCTGCCGCGGCACACGAAGACTCTCCGACAAGAAGACGCTCTTCAAGACAGCACGTAACTTACGGAGAACGTGGTTTCCCAACGTATTTACATTCCATGTGCTCACCATCCAGCCACCTAGGTCTCCAACACCGTGCAAAATTCAATCAAGTCACTTTTGGTAATAATATTGGCATAATTGAAGAGTCCTAGAATAGTAAATATTAAGTAAACGACAACAGTACTCATTTACGTTGCATGCTGCCACTGACTACGTCTCCTCTTCGGCCTAATGGAGAAGTACACAAGAAAGAAGTCTCAATGAGAACTCATAGCGTCGACTAACCGTGGAATTGACTCTACGAATCTCAAGGAAATGCCGACGATTTTATTGGATTAGGTTACAGATATCTAACGATATTTGATAAACACTGATAAATAATTTGAAATTCAACCCGGTTGAATTTATGTAATTACATAGCCAACGGATTTATGAATTTCCGTCACCTAGAATCGCTCGTCAAACTGATTAATTTCTTTTGGCAATCGAGCGATCAATAAATATAGTTGATTGAAGAGTTCCATGACGAGGACTTTGGAAAACAAAGATAGACAATATTGAGATTAGAGTATCCGGCAATATATTGTGGAAATGCACTACAGATATCATGATCTCAAAAATGAAAGGTTTTTGTGCACTTTCCATAGAAATAATTTTATTTTCCGACCTGGTTTCGACATTAGCGATGTCATTTTCAAGCTTTCATTTTTCCCTTGAAAATGACAAAGCTAATGTCGAAACCAGGACGGAAAATAAAATTATTTCCGTGGAAAGTGCACAAAAACATTTTCATTTTTGAGACCATGATATCAAAGATAGACAGCGCCACCTGCCAGATACTCTGCCTGGAAATCACTGAATTCTTGCTTTCCTACTGCTTAGTTTTCCTTATATTCGACGACTGGTATAATTATCGCGAACTTTTTGCCAAATACTTGACAATCCCGTTTGATTCCAAGAATGAATAACGCAAGTTACAACATTGAACATTAGACATTGAGCAAAAAGGAAATTAGATTAGATTTAAAAGAATGTAAAGCTCTTACTCTTTGTGTATTCTTCTGATTTTGCAATCGATTGTGACCACTAAGAGTCACTGCAATCAGCTCTTATCATTGTAATGATTTAATGCGCGTTTCATGGTTTTTCACCGATGAATAATGTCTCACACCGAAAGCATAAGGCTCTGCTTATCTGTAAATCTATATTTAGACTGATTGGAGTGTATGTTAAAGTTGATGTTCGATACACGTCTATCTACATCTAAACGCAGAGGGTTTCTTCAACTCGTCAAAAAGTTCCATATTTCCCTTCTGAGCTCTTTAAGCAGCATTTCCCCTTCGCCCGTATAACTTCCCTTCACTCCCTTCGAAGGGACTGCTGTTGTAGGGCCAGCCTCTCTTCGCCGGTTCCGGAGAAACCATCTTTTGTATTATTCCCATAGTGAGAACCAATGTTTACTTACCGACAGTAAGAGAGAGTATATTTCGATTTGCTCTCATCATTGAGCACGCTGCATGGCTCAATTGCATGTGTGCAAATAGCTGTGCTCTTCATCACTGCTATATAATTATTTCAGTGAAATGACAGTCCTTAAAGAGGGAGAGGTATATGGCGGGGCCCAGAATGGTTGTTGTTGTTTATTGCTACGTATCTTATTATTGGTGGAAATAAACATTTACCGAATGGGAAATTGACATCTATGAGCGCCTGTATTCCACGTACAATAAGGGACCAAAATAGTTGTGATAGATCAGTTCTAGGATACTGACTAGGTTAAATAGGTGTTTTCAGTAGTGATAAATATCCTAACATGAATTGTAGATACAAACCTCGCATGCAATCTCCGGCATGATATACTCCCGTCTTAGTACCATGTAGTGCTATTTATTTGTCGCATTAATAATGCTAACCAGTAGTTATATCTTGAGTAGTGTAGTGCATGGTAGCATGTTCTTCTACGTGTCACTCTCCTGGTTTCTGGTCTGAGTGCGTACCCTTGCCCTGACTGCTTTTGGCCTGCGCCTGGCATTCGGGGGAACGCGCGCGGTTCTGATATGAACTGGGATGAGTGCTGCATGCCTGGTGTGGAATCACCCCGTACCACAAACCCTACATCTACATCTACGTCATACCCTGCAAGCCACCCAAAGGGTGTGTGGCAGTGGGTGCTTCACTACCAGGCATGCATGAATTATACAGCAGAACACAGAAACCACATTGAAACCAGCGTACCACACATGCAACGCGCCCATTAAAATCTACTAACCAAGAAACATTCTATCGTCAATCGTTCCAACATTCAAGGGGTACAAGGACTACAACTACAGATTCGAATATCATGCATAAATAAGAACATCAATATTTACATCATGCAGAAATAAGAACGTAGAAAATATAAAGAAAAAGATCTAAAATCTAGATAAGGTCACTATTCGCCCTATTCATTACGGCGATCACAGCTGTTATGGTCCCGAATAGTACGCGGAAATAATGATCTAATCTGCCGTAGTACGAGGGGGTTAATAGTATGTTTTTTACGCCGTCAGACGAATGTTTTTCCTGAAATTTAGCTTAGAGATAAAGCCTATAATTTAATCTACGTTGTGATAGCGATTCCCATCCCAATTATTCTAACAATCCAGACACACTAGCAAACTTATCGTAGCATTGTTTTACAAACCTAGCTCCTCTTCGCTGCACGCAATCTAATTCCGATATATACTCCACTTCATAAGGATCCCACACACTGGCAGCATATTCCAGATAAGGCCTAACAATTGAATAATAACAACGTTCTTTCACTTTCTCATCACATTTTCCGAGTATTCTCTTGATAAATCCTAGCCTCCTGTATGCTTGACCGCATATTTCCCGAATATATTTCCCCAAAGATGTGTCGTGAGTAATTGTGACCCCTAGGCACTTTACAGGCTCGGCGTTAATTATTTCCGTAATATTAATTCTGTAAGTCCCACCTGGCCTATTTTACTCTTTCCAAAAGCTGATTGTTACGCACTTTTTTATGTTTTGCTCCATCTGCCACTTTTCGCACCAAGCATGAATAGCAAGTATACATAGGTCGATTGTAAACGAGTCGCTATCTTCGGAATTGTTAATATCCCTATATCCAACCGCGTCGTCTGCGAAGAGTCTAAGCTTACTTTTAACGACGTTGTTAATATCATTTATGTATAAGAGATGTATTGTTTATTCATCGATTCTGCATTGATGGGCGACAGAATCCACTGGCCGGGCGCAAGAAAAAGAGGTCCCGCCGACTCTCTGGCGAGGCGTCTGGGTGTTCGCTGCAGCAGAGCGGCTTCCCCAACCCCTAGGCTCCCTCCCACCGCCCCCCGCATTCCACCCCCTCCTCCCACGCCCCCTCACCGCCTCCACCTCCCCCAACCACCACTCACCGGCCCCACCCCCCTCTTCCACCCGAGAGCCTCCCAAGAAAGCAAGCGGCCAGGAGAGGAAGGAATGAGTCGGCCCAAGCGAAGCCACCTGCGCCTCCTCCGAAATAACCACCGTCGACGACGGAAGGGAAAAAAGATAGGATACTGCCATACTATATGGCCCCAAGAACCCCAACCATTGGGCGAACCCAAACCGAGGACTTCGAGCGTTGCCATGGGAACGTTTGTAAACACAAGTACGCCCGTGTTTACGAATCAGTATAAATTAAATTCACACTATTGGGGAATTCTTCTCTCCAAAATATCCGGGAGGTTTTTAACAATTCGCCCCGGCAACAGTTACAAACAAACTGAAACGACCGCTGACGAAAGCGACGCGTGGCGAGCACCTGCTACTGCGAATTCGAGTCGCCGGGGCCCGAATCGGCGGAGGCCATTTTGTCGTTCGTAAAACACTCGCCGCGAATCTTCAAAACGATTACACTACAAGGGTTCTGCGCAGGAAACCTATGTAGTCATGAGGATGCATTCGGCTTTCAACCTCATTCATCCAGCAATACGCAATTCCACGCAATATCAAGTGAGGCAAAAAACATGCATGTTACAGACGTAATTCTAGAAATTTCATCAAATTCTAATTCTAATTTCATCTAATTCAAAATTCTAGAAATAACATCACCCATACCAGAGATAGAAATTCCGAGAAATTACAACGTCACCTATTTAGGTAGTAGTGCTGAACTCCTCAGACTGGGCCGTTACCAGATGGAAGAACTCAAAACTTTTACGATTGCGGATTAAAGAAAGAAGAAAGGACATCTCTTCAAGTATTCACAAGGACTTTCGATATAGTTGAGTCACCTGATGATGATCTGAGTGTCGAAACCTAGGTAGTGGGGGAAAAATAAAAATTGTGGAATAACCAAGTCAATTCATTGATATTATAATATTCACAAGGAAGAGAAGACAAAACCCTTACAGTCTGCACAATTTAAGCCAAGGCCCGCATGCGTTTTCCCTCGGCGTAGTTCCAGAAGATTTCCTTGCTGAGGAAACGAAATAGCAACTGATAAGGCACTGACTAACTGAGAGATAATATAGAGTTAGTTCTGAGTGATAAAACAGTAAAACCTCATGGCCTCAGGAGATACATATTTGAATGCTAATATTTAGAGAACGCAAGATAGGTGAAGCCTTGTATGATATGCGAGCCTATATAACACTCTGACAGACTAATGCCATGTAAATCTTACGAGCCGAGTTGCTCGAAATTCGGCCACATACAGTATATAGGATGGTTCGCAATCTCTATGGATCCTGACAGACCACGCTGAGCGCGTTGCGATCGTCAGTAATCAGGTTGGCGCTAGAGGGATTGTGTGTGTTTGCATTCGGCCTGGCTTTTTCTCCTTTATTTTCACTCTTGCTTCGTTTGTAACACCCCGCACCTCTTTCACTTTGGCTTCTCCCGCGTAACCTCTTTCGGATCCTATATGTCTTTTACCTCTTCGGACCTCTCGCCCTCGCTCGACCCAAGTCTCCTCCCGTTTTCGACCTCGGCACCTCTTGCCGCACCCGCACGGAGCGTTCTTGACCCTCGCACCTTCTGGACAACTCCGTACGGCATTTATCGACATACAGTTGTCAGTGAATCCACTTCCAGCTCTTCAATTCCGTCACTGAAAGAGAAATTTGGCAAAGGTCAGCCTAACGGCTATGGAAAAAGATATCACCGGAGATGCACGTGGTCATCAACGCTTTTTAATAGCAAATTTCATTTAGTGAATGCTAAGAAAGTGTTGTGTGCATGGTTGCAAGCCAAACTGCAACGAACTTGTAAAAGGCGATGTTCCTTTTTCAACGTTTGGGTTTCCCGAGGATGAAGTAGGAAGAGATGTACGTCTACTATCTATTTCTTGTAAGGGCTGAAATTCAGAGAGGACTCAGAATTATAAACTCTCGATAATGTGTTGGACGATCGGCTTATCTCGGAAACAGCCGGTCGACTAATTTGAACATTTGAGTGGTTGGTTAATACATTTGAAGTTGTCCGGATTGTGACGTCTACATATAATAGAAGATGTAGCAACACAGAGTAAATATCCGCTGAGATGCAGACGCGACAGCAAACCAGCGTATCCGCTGAGAAAATACTTTAAAATTTTTGTGATATTCTTGAAATGTGCACGAAGTCGTAGGTTACATAACTTCCTCTTTTTCCTGAATTTTCTCAAGGTAATTCCGGGACAGTTGCCTCATTTAAGGATATTACATCATAGGATTAGCTGGATTTCAGAAATAATGACCAAAATTCGTAAAAAAAACAATGCACATATTGTATCTTAATATTTACGAGTCATTTTGAAAAAATATCTCAATTTTATTTTGGAAAATGTAAAATTAATAGTATATTGATTGATGAAGTAATCAGCTGCTGGTATCGTTTGTGGGGTCGTGATTCTAACGCATGGTATGAGCTGGGCACTGTGTCCTAACGTGAAACACCAGAAATGGTCGCAATTTTTAAATTTCTTGGCACGGTACCAAGAAGATACTATCGCCTTCCTTTCCTGATAGTAGCTTTGTTTAATGCTCAATAAGGGCCCAGGAGTAATTGGAGAAAGGGATTGATTTGGCAAATTACGTCTCTGTAAAGAGTGAGACGTTGGGGATAAGATATTTTAGGCCAAATGCGGATGTTCAATTCGCGTATTCAATTCCTTCACAGGTCTGTTTGCTTTCTTGGTTTATTCCCTGTCTCTGGCTGCTTACAATTACTGTCAAGAAGATTCGTAATTATTCCACAAATGATACCAGCAGCTGATTACTTGATCGATCAATATACTATTAATTTTACATTTTCCAAAATAAAATTAAGACATTTTTTCAAAAAGACTCGTAAAATATTAAGATACGATATGTGCATTGTTTATTTTACGAATTTTGGGTACAATTTCTGAAACCCATCTAATCTTATGATGTAATATCCTTAAATGAGGCAACTGTTCCAGAATTACCTTGAGAAAATTCAGGAAAAAGATAAAATTGTGTAACCCACGATATCGTGCACATTTCAAGAATGTCACAAAAATTTTAAAGTATTTTTTCAGTGGATATTTACTCTGTGATTCTACCTCTTCTATTATGTATAGACGTCACATCTTGGACAACTTGAAATGAGTGAAGGTAGTTAGAGCGAAATATCATTTTACTTAGAAATCAATGAATTTGGTTTCATTTTAAAAACAAATATCTCACCCTTCTAATGACACCAAAAATTCAACCAATTACCACATTACTTTCCGAGATATTTGCCAAAAAATACCAGTCCTTTTACATGGGGAATGGTACGTGTATGCACTCCCGAGAGACATTATTTACAAAATGACATTTCTAACACTTACATGTCGTATAAAAACTAAGAGCGTGTAGTTTGTGTGTTTTCTCAACTATATTTGAAAATTAATCGTATTTTCACCCCAGTAGGTTCTTGGGTATCACAAAAAAAACCTTCCGTTTTGAAGGAGTTTCAAACGCACCGCGCGAAAAAAATGAGCCAAGCTAAAGACTTATTTAGAAATTTTCATTTAATTACTTACAATTTCTGTCCAATAAAACTATATAATTCCACCATTAATAATGCAATATTTAATTGATGTGTCTCACAGTTGGTGAAATTAAAACGTATAATTCGAATGTGGTCTCTATTATGACTGGGGAACTATCTCGCTCGGACTTCCTAAACCAACCACTCACAAATTCAAACTTCTCGACAGGTTGTTTCCAAGATAAGCCGATCGTCCACCACATTATCGAGGGTTTGTAATTCTGAGCCATTGAATTTCGCTTCGACTGGAAGTATTAGTCTGTTGGCATTTCGATGGCTGGCTGTGCCATGGATACCAGGCAGTCCAGTGGAGAATTATGGTAGTTTGTAACGCGTATCACTCCAAATGACATTCGATGAATTTATCCTCACTACAAAGAACGCATAAGATTTCATTTTTCCAAATGCAACAATATATGACCCGCTTGCCATTATGCCTTCAGAGATATTTTCAAAAAAATACCAGCAATTATCCTTGGGAAATAGCACAGGTAATAGTCCATAGAGACTTTTTTGAAAATATGACAAATATCCGACACCAAGATGTCACCGGAAATTTAAAAAAGTGTATTTTGTATGATTTTTCAGCTCCCTTTGAAAATAAATCAATTACTCGCCTGATATTTTCACAGAATCGCATGAAAGTCTCAGGAGGTGAAGGCCTTTTCAGTGTTTACCACCTAAGACTTAAAGGTGTGAAAAAAGAGTCATAATAGCACCTTACAAATGTATATTTTAGTGACTTCTGATAATTTGTTTCACTTCAAATGTAGTTTTTGCATCATTAATTTTGCAATATGTACCGCACACTTCTTACGGTTACTTAAGGTAGTTGGAGCTAAAAGACATCTTACTTAGAAATCGATGAATTTAGTCTCATTTTAAAGAAAAATACCTCACCTATCCAATGAAACCAACAATTCAACCCCTTACCATATTACTTTTGGAGATATTTGCAAATAAATACCAGCCCTTTTATATGGGCAATGGTACGTGTATGCACTCTAGAGCGACCTTATTAAAAAATGAGGTATTTCTAACACTTAGATGTGTAGAAAAACTAACAGCGTGTAGTTTCTATGTTTTCTCAACTATATTTGAAAATTAATCATATTGTCACAGGAGTAGTTTCTTGGGTATCGCAAAAAACCTTCCGTTTTGAAGAAGTTTCAAACGCACCGCGCGAAAAAAATGAGTCAACTTAACCACTTATTTTGACAGTTTCATTTACTTACTTACCATTTCTGTCATATATAACTTTATTATTGCACCATTAATAATGCAATATTTAATTCATGTGTCTCACAGCTGGTGAAATTAAAACGTCTAATTCGAATATGGTCTCTATTATGACTAGGGAACTATCTCGCTCGCACTACCTTAAATTTATAAATTAAACCTAAAAATAGCCTCAATTTATGATTGGAGAGAAACATCGCTCTAACTATTTTCACATACATCAGACCCTGAAAAATACGTATCCTTTATTTCAGATGGTGACTGTAGCGAAGTCACTCACCTACAACGGACGACCATCCGGATGTTCGTCCGCTGGTATTTCTTGTCCTGAATCTCTATTTGAAAAATCTGTTAGATTAATTATGATCGAATTTAAACACAAGGCATTATTCACAATAAAAACGATAATTATGGTTTCTTTAAAGCCACTCATGTCTGCGGGAGAAATTCCGAAAATTGACGCTCAAAGCGGGAGGAACAGCGCCGAGCGAATTATCTCGTAAATAAACCCTCCTGCGTGCGGGTACAATCGCTTTAGTCAGAAAAACATAATTGTTTTTAATATAGTTTGAATATAGTATTTTAACCTGCAATAGGTTTTGAAAAGATCTGAGAAATTTCACAAAATCGTAATGTTTTCCGGCAAAACGGGTCATTCCGACCACTGTGCATCCGCCCGTGGATTTCTCAGGAAACGATTCGAAATCATCCTGGTTGACTAAGAGACGCGGTGGAGACCATCGATAGGTTAAGAAGTGGATCTTCGGGGAGGGCGGGACCATGATTCACTTCCATACTCTTAATTTGTCACCCACGCGCAGGGGGGAACTAAGGGGGGGGTGGGGAAAACGAGAAGTACCGCACGCGACACCGGACTCCCCAACGACGCCCACATTAAAGCTACGTTTTCATGGACGCGTCAGACGCGCACGCGCGCGATGAGACGCGTCATTTCTTCGCGTGAACCGTTCGCATGCAAGCGAACCTACGCGTAGGAGCTTAATTAACCTGAGCCACTTCTGGGCTTCTTTTTGTCCCTCACATACTTATCCCGGAGGGTTTTCCACCGAGCCGACACATTTTTTTCTATAAAACACAATGATATTACCACAAATGCATCGACACATGTAAGCTTTGAGAATCATTGGAAATAAAAGTTGTTCTTACCTTCCACTCCAATGAATATTCCTATCTCCCTCCACGCCTTCTCCCTTAGGTTTCCATCCTTGTATCGAAGGTTCTTATAATTGTATAGGTAGGTGTACTTCTCTCAAATTTCGGTGATGATTATTTCATCCATAGAACCTACACTTCGCCGGTCGGCCATGTTTGTGATTCTACGCGTTCCAAGCGTCGAAAGTTGAAAATATATCAACTCGGGCGACGCGACTCTACGCTAACATACGCGAACTCACGCGAAGAAATCCGGGCTTCTGATTGGCTGAAGATCTCGCTTTCGCGTCTCTTCGTCTGAAACGCGTTCATGAAAACGTACCTTAAAGGGTGAGACCCCTTCCCATCGCGGGGGAGTTTAAGCGTTCGCAGTTCGAGTCCCGGACATGGCAAACACTTATCGATCGGGGACCGCTCTCCAGCCGTGGCTTCCGCAGTCCGCCCTCTCCTTCTGCGACTCTCGACGGTGCCACCGCAGCGCCACAAACCCTTGTCGATCGTCCGTAAGCCTCTGGAGTGGGAAATTATTGGGAAGTGTGACCAAAACTTCAAATACAGTAAATAAAATCTTCAAATACAGTAAAATATCTTGGAATTACCTAAACTTCAGATATATTGTGGGGAACACACATAAAAATAATATGCGGCAGAGCATTAAAGAAACTAGGTTTCGTTAAGCGTATAATAGGAATGTCCTCGGATGAAAAAGTAAAAGAGAGATGCTACTTCGCTCTAGTTAGGCCACGACTCGAATACGCCGCGACCATTTAGGACCATAGTCAAATAGATTTAACCAAAAATATTAATAAAATACAAAGGAAAGCAGCGCGCTTCGTTAAAAACTGCAACGAGTGTACATATAGTGTTACACAACTGTTAGAGAGATTAAGATGGGAGCCTCTAGAGACTCGGAGGCTGCACGCTAGGCTTAGGCTGCTTGATAAATTCAGAGCTGGTGTCTTTCAGAGTGACACAGAGAACATTATCATGACGCCTCACTACATTTCTAGGTCTGACAAATGTGATAAAATAAGAAAGACACTCTGTCGAACAGATAGGTACAAAAACTCGTTCTTTCCGCGCACAATAAGCGACCACAATAAAAACTGAGCTCCTTCCAATAAACTCCCATAGGACATGTCACCATTTCGCCTCCAAAACTTTTATATCCTTACACGGCTGGTGACCTACCACCCACTGCCACACGCCCATGCGGCGGCTCGCGGGGTGGTATGTGGATGGATGGAAGGATGAAAACAGACCTATCAAGTTCGCGAGGGAATACAATGATTAAACGTTTTTTTTACGGGGAGAATATTTCCTTCCAAACGTTGGAGAGAGTTTGATCTATGTTCTGTCATCATATGCGTTGTTTTATATCATGAATATACATTAGGGATTGTTGACTCGTCACCAAAAATTGTTGTCTAGAATTCCGTAAACAAACAATTATTTGGAATTTGGTTTATCACGTCTCACCGGTTTTACGAATCGCTAATAATAATGCAGTGGATAAAAATGTAGTACTATACACGGGATGTTTAACTTCAATTTGTTATACCTCTAATTTATATCAATTCTTTGCCACTACAAATTAAATAGACCAATCACATTAAATCTTTTCTTAAGCTGGTTGAACTCTGATTGTTGAATTATTTTTACTTTTGTAATAAATTTCATACTGTCACTTCTGTAGTGATCATTTTGCTGTATGCATTGTATCTGTCCTGAAGGTGCCTCCGACAACAAGACAATGTCTTAAGGGTCACCCAAAGCTCCTGTCAACTATTATTGCCAAGTGATTATGTAATCTTGGATCATGTTTAAAGGGGAAACAAAATTATTATTATTTTACTATCATTATTAAGTAATAACACACTTCTCACGTTAACAGCATTCAATTAACAACGGCCATTTGCGAGTCGACTGAGAAGACTTTTTTCTAAGTAGCGCCAAAGACCGGGTGAGCTAAATGTGGAAATTTAGGCAACACGTAGCCTAGGCAACGATTCCACACATTAAAATCCATTACGTACATTCATGTTTTATATAATCCCACATATCTTCACCAATGGCCTCGATTGTCGACATCGGTCGAGGGCTATGTTGTCCGCACTCTTCAAATCGAGAGAAATGAAAGCATGAGTGAGATGTTGAAATTTTCAAATAAAACTGTAATCGAAGAAAAAATAAATTGACAGCAAATATTTCCACCAATATTCAACAACATACAACTTATTTAAACGCATTGGCATCGTTATTTTATATATAGCATAAAATATATGTATTACTCAACACAATTACACATACATTAATCTTTACAACATGAGCAATATTACGTAGCTTAAAAGCATATACTATAAATACCTGTATTTATACTACCATCATTTGATCAATAGTTATGCATTAGTCTTTTACATCATTGAACATGGAAATAGTTACACAATATTGCATGAGGTTATCAGTACCTAAAGCGGAATTATCAAGTTTATCACATACAATTATAACAAGGTATCCTCTATACTTTCTTGAGTAAATAACCAAGATTGTATATTTTTTAATGCTGTATGAACAGATTTGGATTTAACACATGAAATAAGCAATTGAGTGTACACTTTAGGTCCGACATACAAAAAACATCGTTAACATAACTAATTACAAATAAATGATTATCGTTTATAATTCCGTTTAAATGATTTTTCACGAAGTTCAGCGTGAAATCATCTAATATCGTAGTGCTTTTGATGACTACTTCTTCAAGTGATTACTCTTTATGGTCTGAGGTTGCAACTGTAGCCATTTTTCCAATGAATTCTTCTTCATGCCATTTCCTATAATCATTGCATCAGTGTACGACTAACAGAAAAGAAACGCCATACAAATGGCTGTCAATTTTATTATATTGCGATTTAATCCAATGTCTATTTTCAGTTAAATTTTCATCTTTAATGACAAAAAGAAGGATTATAGAGACTCGTCTTAACCTATAGTCAGTATGGACATGAATGAAACATGAGGAGATAAGCGTTAGATACCTTAAGGTGGCTACGGTTTGACTGAGTCAAGTCAAATACTAAGTTACACACTTATATGCATTGAGTTTAAAAAACACAACTTTCGCCGTTGTAGCGGTTTACCCATTGCAAGCCAACATTGAGGTACATATAAAATATGCAGTTTATTTTCAATTACCACATTTGTTCAGCCATAGGAGCCGACTGCAGCGCCATTTGCGTGGAACTAAATGGAATGGAATGCATCTTGACTTAAATTATGGCAGTGATTCATTAATAACTGTAAAAAATCTATATGCGCGGCAAGACGTCTATATTTTATTTTGATTCAATTTCCCAGGACTATTCGCTTCTAATAAATATTTCAATTATTAGCCTGATTGTGCTTTCCCGATCAAATCGACGTATTTCAGAAGCAAACTGTGCAATCTCCATAAAAAAACCCACATTAAAATCCACACTTTCAAGGCTGAATAACCGTAAAACAAGCTCGGGAAACCCTATTCTATTTTCATGTAACTCACTTCAAAGATACAGTATTCAAGTGTTTGGAAAATCTAGACTCTTATGACTCTGAGGTCTGGGCCGCCTTAAAGGGATCGCAACTCGGTACGATTTCCTCGCGATACCTTGGACCCGGATCCTTGGAGATCTGTGACCTCTCTAAAATCTGGCGCAATCCATGAAAGATTGCACAAACCACCCCTCGACAATATCGCCTCGACATCGTTCTAGTCTTAAGGTAGTGCGAGCGAGATAGTTCCCTAATCATAATAGAGACCATATTCGAATTATACGTCTTAATTTCACCAGCTGTGAGACACACGAATTAAATATTGCATCATTAATGGTGCAATAATATAGTTTTATATGATAGAATTTGTAAGTAATCAAATGAAAATATCTAAATAAGTCTTTAACTTGACTCATTTTTTCACGCGGTACGTTTGAGACTCCATCAAAACGGAAAGTTTATTGTCATTCCGAAGAATTTACTGTGTTAACAATATGATTAATTTAAAAAAATAGTAAAGAAAACACACAAACTACAAACTGTTGATTTTTTGACGAGATCTAAGTGTAGGAAATGCCTCATTTTGCAAATAATGTCTCTCTGGAGTGCGTGCACGTACCATTTTCCATATAAAAGGGCTGGTATGTTTTGGCAAATATCTCGAAAAGTAATGCAGTAAGGGGTTGAATTTTTTGTGTCAATGGAAGGGTGATATATTTTTCATTAAAGTGAGACCAAATTCTTTGATTTCTAGGTAAAGTGATTTTTCACTCAAACTACCTTAAACGATCAATATCCGCCGAAACAATACACCCGGGTTTGCTGTTACCCATCGAGTCTCAGCTTGGCGAGAGTTTGGACCATTTCCTCAGCAACTGAAATTGTCCCGTCACCTCATTAGCAACCCCCCTCACAGCGTAAAGTCTCTGTCGACTCGTTGTATTAGCACTGATTTTCGAAACAAATAGTTGCTTTACACTCCACAAATTCATGATTGGAAATAGTTCCCAGTTGTTTTTCTGAGCGTTTGCAACTGTTGAATGAAATCCTTGCGTTAATAACAATGGAGTTCTCGAACCGAATTCCAACACATTCAATTCTATGGCAAGCACACGCACAACCAGTTAATATTCACGCTACAATCTCGTTTAAAATTTAACAAGCACACAGAAAAATACGAGGAATTCGTTCCAGAATCAATATCTTTTGAGTATTCTACAAATTAATGTTTTAAAAAACCACTACAAATGCAATTCGATAATTGCACTCAACGCGTCGAAGGGTCGTAGAGCGAGCGGTTCGCGCGACAGCATTGAGGAGTATGAAACACGAGACAGCACTCAGTCTATGCTGTTGTTAGCGACATCGCCATCGACGGCATTCGACTTCAGAGTGAACGACCGCACTGATAAAGCTGGGTTTACACGTAGCAGTCGACTCTTAAGCTCGACTCGTACGTGTGAACACGAACTGCGATGAGAGTAAGAATCGATAGAGGACTGGGTCGAACGTGATCGACCCTGGATTCGAGCTATTATCAAAGTAGGAGGACTTCTACTTTTCATCGTAGTGAAGAGCAGTTAATCACAACGTTCGCTTTGGAAAAACTCGGGAGTTAGAAGAAGTTGACGAGGATATGCCTGCGAGGAGACCTCTTCAGATTTAAAGAAGAATTTTTGGAGCATAAATGCTATTGAATATGAGGAGCAGGGAATATAAAAATGTTGACACCAAATTTGCGGCCATTTTTCTTATGGCGAGGGAGTTCGGCCTGACGCTGATGGTCGTGAAAGAATTTCTAGCGTGAGCTCAACCTAACAACATGAAGAGAAGAAAGCTTTTATACTTGAAAGTCACACATCAAAACTGACATACAAATCCAGATGCATATCGCAGTTAATATACTCAGCGTTTTAAATAGTTGATGGTATGTGCTCTTGCACGTGATTCAATTCATTTGCGTTGTGAGTACTAAGATTGAAGTGATGTCTGTATGAGGGGGGATGTTGCGTACTTCCCAAGAAGTGACTGGTGTAATTAAAAATTAGCAATTCATTCAACTTTGTATCAGTTCCGTGAATCGAAATCAATCCCATTTCATTCCTCGGAAAGTCACGAATCCCCCATATAGTACTTCACCGCACAACTCGTGAAGCACGAAAGGTTATGCTGCTCACTGGTGTGGTGAGTGCAGGCGATCGATACTCCCACAAAAACAATTCGAAGCGAACGAGGGAAGACGAGAGAAGGGAAGAGGAGAATCCCAGCGACACGGCGTGGCATCGCCCACTTGCCCCATCGCGACCCACAGGGAATCCCGACGAACACTGTCGTGTGAGTCACCGAATGAAGGAGGGCCCTCACACTCAGCGGCCGTTGGTGCTGCCGCTGCTGGGTGGACCTCATAATAAGAGGGAATCCCGATTGAGCAGAGTGAGAGTCACCCGAAGAAGTACCTACTCCACGGAGGACGGATTTTGTACTCCTTAAGGTAGTTTGAGCGAATTATCATTTTACTTAGTAATCAATGATGTGGTCTCGTTTTAAAGAAAAATATCTCACCCTTCTAATGAAAGCACAAATTCAACCTCTTACAACATAACTTCCGGAGATATTCGCCAAAAAATAACAGCCCTTTTACATGGGAAATGATACGTGTATGCACACCAGAGAGACATTATTTACCAAATGAGGTATTTCTAACACTTAGATGTCGTAAAACAAACTAACGCGTGTAATTTGCATGTTTTTCAACTATATTTGAAAATGAATCTATGTTGTCACCGCAATAGGTTCTTGGGTATCACAAAAAACCTTCCGTTTTGAAGGAGTTTCAAACGCACCGCGCGAAAAAAATGAGTCAACTTAACCACTTATTTTGACAGTTTCATTTACTTACTTACCATTTCTGTCATATATAACTTTATTATTGCACCATTAATAATGCAATATTTAATTCATGTGTCTCACAGCTGGTGAAATTAAAACGTTTAGTTCGAATATGGTCTCTATTACGACTGGGGAACTATCTCGCTCGGGCTACCTTAAGGGGTTTTGGGGATAATTTCGTCACATTAGTACCGATCGTTCGAATATTGCAAGCGAAAATGAGGAACGCCCATCAGGATCTACCCGACGTGGAACTCAAGAAAATTTGCGATAAATGTAAGTGAGCTACACAACAGTTAAAGCGGTCCTAAGAAAAGCATTAATGGAGTTCAAGAGTAAAATATTAGGTGAACTTTTGGTAGATAATCCCAGGGTATTTTGGTCTCACGTGAAGGAGGTTCAAGGGAATGAATCTACAGTAACGTCACTGAGAAACGGTCAAGGTGAGAGATCTAGCAATAGATTAGAAAAAGCAAACATCCTTAACACATTTTTTAAAGTGTCTATACTTCATGTCCTCAGGATAACACCGCTACATTGCCTTGCTTAGACAAAAATCCAATGCAGTCTATAAATATTTCTTGTCGCGGCATAGAAAGGCACCTGAAATCCATTAACCCCAAGAAATCATCTGGTCCCGATGAAATTCCCGCCCGAGTTTATAAAGAATTAGCGTCAAAAATAACACAGTACTTGAAAATAATACATGACAAATCTTTAGCAGAACATCGTGTCCCTTACGATTGGAAAATTGCGATCGTTACACCTGTTTTCAAGAGCGGTGATAAGTCCATGAAAATGATAGCCGTCCAGTCGAAACCTAGGTAATAAAAAAACTTCAAAGTGTGGAATTTACTAGTAAATGTTTTCGCCATGTCTGCGAAAATCTTCCACAAAGTTACGCCTTCAAACATTAATTTTATTAGTAAGATCCTAGTAACTGTAGACCTATCTCCCTCACGTCCATCTCGAGCAAAATATAGAAGCATATAATCGTCAGTTCAATAATGGGGCATGAATTCCAAAAAGGCAGGTCCTGTAAAACCCAACCAGCCCTCTTTCACGATGTTCTTTCCTCTGGACAAAAGCTCGCCCAATCAGACGCGGTATTTTTAGATTTCAGAAAAGTTTTCGATAAAGTTCAGCATTCAAAATTACTCGTTAAGCTAAAAGACTATGGAATACATCACCATATCATATGCTGGATTACATATTTCTTAAATAACCGCGAACTGAGGGTATTTCTAGATGGCGTTATTTCAAATACAGTTAAATTTATATCCGGTGTAACCCAGGGGAGTGTCATTGGTCCCTTATTATTCCTTTTGTATATTAATGTTATCACCATCGTCGTTACGATCAAAATTCGCCTTTTTGTGGACGAAGCTGTATTGTATAGGGATATTAACACAGAGTCTGATAGAATTGCGTTGAAGAAAGACCTAGACGCTATAAACGAATGGTGCCATACTAGGGAAAACCGATCATAGGTAAAAATAAAGATTAAATCTTTTGCGAAAGTTTGATGTAGACCATTTTTTGGCGGAGGCTCAACATATTTTGCTTGAGTTAGAATTAAAGTTTAAAAAATGCGTTGTAATGAACTTTTGCAGAAATAGCTGCTTAATCAATGAGACGTAAACAGTTAATCAATCCGAACTGATAAATGTAGAGTCAGTTAAGTATTTAGGTGTGCTCCTCACAAAGGAATAGTCCTGAAGGAAACAAATAAGTGAAATATGCGGACAGGCAAATCGTAAATTAGGATTTATTAAAAGAATACTAGGAAAATATGACTAGAAAGTAAAGAAGTGATGTAATTTTTCTCTCACGAGACATTACTTGGAGGACGCCGCTAGTATATGGGACCCTTGAGAAGTAGGACTAGAATCAGATGTAGATCGATTACAGCGGAGGAAAGCTAGATTTGTTAAAAATGTTACGATAAACAAAGCAGTATTACTAAACTGCTGAGGGAATTAGGGTGAGAGCCTCTATCCGATAGAAGGGAAAAGTATAGGTTAAATCTTTTGAGAAAGTTTGATGTGGACAATTTTTTTTCCGGACTTTCAACATATTTTGCTTGAGCCAAACTATTATGGTAGAAACGATCACAGGCATGAGATAATGGAAATTAACTACAGAACCGTTAAATTTAAAAGGTAATGTTAAAGGCAATAAGGGACCATAGTAGTTGCGATATATCAGTTCTAGGATACTTTGACCCTGACTGTGTAAAATAGGTTTTTCCACTTGTGCTAAATATCTTAACATAATTTTAGATACTAACCTCGCATACAATTTCAGGCATTAAACAGCTTTTGCATGATTTAGTACATTGTAGAACTATTTATATGTCGCAGTAATTATAACCAGTAGTCGTGTCTTAAGCGGTGTACTGCATTGTAGCATTTTCGTCGACGTGGCACTCTCCTAGTTTCTAGTCTGACCGCTCTCTGTTATCCAGACTGCTTTTGGCCTGCACCTGGCATTTCGGGGAACGTGAGCGGTTCGGAGTTCAGCTGGGATGAGGGCTTCATGCCTGGTGTGGAATCATCCCGTGCCACACACCCTAGGTGCGGTTCGCACTGCATTTCGCAAATACAAATACAAATGTGAAAATCGAGGTCTTAGTTATTGAGGGTAATCATCCAAACTGCGAATTTTTCAAAAATTTTTAATGATGAATTATCAATACTTTTCGCCCGAAGTTGAACATTTTTAGCCGTTAGAAATCGAGTCTAATTTTTTTAATCGGATCCAAAATGTTGCTAAGTTACACTCCCTCCCTTCATGGGTCCATAGACGCTACTGTCGAATGAGACCCTCACAGTAGTCTCAAGATGTGTACCAAGTACCTGACTCCTCGAACCAGTTACTTTTGTTTTATCGATTTAAAAAAAATAATTTTTTGTGTGAATGACGGAGAATCAGTATAAATACCTTTTCTTAAAGCATTTTTTGAAGTTCTGAGAGGTTAGTGCTACAGCTTTCATCTTGAAGAAGATGAACTGCGCCTCTGTTAACACAAATGCTTAAGGAATAGAGCGGATAAAATTGTAAGGAATGGTAATCCACAAAAGTACAGAAGAATCCAAAATAACCAATCGGAAATGAGTCAGTTGCGCCTTTAATACTCAGAAAACAAAGGCAATTGCAGCGGAATTCACTTGGTATCGTTATAATTTCCCAAGAAAAACGCGGAATGGAACTAATTTCCAAAAATACACCGCACTAAATATGTATAATATGGAGAAATAGTGCGACAGCCATGTTTGGTGGATCACATTTCATTGAAAAGACTCAGGCTTCACTTTCGTGCGCCAATACGCAGACTACTTTCTTTTTTTTAGCCAAGTCATTCACCATCTACATCTACGAAATACCGTGCAAGCCACCACTAGGGAGTGTGGCACGGGGTGATTCCACACCAGGCATGCAGCACTCATCCCACTTCAAATCAGAACCGCGCTCGTTCCCCCTAATGCCAGGCGCAGGCCAAAGCATTCAGGGCAACGGTGCGCAGTCAGACCCCGAACTAGGAGAGTGATACGAATAAGAACATGCTACCATGCAGTACACTACTCAAGATATTACATCTACATCTACGTCATACCCTGCAAGCCACCCAAAAGGTGTGTGGCAGGGGGTGCTTCCACACCAGGCATTCTAACAGTCCATTTCTTAATTCAGTCCATTCTAATTCTTCTAACAGTCCAGACACACTAGCCAACTTATCGTAGCATCGTTCCACAAACCTAGCTCCTCTTCGCTGTACGCGATCTAACTCTGATATCAACCCCGTTTCGTATGGATCCCATACACTAACAGCATATTCCAAATGAGGCCTAACGATTGAAAAATAACAACGTTCTTTCACTTTCTCATCACATTTTCCAAGTACTCTCTTGATAAAGCCTAGCTTCCTATATGCTTGACCGCATATTTCCCTAATATGTTTTCCCCAAGATAGGTCGTGAGTAATTGTGACCCCTAAGTACTTAACAGACTCGGCGTGAATAATTTCCATGTTTTTAATTCTGTAAGCCCTACCTGGTCTATTTTTCTTTTTCCAAAAGCTGACTGCTACGCAATTTTTTATGTTTAGTTCCATCTGCCACTTTTCGCACCAAGCATGAATAGCAAGTAGGTCGATTGTTAACGAGTCGCTAATTTCGGAATTGTTAATATCCCTATACACAACCGCGTCGTCTGCGAAGAGTCTAAGCTTACTTTTAAACTACTGAAATATTACTACTGGTTAATATTATTAATGCGACAAATGATTAGCATTACAAGGTACTAAGACATGCAGTAGTATATCATGCCGGAGATAGCATGCGAGGTCAGTACCTACAATTCATGTTAAGATGTTTAGCACTGCTGAAAAAACCTATTTCACCTAATCAGTATTCTAGAACTGATCCATCACAAACTGATCTATCACTATTAGATTATACTTGTCATTGAAGTTGGAATTCACACTGTGGCCAATCGCGAGGCGGGCCTCGTGCGAGAGTGCGTGCCCTCGAACCTCTTCCACGCACAATGTTCCCGGATGCAGCTGTGCACAGGAGTGCGTGTTCCGCGCGGAGGAGTACGCGGAGGAAGCCATTTCCCCTCCGCCCCCACCCCCTTCCCTTCCTTCCTTCCTTCTTTCACCCCCCACCCCCCATTCATCCCCCCATCCCCTCCGTCGAGACCATCGTCCGTGAATTGGACTGGAATGAGAAGCCTTTGAAAACGAATGAGTCGTTGGCCGCGGGCGTGTGCATTGAGCGCCCGCACCACTAGGAGATGCGTTGATAGTGCGAGGGAGGAGTGGGGGGCGCCCACCGCCGCGAAAACAACCGACGCACGATGAGGCGAACGGAGAAAGAGCGACGGAACGCTGTGTAAGGGGGTGAGGAGGGTGGGTAGGGAGGCGGTATAATGGCTCGCAATGCGAATTCAAATCCTCCGCGGGGCGGATTTCAGTTCCGTCCGCGTCCGCGGACATTTGCGTGTCGAAATTGGCGATGACTGCGATAAGATGGCGGGCCCGCTGCCTGACGTCTCAAACCGGAAATGCTGGACTGCTGTTTATCGCGAGGTGGCAATGACGGTCGATGGGTAATTCGACCGAGCGGCAACAGGAGTCGTTTGTACCACACGGAGTGCGTGTGCTGTTGAGTATTATGGCATTCTGAGCAAGATCCTTCCCTAGTCAAGATGGAAGCCTTATTTTTATTTCAGCAGCTGTGAGAAGCATGGAGTTAATATTTTTATATAAATGGCGGAAAAGATTATTTCATGGTGTGAATTCTTCTCGGGTTCCAGTACGTGTAAGATGCTCCATCTTCTCCAACGCCGACATTTCTATGAATGACTTATTCATCGAGACTTCGGCGTTGGAGAAGATCTTACCCGGACGGAAACCCGACAAGAATTCACAGCAGTCATTCACCAGGAGAAAGTGAAATGCTGCATATTGTTTCATGGGATTAGAATTCCCAATTATTGACTTAATATGCAAGTCTTAATAGGTCTCATTTTCTCGAGCCGTTCGCGGATAAATCCGTTCAAATTGGAGGGTTTTTCTGCGATTCTCAAATTAATTCCAGCGGTGATTATTGGTTTATTTTCAAAAGCAGATAAGGGAACATACAGGGTACCGTCTGTGAAATTTCTGACGACATGTTGGGTTTGCAATTCTTGAAATTGAGTCTCTATAGAATTCATACCCTAACCGTTTCCTCAGTAAAACGGCTGTTACTTGTTAGCAGTTAAAAAATAAGCGGCTAGAGGTAGATATTTTAATGTCTTTCGAAATGTGTGACATTTTACTTCAAGCTCGCGGCTCGCTGGGTAGTATGTAGATGTCCTATCAAATAACACGTTCTTCTGTACCCTTGGGCCATGAGTTGTCCGTGGCTAGTCCCGGTGAACATAAAATCGGTTCTGAAGAGCGATCACCTCTTATGTGTTCTCGGTTCAGGCTTTGCCTCTCCGGCTGTGACGCATAGCGCACGACTTGGACTGCTCGTTGTATAGTATGCCCCGGCAGTCTAGACCATCTTGCCCTAAGGTAGTTTGAGCGAAATATCATTTTACTTGGAAATCAATGACTTTGGTCTCATTTTAAAGAAAAATATCTCACCCTTCTAATGACACCAAAAATTCTACCCCTTACCACATTACTTTTGGAGATATTTGCCAAAATATACCAGCCTTTTTACATGGGAAATGGTACGTGTATGCACTCCGAAGAGACATAATTTACAAAATGAGGTATTTCTAACACTTAGATGTCGTAAAAAACCTAACAGCATGTAGTTTGTATGTTTTCTTAACTATATTTCAAAAGTAATCATATTGTCACTGCAGCAGGTTCTTGGGTATCACAAAATGCCTTCCGTTTTGAAGGAGTTTCAAACGCACCGCGCGACAAAAATGAGTCAAGTTCAAGACTTATTTAGATATTTTCATTTAATTACTTATAATTTATGTCATATAAAACTATATTATTGCACCATTAATCATGCAATATTTAATTCAAGTGTCCTACAGCTGGTGAAATTAAAACGTATAATTCGAAACTGCTCTCTATTATGACTAGGTAACTATCTCGCTAGGACTGCCTTAAATGAGAAAAAAACTGCACCTCGCTCAAACAATCTTAAGACGGTACTCGGAATCAATGAATTAAGTCGGGTAGATATATGTCGGCATTTTTCCCAGGAGGAGATTCTGGCGGCACGCCGTATTAAGTGGTCCAGCTGAAATAAAACTAACCGTCGCGCCGCAGACAACAGTAGAGCGATGTGGAGATAATTATATTACACCCAAATTATAATGAATGCAAAGACAAATTTCTTTGCTTTCACTACAATTCTCTCAATCAAATATAGCAGCAGGGAAGTGAGTAAAAATAATGTAAGTTAAGGGTTTTGACGAACAGGATTTATTTGGTTGTGCCTCAATATTAAGCTATTTTCGATAACTTGTTTCCTTCCTGTGTTCATAATTCAAGTGGAGTAGAAACATAATTTTTGTTGGATGAATCTAAGTCTAATGTGACGTATAAATCTCGTTCAAGTTGTTGCATGAAACTCTCGTTGAAAAACCAAAAGCTCCGCGGTGTCCAAAATGTACCTTTCTGCATGAACCTCCTGGTATGGTGAAAGACTTGGACTACTGGGGCGAGGGGCCAAAGAAAATAAAAAAAGGCCTTAATAGTGTCCTCTGGAAGGTAAAATAATGATTCGTGGGAAAAATACAGGACTTTTAAGACTTTGAGAGCGTGAATGAGAAGTCTACTTTTGAGAGGAGAAACCTTGAACGCGATTTCGCGTACACTTTAATTATTCAATATCCCCACAGTTTTATACGTGTAGAGCCTGTGGAGATCGATAGCAATGCACACATATTAAAAAAGACGAATAAGATGCGCCATGTTCCTTATGGCTTGAAAAAACTTACTCGGGTCACGGCATTTCCAGCTCCCGGCTCGCGACTCAGGTTCCGGACGCGCGTACGAAAAATCCAATTTAATTTTCGGCGTCGCAGACGAAGTTTCAATTTTATTTCAGATCTAGCTTTAGGAAGCATCAAAAATTGATGTAATATGAGTCACTTTAGTAAAACGCTAGATATTTACTACTTAGTATGAAATGTTTCGTGAAAATAGCGTCCGCCATTTCGTAACGTAATATCACCTAAATTTTGGAACAAAACTCCCAAAGTTAACCACAGTTAAGTAAAAGAGTGGTTTTAACAGCCCGAGTAGTTTTTTATCCGACCTAATTCCTCCTACAGCGTCACCCACAACTTAAAAAGGAAGATTTTCGTAGAAAACTAAATTCGAGTGTAAGTTTGGTTATGTTTCAGCCCCTGTATCACGGCAACGATGACATGCCATTCCTTGGTTGCCAATTATTTGTGAGTATTGTACCAAGTTTCATGATTCTATCTCCAAAGAAGCCATTTTGGAATTATGTCCAGCTTTTTTCGATTTCAGCCCACTGAGCGGCGCGAGGAACAGACAGATGTTAAGAGTTATCAAGCTGCCAATATTGTTCCATTGAACTCCCAGATGTCACTTTATTTGCCGATATTAAATTGCAGTGTGGAATACCTTTTGGGGGAAATTTATTCAGGAGTCAAAATATTGCATTGTGCAATGCACGTATGTTAAGTTATTCGCCCCCTAATCCAACGACGTACGTGGTTTCGTCATTGGCTCTCGCCTAGCATAATTTCTCAATTTCCTCTTTCTCTTTTGCTTACCGTGGCCTCTGGTCGCTGTGGTTCATTTTTTGGGCCGGCTATTCTTGCTTATTACATTGTCTGTTGTCTTCCATTCTTCACTTGATTACCTTCAATTCGTGGAAGTATTTCACCAGCAGGTTCATGCAATTGATTATTTATTGATTGTGTTTAAATCTAAATCTAAATCAGTCCAAATCGGTGTTTCAATGCAAAAATATGTTTTTATATTGAAGTCTATTCTTTTGTACTAATATCCCCGGTTAACTTCTAACTCACGAGTTGCCTGATTTTGAGTCCAAAAGATCAATTCTCATTTGCTGCACTTATAAATAATAATAATAATAATAATTTAACACTTACAGGTTTCGCCAATTACAAGTGTTTTAATATATCATTAGACGAACACAAACACCCATGGGAATTGAATAATCTTACCCAGGCGGGACTCGAACCCGCGACCCTCGGGTTAGAAGGCGAGGACTTTACCCCGCCGACAATATATACTAAATATAACAAAAAATACTTTCCATATTCCCAAAAACACGATTTAAACTTGGTCCAAGCCTCGTTTGATCGAACCTCATTATTAATTAAAAATGAAAAAAGAATTTTCAAGCTGGCTTTTCTGAGAAAATTATTCAAAAATCTATAAAAAGAAATATCTTAACATTGTACTAAAAAAGAAAAAAATAACATTTTCTCAAGTGAAAGATAATTTAGCCTAGTACTGAAGATGATTATATTTAATTCAAGGAAGTTAGCCACACAATGTTAAGACCACAACGAAAAGCATGGGGCGCGACCTCTATTATATTTTTGCACCTTAACTTAATTTCATTTATAGGTTTTCTAGAAATTGTATACTGAAGCTCTCCATTCCATTGAATACCAAAATCTTCATATTTAATGAATTTATGTTGATATCGAATATGAAAGAGCGCCCCATGCTTTTCGTTGTGGTCTTATAATAATATGGCTAATGTCATTGAACTGAATTTAATAATTTCCAGTACTAGGCTAAGTTTTCATTCACTTGAGAAAATGTTATTTTTTTCTTTTTTAGTATGATGTTAAGATATTTCTTTTTCCAGATTTTTGAATAATTTTGAGAAAAGCAAGCTTAAAGATTCTTTTTTTATCTCAACGGTGACATGCAACATCCTTGTCTGACTCCTTTTCCAATATCCATCTCATCTGCCTCATCATTTCCTACTCTTATCACAACTTTCTGTTTTGTATACAGCTCTTAAATTAATCTTCTATCCTTCCAGTCTAAGCCAATATTTTTTAGAATCCTCAGTAGCACAACCCAGTTGACTCTGTTGACTGTCTTCTCCTAGTCAACTAAACATACATACAGGTCCCAATTCACCTCTAACATTTTTTCGCCAATCATCCTTAGGTATCCTATTGCATCTCCGGTTCCTTTACCTTTTCTGAATCCAAACTGGTTTTCTCCCATATTTCCATCAATCTAAAAACCTAATAATCACCTAATATCAATTGATTTTTTATTTCCTCTTCGGCGTAATGAATTATTAGACTTTTGCGAGTGCTTTCTTGCGTTTTGGAAATGATATATAGTCCACCGGGTCCGATACCTATTTTCGCAATCACCCGCCAGGGTGGCGCGCGGAGACACGCACCAAGGCCATAGATACTTCTCTGACAGCTGGGCATTGATAAAAAAGGTAATAATAATAATATAATTTCCTCCGTAGAGTAAATGAGAAATTTAGCTTCAGAAGACGTCTATTTCTCCTAATTCGATGGTTAAATGATCTTCCATGTCAAACATTCATCTCAATACTCGGCAATCCTCACGTAGTGAAAGCAGAAGTGTTCTGCTTTAGGCATCAATATGGCCGCCGGCCGAAGTTGTCTGAACCCATCCATCATTATTCGTTTTTGAGGTCACAATCGTTAAAACGGTGGACACTTGCTCGCTAAAAATCTAACTATTTTCGCACACTATGGGGGCGAACCGTGCCGTTACGAATTTGTTCCTTCCGCCCTTCCGCTCACCTCCACCTCTGCGACAAAGTCGTATGAAGTGGAGGGTGTGAGGGCTTTCGACTTATGCACGCGGACACTTTTGTAATCTACTCCCTAGACCACTCTAGTCGGACTTCCAAGGGGCCAAACAAGTATTACGTAAGACGTTTTTGGGGGAGGGGGTTGGGACCATCTTACATTCGCTTAAGAAGACAGGGGGCAGGTTGAAACATTATACTAGAGTTGAGAAAGAAGGGTCACTCAACGTCGCTTGAGAGACAGTGGAAGGAGATCCTCAGGGGGGAAACAAATTCGTCACGGCACGGTTCGCCTCCATAGTGTCGGAAAATAGTTAGATTTTAGGCGAATAAGGGTCCACCGTTTTAACGATTGCGACCTCAAAAACTAGTAATGATGGATCTTCTTTACGTATCGTATAAAAGAAAGATGTTGCCCGAGGTTGACCGTCTTCGATTTTCAAATTTATGGCTGAGAAGTGAGATTTTGTTAGCCAAAGTTCAGATAAGTGTCTTCACTAACCCAGAGGGATAAAATTTTTTCTTTCGCATCATCTTTAGGAATTATATTTTTTAAATCAAACAAAGAAAACCCGAAGTCAATATCTTCCGTATCTAACCGTAGTGGAGTGATACGTAAACACGGAGAGAGTGAAAATGAGGCCTGAAACGCTCCCCTCGGCCGTCACTATCATAACACCTTAAGTATCTATGGCCTTGCCACGCACCCTCAACTGCTCATCCCATTTTCCAACTCCGATTCGGACGAGAGTGAACTGCGGTGCGATTAGCGTGTTGCTACGGATAGGATCGAATAGTCGTCATTTCGGAGAATGTTCAAACAGTGGAATTGCGATTACGAATTCCCATAGCTGTCTCCTCGCGAGATTCAAAATTATAATTCTGTTCACCGGCAACGATTTGCCTCATGGAACAGAAGACTCGGCTGACTCACAGCTGAAATTAAAAGGGAGCAAATTCGGGCGTGGACGTTGCGCGGGGTTCAGTCCGTTGGAAATGAGTGGAGATCCTGTGGAGTAGTACCCTTTGTTCTGCTCCTGACGTCGTGAATTCTATTTTGTCCATATCTCACGCAAAAAAGCCCCCCTCCCCATTCCTTTCGCCTCCCCTCCCTCCACCCCCCGCCCCCTGTGGGGGAGGGAGGTGAAGGGGGTAGCGACTATCCCAAACCCCCACACTCTTTCACCCCACCACTCGACCCCCCCTCCCCACCCCTCCCCTCGCCTTCCTCCGACCCTCTCCCTACCCACAATGCTCCTGCGCGTTGCTTCCGCCTCCGCTGCCTCCAGGAATGGGAAATAATATCTTTCGTGTTGAGTCGTCCGATGAAAAGTACTCCGGAAAAAGCCTTCGCGCCATAAAACTCATTCACGCATACATACAGACCCATTCGCATCTCTCCCCTTTTGGAATGGGCAAACGAGAAAAGAGCTTGGCTCTCGGCGTTCGTCCCGGAACACTAATAGCTCTGTTTCAATGAATTCCTTCATGCTGTCACATCTCCTTATGCCTCCTTCTCTTCCGCCGCCTTCACGCATTGCTTCACGTCTCGAATATTCGGCTAAGGTTCACGAAATCATCCACCAACACGAGTACTCTGCCATTCACCTTCATCCGAGGCGTACGCAACTTCAAAAAAAAGTGAACACCGCATTTCCATTTCAGCCATTTCCATCCATTTCTGTCCATTTTCAACCATTTCTTTCCATTTCTGTCCATTTCTATCCATTTCCAACGATTTCTATGCATTTCTGTCCATTTATATCCATTTCTAACCATTTCTATCCATTTCCAACCATTTCTGTCCATTTCTGTCCATTTTCAACCATTTCTTTCCATTTCTGTCCTATTCTATGCATTTCTGTCCATTTCTAACTATTTCTGCCAATTTCGCGACCATTTCTCAACAAGCGCACACCGTTTGTCAGAGTTGCATACCCCTCGCCTTCATCATTAAATTATTATTACTAACTGATTTTTAAAATAACTACATTGTTCGTGGATGCATTCACGCAAAAATCCGTTTTCTATGTCGTTTAGCTGCTATCTGGGAGATCCTGTCCTTGCGGACTCTGACATGACAACAAACTATCCTAAGTATAGAGTCAATCTAGCGTATTGACATCTGCAATCATCACGCCGACATCGTCGTCACCGCACGCATCCTCCACACTTATGAATGAAATAAGGGAAAGCCACATAGGAATGCCAAATTCTTTTCCGTAACTGACATTCGATTTTATTCGAAACTAGTCTCGAAGGAGTACATACTCTATAGTTGTTTCGTTCGAGACCTTTTGATCTCATTCCTAACTATACTTGTAGGGATTTACACTCCTCCACAATTTAATCTGATACTTGGCCGAGAGGAAAGGCGAAATGTGGCAAAAAACATGCGAGTCGGAAGGGGCTCGTTTGCCATCACTCAATCGCTTTCTTTAAAAACTGCTACGAACGAACATATAGTGTTACACAACTGTTAGAGAGAGGGGGATTAAGGTGGGAGCCCCTAGAGACTCGGAGGCTGCACGCTAGGCTTAGGCTGCTTGAGAAACTTCATTTCAGAGAAAATTCAGAACTGATAGGTATTTATCAGAGCGACACAGACAATATTATCGTGACGCCTCACTACATTTCTAGGTCTGACAGAAGCGATAAAATAAGAGAGATACTCAACCGAACAGATAGGTACAAATGTTCTTTCCGCGCACAATAAGCGACCACAATAAAAACTGATCTCCTCTAAATACACTCCCATAGGACATGTCACCATTCATCTCCAAAAATTTTACATCTTTACACGACTGGTGACCTACCACCCCCTGCCAGACGCCCATGCGGCGGCTCGCGGGGTAGTATGCAGATGTAGAAGTTGAATCCTGGAGCCAACTGCTCGTTCGGGAAGTCAACAAGCCGGCCAATATCCCCATTATAAATGTTCCAATGTATGAGGTGCGGAAAAACAAACATTGTTAATTGTACAATGCTTGTCTTTGCTTTCTTGTTTCGTGAAATTCAACTACGGTGGGGTTTCCGCAGATGCTGAGGTAACATAAATGGAGGAAATTTCTATTCCATTTGTAATCTTGTTATTCTTCGGAAAATTTAAAAATTTTGGAAACTGCGCTTTGTCAGCGCTCGCTGTGTGCCTCCTGTATATTCACGGCCTATTAAATTGCATTCTTTTTTTCACTCGAAGAGACGTTGGAAAAAAAATAAACCTGCTAAAATGTTCATTGGCTACCACTGAAATTTCTCTCCATTGAATTCACAGGCTTGCCATTGATTAATGAAAGACCCTGCAATGCATAAAAAGCCAACTTTGAAGGCTGCATATTTCCAAAAGCGTCAACTTTTAAAAAGATATAAATCAGGCTGCACGTCCCTCGCTGGATATTAAAATGTATTCAGCTTATTGTGAGCACATTTAAAAAGAGAACAAGGTTGACACAGTGAAAAAATGGAAGGCCGACATATTTCGGAGGAAAGGGGAAGCGAAAGCTTGCCCTGATGAATTGACAACAAAAGCAAATAGGAAGAGTGGGGCTGAACGCATGCCGGGAAGAAAAAACAATGGAAATGCATTTCAATTTGAGCGAACCGATATCCAGGCGGGCGGAGAGGGAACCAATATTGGGAACTAAGCGATCTCAATGCCAACGGTTTTGGAATGCGTGGTTGATGTCCACCGCAAAATGACGCAGCTTTTCCGCAAACTAAGTGCTAACTGAGAGATTGGGTTAAGATCAATTGGTGAACACGTTAACTTCGGTTTCCATAATGATAAAATATGAATAAGTGGTTTGTCATATAATCGGGCTAAAGTGCATTCTCCTTCGGAGCGCCTGCCTCCTTTCAGGGACTCTGGAGGTTTAAGGTAGTCCGAGCGAGATAGTTCCCGAGTCATGATAGAGACCATGTTCGAATAATACGTTTTAATTTCACCAGCTTTAAGACACACCCATTAAATATTGCATTATAATTGGTGCAATAATATAGTTTTATATGACAGAAATTGTAAGTAATTAAATGAAAATATCTAAATAAGTCTTTAACTTGACTCATTATTTTTGCATGGCGCGTTTGAAACGCCATCAAAACGGATGGTTTTTTGTGATACCCAAGAACATACTGCGATGACAATATGATTAATTGTCAAATATAGTTGAGAAAACATACAAACTACACGTTGTTAGTTTTTTAAAGACATCTTAGTGCTAGAAATACCTCATTTTATAAATAATGTCTCTCTGGAGTGCATACACGTACTATTTCCCATGTAAAATGACTAGTATTTTTTGGCAAATATCTCCGAAAGTAATGTGGTATGGGGTTGAATTTTTGGTGTCATTAGAAGGGTGAGTAATTTTTTCTTAAAATGAGACCACATTATTTGATTCCAAAGTAAAATGATATTTCGCTCAAACTACCATAAGGAGCGTCCACCTGCCTGAATGGCCACAGCGGTTTTCGGTCATGACACTTAAAAAAATAGAAATATCAAATAGATTGGAGGAGGACTAAAATGAGAGATGTGTTTGAGCTTTCCTGATCGTATTGATGTTGCAAAGGGTGCTTGGGAAATGATCGGCGATACGGAGATCTGGGTTCGTATCCCAATCAAGTAAAATTATTTTTTTCATTTTGATATCCGTCCTTTCGGTGCGTGTCCTTCCACCTGTTTGCTTGGCGACGTAAAAAGTCATTTGAGCGTTTTTAACCAGGAAGGTGGTCTGAAGATTAGCCATTATAACGGGACAATATGGGGTCTATCGTCCGCGATACTGGTTTAGTACGCGGATACGAGAGAAGGAGCTCAACGATCGTCGACAGATAACAAAATGCGATTGGATAACAAAATCCCCTTGCATAATAATTTAACACTCAATAGCTGAGCTGAGCTCATTCAATTCTACGCGAAAGACCTCGGCCGGGAGATTTCGTTCGGTCCACTTTAATCCCACCCTCGAAAGACAAGAGCAACTAACTACGAGAAAGATTTAAATAAAATGAGATTAAAACAAAAATCTGCCCCCCAGACCCTTGTTAGCATTCCATTATCAATTAAGTCAACAATTTCTGGCGAGATATTGTGGAAATTGATTGTTAAAATGAAGATCACTATATGTTTTAATGTCCACAATTTTTTTATTTAAAAAAATTTATTCTCGCAACCCAGAAAACAGCACATTGAAGGACTTTAACATCGGGTGATTAACATTGACAACAGACGTATAACAACACACATTGGATTGGATATTTGGGGATGCGACCGACAGCTAAGGTCAATTGCGCCATTGGGGATAGGTAAGGGAGGAAGGGTGGATAGAAACCTGGCGTCGGCATTAGCCTGCTCTTAACGAAAGGCGCCAAGGGGATCACGGTTTAACGTCTCATCCGACAGACGGAGTACTGTACTTGAAGTGCCCTCCTCAAGGCACTCAAGTAGGGATTGGGTTTCCTCTAGAAAACATCCTCCTCTGCAGGGATTTGAACCCTGGCCGTCCGTGTGGTAGGCGAATACTCTAGTCACCACACCAACCCGATCCCCAGTTGCTTTAAAAATTGTAAAAAAATTGTGAAACTTGGTCACTATACTGGTGAGGGGATACGAAATAATATGAATTAAAAAGTTATCTTTAGTAGGAAATTTCAGTATCTCAAGAAAATAATATATATAAATTCTTATCTCCACCCGAGAGATTAGGTGAACAGAATATGCAGTGTGGAACAATAAGTGATACATGATCAACGTACAGCTCCTGTGAAATATTTTCTATTAATAAAACATATCAAGCATCTCCTTTCTCCTCAACGATATTATTTAAGGTAGTCCGAGCGAGATAGTTCCCTAATCATAATAGACACCATATTCGAATTATACGTTTTAATTTCACCAGCTGTAAGTCTTTAACTTGACTCATTATTTTTGCGTGGCGCGTTTGAAACTCCTTCAAAACGGTAGGTTTACTGTGATACCCAAGAACCTACTGTGATGACAATATGATTAATTTTCAAAAATAGTTGAGAAAACGTACAAACTACACGCTGTTAGTGTTTTTACGACATCTTAGTGCTAGAAATTCATCATTTTGTAGATATTGTCTCCCTGGAGTGCTTACACGTACCATTTTCCATCTCAAAGGGCTGGTATTTTCTGGCAAATATCTCCGAAAGTAATGTGGTAAGGGGTTGAATTTTTGGTGCCATTAGAAGGGTGAGATATTTTTCTTTAAAATGAGACCAAATTCATTGATTTCTAAGTAAAATGATTTTTCGCTCGGAGTACCTCAATAGTTAAGAATGAAATTGCAAGTGAAGATTAAAGCTTCAAAGAGAAATCCACGAGCGTGGATACAGCGCGCTGTATTCATTTCATTTCACGGAATCGGTCGGAAGAAGCGGAAGAGCGGCCTCGGAACAGCGCCACGCGACAGACTCTCTTTAAACGGCCCCGATGATAGGGTTTTCCCCCCCTCGCTCGTTTTAATCACCCGCCCTAGTCGAGCGGGAAGCGAGCCACTCGGCTTCCTCGCCGTCGGTGATCAGCGTTTTCGTGGGAAAGTCAACGGTCCGTTAAAGGGGATGTGGCGCCGCATCCAGCCCCCACGAGATACACACACACGAGCGCCGAGCCGGAGAAAACTCCCTTTCCCTCCACCCAACCCCACTTTATCCTCCCCCGCTCTCCCTCCCCCCCCCCCTAGAAAGAGAAGCAAGCGACGGACTTAAACGAAATCCCACGCAGCTACGGTTTCAATTCCTCTCTTCCGAAAGTGAGAGAGAGAGCGAGTTGAAAACATCAACACTGAGGGTCCTCGTTCGCAGTCGTCGTTCGTCGCTTCAACGCTTCCTACCCTCCCGTCCTTCCGGGAAAGGGTGTGAGAGAGAGAGGACTTTCGACGCAAAATGCTCCGCGGATCTGCACCCGAGTATCACACCACGCCACATGTTATCGAAAAGGTTTGTGGCATGGGTTGTCAAATCACCAAATATTAAAATCAAGGAATTTGGACCGGATAATAATAATAATAATAACTCTCGTGTACCGCCGCATTATATTCATGACGGAGGTTGCGGACACGAGATTCAGGGCGTGCCGAGCCCAGCCGGAGCCGGCAAATGTACCCAGGACACTCTGTTAAACTGGTAGTCCTTATCATAGGTGTGCTCGGTGTAGTTAAGGGCTCGCTGCTGGAGAGCATCAAGTGTATTCCGTCCTGCGTGGCACAGGCGGAGTCACTTGCAGCTCGCATGCAGAAGGCCGTTATACTTGGGTCCCTCCGTCTACTCCGTAAGCACGACCCAACCGCAGCGTAGCCACCAATCCGATGGGCGTCGGACGTGCCTGCGATAACTGCCAAACCCCTCTGGAGTCCTCGGCCATTATGACGACAATGAAACCCGATGCTTGCCGAGGACTGTGAGCGAAAAATTTACCAAAGTAACTTTAATAATAATAATAAGGCGTCTTTACTGGGGCGAGATTGAGACTATAGCAACCCTTCTTCCATCTAACCCTTCGTCAGATAAATACATGAAATGAGTGTGGAGAAAGATGTATACCGTTGTGGGAAAAACGTAAGGAAGTAAGGAAGAGAATATCCTTGGCGAAAAAACCCACTGCAGGAAAACAGCCGCACATGAAGGGGAGCGTGAAACACTTGCAAAAACCTACAGACAGATTAAGCTAATTGTATATAACACACTCAAAACAAAAAATCCATGAAATATATACGAATGATAATAATAATGAAAAGGGTAATTTATGCATAACTACAAAGTTAAAAATAACTAAATAGGTAAGAGAAGTAAGTATAAAAATAAATAAATTATATGAAAGTAAAAATAAAAAAAATACTTATGTAAATGAACAAATAAAGTAAAGATCAATAAATTAATAAAACAAAGACAACTCAAGAAAATAAAATAAATATGAATAAATAATAATAAATGAATCATAAACAGTACATCGAAAATTAAAAAGTGAGTCTCTCGGATATGCAATTTGGGAATAGGAGGGTGCTTTAACCCTTTAATTCCTGGTCTACAGTATACTGCACATAATGTATGCAGCTTAATTTGTGCGTAATAGTATTGTTAAAATTATCTTTGATGGTTTAAAGAACATCTCTAGTGTTTTGTTCACTTTAATTGGTCGTTTCCCAGCTCTGAAACAATGAACAATTGTTCAGGTACTGAAGTCTAAATGTATCACCAGGATTACCGCCAATATTTCATAAAAAACGTATTTAAAGCCATAATTACAAAATAATGCGGACAAACAAAGTTTTTATAATGGACAAAAATTCTGTAAAATTGTGAATGGTTATTTTTATTTTGATATATTTTTTTCCATCTTCAAGTAATAAAGCGATAAAAGAAGTAAATAATAAAAGAATAAATTAAGCAATACCTGAATCCGCATGTACAGTATACCGTACATCTTATAACTTGATTCATAATCCTACTTGGTTACTTTCTAACTTTAGTTATTTATGATCGAAAAGGTACCAAACATTCTGTAAATCTTCCATAGAGACCTTATGTCTCAAAAATATGGAGAGAGAAAATTTTTTCTCTCTTCACATAATTCAAGTCTGAAAAGGGTTAAAAAGTGTAATTACATATCAGTGGATTAATTCATGCGTGGTGTGGTAATGAATGCTGGGTGAGAAAAATATTCACAAGCATTTGTTCGAAAGGATAGTAATTTAACTTATTTTGTGGAAATTACTTGTCGTTCTCACCCATTCACCTCATTTAAGTGTCGCTTTTGCCAGACCTATTGCCATTTTGCCAGGCCTACAGATATATTTCCAGGCCTATAGACATATTAAAACTTGCTTCTCATTCCCTTACCACATTACTTTCCGAGTTATTTGCAAAAAAATACCAGCCCTTTTACAGGGGAAATGCTACGTGTATGCACTCCTGAGAGACCTTATTAAACAAATGAGGTATTTCTAACACTTAGATCTCGTCAAAAAATCAGCAGTGTGTAGTTTGTGTGTTTTCTCGCCTATTTTTTAAATTAACCATATTGTTAACACAGTAAATTCTTCGGAATCACAATAAACTTTCCGTTTTCACGGAGTCTCAAATATACCGCGCGAAAAAAATGAGTCAAGCTAAAGATTTACTTAGATATTTTAATTTAATTACTTACAATTTCAGTAATGTAAAACTATATTATTGCACCATTAATACTACAATATTTAAGTCGTGTGTCTCACAATTGGTGAAATTAAAAAGTATAATTCAAATATGGCCTTTATAATGACTAGGGAACTATCTCGCTCGGACTACCTTAACCAAGCAAAAAAATCTCAATAATTATACTAATTCCACTCCTGTTCTCGTCAAAGAATTGGTCACGGCCTCAGTGGTGTCAAGCGTTTCAAATATAGATTGGCACACAATGAAATCGAATATCATATATTAAGGTAATCAATCACACAGGGTGGGTTTAAGTGTAAGTCAGTCAAAACCCTTAGATTTTTATCCGTGAAGGCTCCTACCTACTACTACCTGTTGTGCTTCCTTCTTCATCTAATCGTACGTCCCATCCTTCGTCCCGTCCATAAAACCCTTTTCTTACTCCCTCCTCCCATCAAGTTGGGTAAGCTTCTCTTCGACATGTCCCATAGTATTTTTAACGTCACCACATTTCGCGGCCCCGGTGGCGGCGGGGTAAAGTCCTCGCCTGCCAACCCTAGGGTCGCGGGTTCGAGTCCCGCCTGGGTAAAATATTTTCTGCCCAGGACATGGGTGTCTGTGTCTCGTACGTTGTTACTGTTATTCACCCGACGTAAATTGGCCAATTGCGCTGTATTCGGGGTAGTGAAGATTAAAAAAAAAAAAAAAAATAACTTCCCTCTGTATGCCTCCTATCCTACGAACCAAAGATATGAGGGGCAATAGTAATTGCTCTTGCCAGTCCAACTCAAGGGGTCACTGAATAACGGAAGCCCTCACACCACGTCAAGGTTGTTTTCGAAGGGAGGAGGACATTGAAGATAACCCTTGCTTATAGTCAGAGCGAAAGTAAATAATATGGTTCGAATAACATTCGCGAAGTTGGATGGAACCCGAATTAATTACTTACCATGCATTGGGTGTGAAATTTCCAGTAATAGCTGAAGCGGATCAACTTCCTTTCTTTTGTCACCTGTGGCTTCGCAGGAATCTATGTTTCTCAGGAAAATCATACAGGTCGGATTTGGAGCAATTTGCTTGAAAAGGACGTCTGCAGACTTAGAACCGGAAGCCTCAAGTCTTCATCCATCAAACTACACCCTGAAGGCCACCTCCATATTTAAGCCCATATGCGTAATTAGACAATTATCAGTCACTGCAAGCAGTGGGATTTGAACCTAATCGGTCTGTCTCACTATCTGAGCGTGCATGTGATGAAATATAAAAAATGCCAAATAGACTGATCCCAAGATTCCACTCTAAAGTCTTAAAATACGGCGATACGTTGAAAAACGACATTAAGGAATTCCAACCGCGACGGTGTGAGTCAAAACAATCACTAAATCCCAACTGTTTCCCAAATAGTTAAATAAATCCTGGTGTGACTGATCGAATGTGTTTAACATTGGAAAATTAAAACGAAGGCACTTAAAAATGTCAATTATTGCACGAACATATTTTTAATGAACACTTTATTTATTCGCCATAAACTCCGACTTCCGGGCCATTTCCATGGAATTACTATATTTTGATTTCAATTTTCACACTCCTCAGCCAATCACTCAATAGATTATTGGTTAGATTATATTTAATCGATTTTGCAAAACCAATTGCTTCTTGATCCTTAAGCGGTGTCGCTCGTAAAATTTACGACTGTACGTTTTATAATGCCATTTTGTGCCGTTTTACCATGTCTTCAATAAAAACACCCTCTATTTTCCTACCTACACCAGACCTTGAATGTAGAACTTATTGGCTTTAGTTTCTTGTTACAGGCAAATTCGAGTCGTAGTCCGAGACAGACCTTCCTGATACGATCAGGCTTCCGAATTCGGGACGTTCTACTTAATCCCAACGAGAAAAAACAAGAGGACGATTGTGCGCTAAATGGCCAACGAAGAAGAGAGGACTGACAATGAGCTGTTGCGGGAGATGTAGAGTTACCAACTGCGGAGAGCTCACGGGAAATATATGTTAATAATGCGAGTGAAGGGTTGTGTACGAGTAAATTTGTGTTAACATGTTAGCAAACATTGCTGAACCATCGTCATCATCATCAAGTAGCAACTCAGGTTTCCCGGATGTTGTCTATCAGCCTCTTCCATCTGCTCCCATCTTGGTATGTTTGTTGATGTTGAACTTCCTCCCAAGAGCTCCCATACAGTTGAATGTCTTGTTTTATTTGGTCGATCCACTTCCTTCTTGGTTTGCCCACTCTACTCTTCCCTGGTATTTCCTTTTCCAACCATACCATAGCTGTTCTGGTCTGTTCCATCATCATCACGTGACCATACCATCCCAACCTGGATCTCCTGACCTTTTCAATTAATGATATTTTGCACCCAACCTGTTCTCTAATGTCTTCATTTTTCTGCCTGTCAAGTCTTGTCTTTTGTACCATCGTCCTTAGGAATTTCATTTCGTTGGATTGTATTCTGCCGATGTCTCTACTTGATGGTGTACAAGTTTCTAAGCTATATGATAAGATAGGTACGAAGTGAGACTTATAAATGGTCATTTTTGCAGCTCTTGGTACTTTTCTGTCCCAAAGAAGACTCCTTAATTGGTGGTAAAAAATTGACGCTTTATTCAATCTGTTAGTAATTTCCCAAGAATTTATGCCATCTTGAGAAATTACACATATAAGGAAACTGTTCCACTGTTGGAAATATTTCATTTTCGAGTTTTAAAGTTATATTGCTCTGTACTTTACCAATAGTCAGCACCACTGTCTTAGTTTTACTGACTTTCAGGTGGAAGTTTTTGAAATTTTTGTACCATCGGTTCAAATTTTCCTGGACTTCAGTTTCATTGCATCCCCAAAGTACTACATCATCTTGAAATGCCACAGCATTGAAGTCTGTACTCTTTTATTTGCTTCTGTACACTTTTTATTTGCTTCATCACTTCATCCATTACAGCCAAAAACCAAATCTGACCCATATCCGGGATTTTTCCGTGCCATTTACACACCTGAACCATGAGTCGTAACATTTACGTGGCGTTACCAAGGCGGATACCTAAAATGTTTGTTTTAAAAAAATAAGTGTTTGCACTCCAGGGTTAAAAACAGTTTTTCAGGAAAGTTGTATTCACATTAGAGAGAAAAATACCATTTTTCCTTGTGTTCCTCCAGTTCTCTTATCTTTCAATTTCCAGTTCAATCACGAGAAAAACGGCGCTGAGAAGTAACATTTTGTTTTCATATTTAATAGGGGACATATTTTTCTACGAGTATTAGTTGTGTGAGTAAAATAACATTGATATCCGTTCTAGTTGGAACAACCTCAATTGTGTGCAATAATTTTCAAAGCGTAAAACGTGCAATACTCCACGAAAGATAAAACTTGAAGGTGAGTGACCATAGGCCGTAAAGTTTGAGGCCGAGTTGGAAATTCCCAGGTCTTCGAAATAATAATAATGAGAGAAAAAAAGGTGGGAATATTGCATTGAATATGGGACTTAAGGTAGTCCGAGCGAGATAGTTCCCTAGTCATAATAGAGACCATATTCGAATGGTACGATTTAATTTTACCAGCTGTAGGAAATATGAATTAAATATTGCATTATTAATGGTGCAACAATATAGTTTTATATGGCAGAATTGGTAAGTAATTAAATGAAAATATCTAAATAGGTCTTTAACTTGACTCATTTCTTTCGTACGGAGCGTTTAAAACTCCTTCAAAACGGAAGGTTTTTTGTGATATCCAAGAACCGACTGCGGTGACAATATGATCAATTTTCAACAATAGTTGAGAAAAGATACAAAGTACACACTGTTACTTTTTTGACGATATCTAAGTGTTAGACATACCTCATTTTGTAAATAACGTTTCTCTGGAGTACATACACGTAACATTTCACACATAAAAGGGCTGGTATTTTTTGTCTAATATCTCCGAAAGTAACGTGGTAAGGGGTTGAATTGTTGGTGTTATTAGTAGGGTGACATATTTTTCTTTAAATGAAACCAAATTCATTGATTTCTAGGTAAAACGATATTTCACTCAAGCTACCTTATAGCCTATGACCATATGAAAACCATTAATTGCTAATGTCAGCATTCATTTAACCCTGTCTTTCAAGTATTTCTAATATCACTTATGCGATTAGTGCAAGTGCTCTCGTGAGATCCGCGCACTTCCGGTCTCTTTTGCATAGATATTCTCATACTAACTCTTCCCCATTTTGCAAACATTCTACCTTCAGTACTCTTCAAACCCCGTAGTCTACAGATGAGTGTAAGTGCAGCGTATTTTGCAAAGAACTGATAGCCTTCCGATTCTTAAAATACCATCTTTATGGTAATTTGCCATTATGAACCCGAAAATAACGACTTTTTTCCGGTGGTTGCGATAAATTATGGAAACCTTCGCGGTATCTCTTGAGAGCGAACAGCCTATCGTTATGACGCGGCCTTTGTCTCACATGCGCAAGTTTCCGTGCCTCTTTTCTTGCCTTCCGCCGAGCCTGCTGGCCGGAAATTCGAAAGCAGACAAGCGGATAGCGGGTATGCCAGCTGCTGCTTAAGATTTCCGCGTAGGCTGCCTTTTACTTCATTTCCTGCTGTCTCCTCGTCCTTAACAGTCTACAACGAATAAAGACCGGGAAGTGTTTTTCAACTCTGCGTTCCCTTACATCAGTGTCCGGACGACACCGCTTTAAGGCAGTTACGAAGTCAACCAGCTTAGGAAAACTTTACTGTGGACTGGCTTCCGCCTCCATGTCACACAGTGCGGTTAAGAATTGAAACAGTCGGGCTTCGACGGTGGCAGAATGTTTATTATGGAGTACGAATTTAGGCTATTTAAATACCGTGCTGTCACAATTTCAATATTGCCGATCGTCGAGGAGTCCCTGGGGGGTAAGTCTGTAACTTTTGTCGACCGTCGACAAACGATTTTTGTCTCCTCTCTGGGCTTTTATCGACGTTTGCAAGTCTGTAAATTTTATCTACCTCTACGGTCGACAATTTTGACGACGTCGACAATATAAGCGCTTGGCTTGAGTCTGTAAAGTGAATAATCGACTTCCGGGGCGACAATTAAGCGACTACGGTCGTTTATTGTGCGTACAACCGGATTGGCGTCGGTAAAATTAATCTATAGACGATAAAGCATCGCTAGGCGATAGTCATTTGTTGATTTTTGAAATGGCGCGGTTAATTCGTAACCATCAGAGAATAATTCTTCTTCGGGAGATATATTTAGAAGAAGCTAAGCGAATCAGAGTGGAACGAAAACGTTTGAGAGACACTTATAATGCTTTTGACTTGCCAGATCCAGTATTTATTAAACTTTTCCGGATAAAAAAAGACATTGCTCGTTATCTATGCGATGTCCTTGAACCTTCTTTGAAAAGAAAGCGTAGGTCTGGGTTATGTAATCTCAAGTAAATATATTATATTTACAAACGACCAGCAATAGCCTCCATTATTTCAATAATTTCACTATTATTTGGAGCAACTTGAAACAACTGGCTTCGACCACGTTCGTACTTCGCTCTTTATTTTCCAGCATTCAATTGTTTGTATAGCCGTTGCATCGTTTTTGTTGCGGTCGATTTGTTTACAAAACGAGAGCTTGACGCGGTGAAAAGAAACGACGAATTTCATTGGCTCCGGATCATTATCGCCAACTGTTCCGGAAATTCTCATACTTTGAATTGTCGACGATTGCAGTCAGTCGACAATTTTAACGCCCATTAGTTACGGACTCGCAAACGTCGTCAAAACCGGTCGAGTAATTTATCGACAAAAATAAGCGACAAAAGTTACAGACTTACCCCCCTTTTGTTAAAAAAAGGAAGTAAGAAAAAGTTTATTTTCTTGGTACAACATGTTTCGACACAGCGGTGACATCATCAGGTACAAGTTGTACCTAATGATGAAACCGCTAACATGTTGTACCAAGAAAATAAATCTGTGGACGGAAACAAAGTTACTTTTTCATTTGTGAAATTCAACTTCTACATAGTTGAGCCTCAAACTATGGAACGTAGTAAGAAAAAGTAATTCTGAGTGGGTGCTTCATAGCCGCCTTTAAAAAATCAGAATTATGTCAATATGCTAACGGGGTAAAACGTGACTCAGAGGACACGAAAGAGAGATTCTGGATGAGGCAATAGAGTCAGGGTAACACAGGTTCCGTTTGGGTGTAACATTACGTAACGCTACCATACAAATTCTGGCGTACACTGCCATACGCTTGAAAATCACATGCAAACAAGTTATTTGAATTTGTTCGCTTGATTTAGGTCGAGACCCCCAAAATTTATACAGGTTCGACCTGAGATTCCTCACAAAGACTATGCAGCCATTAATTGAATTCTTAGAATTTTTTATGAATATTCGTCACATTTCCAACTATCAAAATTCGGCAAAAGAGGGACTAAAAGGCGCACCGACACGAATCAGACATCGTCAAAACCCATAAATCGGCGTTCACAGCGCCAGTGACGGTTGAACGCCGGTTCTCTGACCCTACTAAACAAGATTTAACATTACCTCCTGATTTTAAGGTAGTCCGAGCGAGATAGTCCCCTACTCAGACCATGTTCGACTTATACGTTTTAATTTCACCAGCTGTAGGACACATCAATTAAATATTTCATTATTAATGGTACAATAATATAGTTTTATATGACAGAAATTGTAAGAAATTAAATGAAAATATGTAAATAAGTAAGTAATCTTGACTCGTTTTTTTTCGCGCGGTGCGTTTGAAACTCCTTCTAAACGGAAGATTTTTTGTGATACCCAAGAACCTACTGCCGTGAAAATATGATTAATTTTCAAATATAGTTGAGAAAACATACAAACTACACGCTATTAGTTTTTTACGACATCAAGTGTTAGAAATTCCTCAATTTTTTAATAAGGTCGCTCTAGAGTGCATACACGTACCATTGCCCATATAAGAGGGCTGGTATTCATTTGCAAATATCTCCAAGAGTAATGTGGTAAGGGGTTAAATTTTTGGTGTCATTGGAAGGGTGAGCTATTTTTCTTTCAAATGAGACCAAATTCATTGATTTCTAAGTAAAATGACATTTCGCTCGAACTAACTTAAAAGAGCTCAATGGTTCCATAATAACAATGTTGAACCAGTGTCTGATTGGTCTCGAAGAAAAGGGGGCGATAGTATTTCCGGTTCTATTCTTTTCTCCTTCAGTTTCACACCTGCGCCAAAAAGTTTCCCAAAGTTACCAAATTGAAAAATAAAGAATATTCACGCTCTTTTTTAACCCTTGACCAGTGACCTCTATTTCTTGTCACACAACCAGTGACGTGCGGATTGGGAGACCGCAATTTGTTAAATATTAATAAAATGTTATTATGATATTTTTATTGTTTGATTCAAATTTTATGCCTGTCAGCACTATGTCTCCAACTCATATTTAATTTACTAAATCACCCACAACAAACTTTTATCCAGGGTAAATTATTATTTGAAACAGGGTAAATAATTGAAAGGAAAAACACAATTCATTATTAGGGTAATATATCATTTTTGTTTTTCTAGAGTTGGAAATAAGGTCTTAAATAAAAGTAGTAATATTCAGTAATAATATATTATTGAAAATATTTTATTTAACACTTTTTTGGATGAAATCTGCATTTGATCAAATTACGATTTTTTCCTAAAAAATCTCTCACACATCCATATTGGCAGTTTCTTTACACATTTTTTGTACATTCTAAGCTCACAGGGTTTTTGCATTTGAAACAAAAGAAAGAAGTTTTCCGCTTTTTTGTGAATGGCACAGTCAACATGAAAGCCCCTATTCTAGCTTTTCAACCTCTTCTGCCTATTCCAAAGGTAAGTAAGAGAACCTGTCCGATACCTATTCGTATCTGTCTCGGAAGTACCTGAATTGGACGTACTCCTTCTCCAGTAGATAAACCTAACCCATCAGTGTCTTTTCCTGCATATCAATACACATTATGCAGATAACTTTTTCTAGCGTCAGTCAAGCACATCATTTTCAAACCGTACTTGGCTGGATTGCTGGGGATATACATTTTGAAGCGGCAACGACCCCTGAAGGCAATTACGGACCGGAGACGGAGAACGTTTCACAAGTGACGGGGAAGTGAAAGAAGCAGTCACCAACTGGACCAAGGAGTTGGCGGGAAGCTTCTACGAGGAGGGGATTTCAAATATTAATTCTCGGTATACGAAGTGCATTGAGGTCGCCAGAGATTATGTGGAAAAATAAGACATATTGTCAAGAACATTTCCTGTAAGTTTCAATTTTTTTCAATGAAAACTCGATTTAAAAATGAAAAACCGAACTTATTTTCTGGATGACCCTCGTAACATTTCATCAATGCAAGTTGTGGGGCCCAATGAATAGCAGCGTTGGGAGTTCTTTATTACACAGCGCAAAAAATAGGAAATCGGACCAACCAGGCCAGTTTTGTATCCGGCCATTCCTTCCGCATGATTGTCAAAACGGTGGCCCGTTAGAAGAGCGGAGGATTTTCTACCGCTTGTGCTTCGGCATTTCCCGAAATTCCCCTCCACACACGTCCGGCGAGTGTCCTTGTGTCAGACGACCGCCAGGCAGAAGGACGGTGAGCACGAACGGTTGCTGACATCACACGGGCACGGGCAATGAACAGAGAACAGCGGGAGACCCGCGGGTTATCCGACCATCAGCAAAATTTCGAACTGAAGGGTTTTCCTAGTTATTGCGGTATAAATCTAGCCGACAAAGATAGTCGAAAATATGTCTCCTGGGGATCGGTTTGGTGTGGTGGATGGAGTATTCGCCTACCACACGGACGGCCAGGGTTCAAATCCCTGCAGAGGAGGATGTTTTTTAAAGGAAACCCGATCCCTACTTGAGTGTCTTGTGGAGGGCACTTCAAGTACAGTACTCCGTCTGTCGGATGAGGCGTTAAGCCGTGGTCCCCTTGGCGCATTTCGTTAACAGCAGGCTAATACCGACGCCGGGTTTTTATCCACCCTTCCTCCCTTACCTCTCCCCTACGGCGCAAATAACCTAAGCTGTCGGTCGCCTCCACTAATAACCAAACCAATAGGTTTCTCACGAACCTTGACGTAACGGCACTTGCAGTGCAAAGTTTTACTTCGGGTTTTTCCCTGGCCCGTTTCCATTTCTTCCGGCAGTAAAATTCCTTGTTTTGATACACGTATCCCAAAGACTAAACGAGATGTTTATTGCCCAAAGAAGAGCACAAATGAAGAGCACAAGCGAGGCGTGGTCACGCGCTGTTTCGGGATTCAAAATCATTCTCCCAATATACGGGACTTGCGTGTTGTTTACAAGGAATACAGGCATAATAACACCAAAAATAGGCAATAAACTGCGGTTTTATTATAATTGTTAACAAAATCTCTAACATTTTTCATATTTATAGGGCTATAAGCGTGAAATTTCCAAAAAAGCAGGATTTTTTTTGTATTTTACGAGCATCATCTTGAGTAATCATTCTATCTTGCCGAACGTACGATATTTTCCAACAACCTATAAATATTTATGCACATTGCGTGACTATCAAATGGTACAAACAAGGAGATATTTATTCTCATACTTTTACGATAGCATAGGTTTGCCATTTTAACCTCTTCGGAATCATATCCACTAACATAGCGACTAGTGGTTTTCCAATTTAGTGACGTGAGGTCTCACAGACCGCACATTAAATTCAAATGCCATTTTACAAAAATACAGGATAAATTTTAAACATTTTGAGGATGCTACATTCTTATTTTACAAAAATATGAAGGTAACAAGAGAAGGTGAAGAGTTACAGGCGTTTTGTAAATTACTGTTTGAAAACATTCACAATTGAAAAATTGCAACGGTCTGTCAGACCGTCACCGGTTAAGGGTTAAGCTGATCATTTAACATCTAAAACCGCAAGAGTTCGAGGAAACCAAATTTCTGATCCTTTTTTCTTATAATAAGTCATATATTACAATGTATTTATGCTGGTGTCCGTTTTAAACCCAAAAATACTGCACAATGTGTTTCAAAGCGACACAGAGAATATTATCATGACGCTTCACTGCATTTCTAGGTCTGACAGATGCGATAAAATAAGAGAAATACTCTGCCGAACAGATAGGTACAAAAACTCGTTCTTTCCGCGAACAATAAGCGACCACAATAAAAACTGAGCTCCTCCAAATACACTCCCATTACAGGTACATGGTACCACCGCCTTCCACACGCCCATGCGGCGGCTCGCGGGGTATTATGTAGACGTAGATGTAGGCAATAATAGTTGAACTGCGTACTCCGACCACCTGCGAAAGTGAATCTCACAATTTCCTCATAACCCACGTGTGGCTTGGATATTCAATTTTTCAATTTTGTAACGTGAAATTTAATGTGATTGCACATTTTTTTTAATTAGTCGCCAGGGTAATACAATTTTAATATGATTGAATTATGTATCATTTTTCGTTTAATGCCATGCACTGGCAACAAAAAAATGAAAAAAAAATCGCAACTGTTTGAAACTTATCCCGAGGGTTAGATCCAGGCGATGTTTATATTTATTACGAATTATAACTAAAACAGATAATTAAGTTGGATTTCAACAATAATTGTATGAAACAAAATTTCAATGAATATTTGATTATTCTTTATAAACAACTTATGTATCTTATTTGATAATGTTTTATCATTACGTAATCATTTTTCAAAAAATGAAGTTTTTGCCTCTATGGGCAAATTTGATGGCGCTAGCAGTTTTTTTTACCTTTTTATGTTTAATTATATTTGGGCCCCTGATTACAAATTATTGGCTCTCTTAGTTAGTTCTCCACTCCAAAATAACTTCTATCCCAAACTGCTTTCCTGAGCAACGACCATACTCTTGCCTAAGAAACGCAAGTCGTCTCACGCTGTATAACCGGTTACGAGGGGTTCACTAACTACTCCTGGACTATTCTAAGGGAATTTCAACTGCCGTCGTAGCCAGATTATCATTGTTTCGCACGATTATGTCAAAAGGGAATGATCATCATGATCGGTCTTCAATCCGAAGATTGGTTGACTGCAGCCCTCCAACCTTCCCTATCTAATGCTAGTTCCCTTACCTGCTGGTATCTCTTCCTATGTACTTTTCTCTTCATTTGGTCCATGAACTTATTCCAGGGTCTTCATCTGGGGTCTATTCCCTCTATTTTTGGCTTCAATTATGTCCTTCACGAACTACATAATTGTACCTCAGATCGTGTCCACTCCATCTTATTCTTATTTTCTATCTATTCTTCCTCTTCTTCTCTTCTTTACATTTAATAATTTCTTATTTTGTTAGTCCCTTTTTCTTCGGCATCCTCCTCCAGCTTCAGGTTTCGAAGGCTTCTATTTTGTTCTTGTCTGCCTTTCCAATAGTCTGTGTGCTTCTGATCCATAGTGACACGCTCTGCACAAATGTTTTCAAGAACTATTTCCGTAAATATTCCGGAAGTGAACAAAATATACTTATTTTTTGGCGTCACGTTTTCAGTATTGTTCATTTCTATATCGATCAACGTGTTCGCGGATCGACTAAGGGTGACTATATTTAGGCGCAGTATATCAGTTTCTCTAAACGAAATAACAATTATCATGATTGGTCGATCAATTCCGAGTTTGGTTGACTGCAGCCCACCAACCTTCCCTATCTAATGCTAGTTCCCTTACTTCCTGGTATCTCTTCTCCAATGTACTTTCCTCTTTATTTGGTCCATGAACTTATTCCTCTGGGGACTTATCCCTCCATTTAAAGTAATTTCTTCGAATGTGTTCTTCCATAAACCCACTGTGCCTCAAGGTGTGTCCATTCCATTTGGTTCTTCTTTTCTGTATGGTGTTCAATATGGTCCTTTCCTCTTTTACTCTTTTGTACACTTCTTTCTTTCTTATTTTATCCGTCCATTTTATCTTCAGTATCCTCATAAAACATCACATTTCGAAAGCTCCCAGTCATATCTAGTCAAACATGCCAACGGTTTCTGCTTCCGATCCACACTCTACGTGTTTTTATGTTCACCCTGCTAAAAAATTCTGCATAGTTTCCCTATAAATACTTCTACAGAATTTCTTAAAAAGTTCTGGAGATATTTCTTAAAGTATTGAAACGCCATTTTACGGAATTCCATACGACGCTGTGCAGAATTTCCCGTTCTGCAGAATATTTCCGTAGAGTTGCTGAAGTTCTACAGTACAGCTTGTAAGGAGTTATTTTGCTCTGTAAAAAATAAGTCCACAGAACATATGTTCTGTAGAGTGAGGCTCTCACATTCCGCACAGATCCTTACAAAGGAACTAATTCTCAGGAAAATGAGTCAATTTCTGTAGAATTCCTTATGTTCTACAGAACAGATTCTAAGGATTTTTTTAGCAGGGCAATTTCCTCGTTCGCAGTTGTATCTTCTTGAAAAGTATACCCTAATAGATGTTGCATAGTTATGGGATATGAAGATTGACTCCTTGTTCTACGAATTGTAAATGTTTTAGCGCATGGTCCGTCCCCACAGGCAGTCTCAGCTAACAAAGTGAGGAAAATATCGGTGCTCCGGAAGTAACAGAGATCGTAGCAGAAATTTGAAACTATTAAATGGTCTGTCATTACGCTATTCAAATGCCCGTCTCTTACTTTCATTTTCCATCCTCACTATTAAGTAAAACTTAAACGTTTTAATTTAACAATGCATCAAAAATCAAGGAGAGAGCAAGTTCAGGAGAATTCTGGATACTGTAACTCATTATATGAGGGAAGTCGCAAATGGAGGATTATGAAAGATTATTTTAATGAATGAACGTTAAATGTCGAAAAATAAGAAGAGTTTCTACATCTACAGTAACACAATACCCTGTAAACCGCTTCAAGGGTACTGGGCTTTGTTAAACGTAAAATAGGAAGATCCTCGGGTGAAAAAGTCAAAGAGAGATGCTACTTCGCTCTGGTTAGGCCATACCTCGAATACGCCGCGAGCATTTGGGACCCTGGTCATAAAGATTTAACCAAAAAAATTAACAAAATACAAAGAAAAGCAGCACTCTTCGTTAAAAACTGTTACGAACGAGCATATAGTGTTACACAACGGTTAGAGGGATTAAGGTGGGAGCCCCTAGAGACTCGGAGGCTGCACGCTAGGCTTAGGCAGATTGAGATATTCAAAACTGGTTTATTTCAGAGCGACACAGAGAACATTATCATGACGCCTCACTACATTTCTAGGTCTGAAAATGTGATAGAATAAGAGAGATACATTGCCAAACAGATAGGAACAAAAACTCGTTCTTTCCGCACACAATAAGCGACCACATTAAAAACTGAGCTCCTCCAAATACACTCCTATAGGACATGTCACCATTTAACCACCAAAAATTTTACATCTTTACACGACTGGTGACCTTCCACGCCCATGCGGCGGCTCACGGGGTAGTATGTAGATGTAGATGAAGGGTGTGTGGTAGGGGGTGAGCTATCATAATTATACACTAAAATGAATCCCAATGAAGTAGATGGAGCTACCGCCATAGACGAATTAGGAAAATCATTTTAATAGTCGTCAGGAGTTGACATTACACTACGATAAATTACACCAAAGGCATGCCACCAATGATAAAGAAACTATTTGTATTTATGTATAAATATATAACTTCTTATGTTCACGTTTCCTCACATGTAAAGTGTGACCAGCCTCATGCTAGGTAATCACCTTGGAAACCGGAATGAAATGATACGGAAACGACGCAAAGTTCGAGAGAAATACGATCTCTCAAGTCTCTTGTGGTGGCGGACGATGAGGCGTCAGCATCTGTTCAGGAGTGACACATGGCCTCATATTGTGACCATCAGCCATATTCGGCTCCCATCGGCACGCACAATGCCGGCTTGAGATCCTCCTCTTCCCTCGTTTTACCCGTCTCCCTTTTCCTCGCTAACTGGTGGCTGCCCGCGAGGGGGTGTTTCCTGGAGTCATGTGACTGCGAGAGCGGAAGACGCTCCCTCACGGATGGCCGGCGAGGTCGCAGGCGAAGCGCGGAGCCCGACGACTCGCGCCCTGCGAACGCTTGAAGCAGACCTCCAGATCGGCCTCAGCAGAGGAGCAATTAGCCGCCGCCACGACATTAACCCATTTTCCATTCGGGCCACGAGCAAGGACATCTCCCTCCGTCACATCGACATGGGCGCCACTCGAGAATCACTCGAGGCTCACCGACGCGGCCGCTAATTATTTCCTAATCTGGAGATAGCGAGTGCACTCCGCCATGACGCTCACCGGTCATTGGATGTGCTCAGGTCGGAGGCCAGGGCTCGGGCCCTTCAAAGCACGCCAAAGCACGACCGCTGCTTCTTCACGCGCGTGATCTTGCTTTGCTGTCAGGCGGTCCGAAGAGCGCGGCGACGGTGAGCAACGCAACACGGGATGCTCGGATGAGGGCGTTCGAAATCCACCGGTGAGCTGAAAGGGAGAGGGGGTGAATGAGGGGGACAGAAGCACCCCCTCCTGGTATGACCGTATTTACGTGAATATAAGACCCCGCCTACATATAGGACCCCATCCTCCACTTTTGAGGCTCAAATTCCAGGACAAATATAAAACAGGTGGGAGAGCCCTCAGGGAAGTACCCAGCCAGTTTTCAAAGAATGAGCGATGTTTTGCATGTTTTGAAATTGTGCAGTAAGTGTTTCTTTTGTTTGAATGCTAAAGAAAATAAATCATTCAAAGTTGGAATTGAACACTTTAATTATGGGTACCTTGGTATAAAAGGTACCCCCTCTGGCTTATCCTCACCGTAAAAGATCCCTCTTTTGAAACATATTTTTCGGGAAAAAAGGGGGTCTTATATTCAGGTAAATACGGTAGTTGTCGCAAGGATGGACATGACCTCTTCAATGCGGCTTTTCAAGCCTATTTTACATGTTCGAATTAGGATGTCAAATTACTACCACTATAATAAGGGCACAACTCCTTCGGAGGACACATCTTATGCACGTGAAAAGAACACGAATCATTGAAACGAGTAGAAAATCAAAAAGAATTTGAAAGTGGACGTTTCCTTCGCCATCGTTCGCCCTCGGCAAATTCCACCACAGTCACTCCATAAGTTGAGATGTAAATCTTCAAGAGGCACGCGAATTACGAGCAAACAGTGTCAGCAAGAAAAGAAGTAATAAAGGGTCTAGTGGCCCTGTATTGGTGCACCTATGGTCTCTAGAACTGAGATAGGCTCCAGAACGCTCAACAGAGCCAGGTAGTCGGTAAAAGTGACGTCACGCGGGTAGGCTACCATCAATTTTCAAATTGAAATATCTCAGTTTACGGGCCACGAGGAGCACGGGAAATATTTAATTTTTTTTTTCATTTTAGACGATAAATTTGCCGATTATGAATCGAATACTTGGTGAATGTCCCAAGTGAGTATTTGGATGCCTTATTCAATAATTTACTCGCCTTGGTGTCTCCCTTAACAACAAACAGCCGCGCATGGTTGGCAAGAATTTAAGATGATATTCAGCTGCTAAAAAGCGCCTTCGCAAATCTTGAGGACCCAATTTCCTGTTGGTAGCCCAGGCAGAAGTCGCCTTCCAACTGGCAATACAAGGGAATTGGGTAGAGGAAAGGATTTTAGATGAAATAGTTTATTTTCTAGGCTGGAAAAATGTTTAATACGGTTTTTGTGCATATATGCAGAAAAATTTCGGATCGTTTTATCGAGAAAAACGGCGACTGGTCGCAGTAACGCTGTGGTTTTAGGCTTGATGGAGTGGAATCGGACCAAAACTAAGTATGAAAAAATAGGCAACTTCCACTGTGACAAAATTTATTCCGACCGGTTTCGCTTTTTACAGCATCTTCAGGATACAGCATCTTCATCTACCTGAAGATGCTGTAATAAGCGAAACCGGTCGGAATACATTTTTTCACAGTGGCAGTTGCCTATTTTTTCATACTTAGTTTTGGTCGCAGTAAATTAAATAAGCATGATTTATCACTTTCCCGGCGAATAACATTAATGTACATTTCTCGGGCTCGCCACCGGGTAAGATAGTCATAGGCAGCCGACGTTTCGGGTTCCGACTCGTTACCCATTCTCAAGGCTATTCTTATCCGGTGGTGAGCCCGAGAAATGTACACTAAATTAAATAAGCAGTTTGACTGAAAATCGGCCGCAAATTGATCAAAAACACTTTTCGAGTAACGTGTTCAAAACACGACATGTATTTCGCGATTAACAGGGCTAGAGGATAAGGCATTGAATGGACGCAACAAAGCCAACCAAGCAATCGAGTTCGCTTGACGTACTGAAGATATGCCATTGGTGTGCTGCCACTCGTCCTCGTAGACCAAGGTAAAGGATTTCCATTCCAACTATATATCCGTGGCCTTGTCTTAGAATCAGATTCAAAAGGGAGAAGGTTTAACAGATGAACTTGGCCATTCAAACAGTAAGCTTGCGTGAGGGAATCATTCGCATGGAAATGTCTCCATATCCTATCTCCATTTCGACTTCTCACTCCCTTACACGAGGAGATACATCCTGAGGTACGCTCTGATGTTGATGGACGCCTTGTACAGAGCATGATGGCGCTTGCTATTAAACTTCAGAATGAGAGCACAATTCACTTTCGCCTGTGGTTTACAAAATGCCTTAATACTCGAGATATTAGACCCCATGGATATCAGCGGTAAGTTTTCTCAATCCGCAATAACTATATCCATTAATATCCAGCTTATCCGCTGAAGATTAATTTCTTTAGAAAGTCAACAGTTCTTCATTCGAATCGTCGTATCGTGCAGTGGATTGACTGAAGAATAGGAAGGAGTTGACAAGTAGGGAGGAGGGTTGGCCCTTATATATTTCTCTGCAGGAGAGGAAAGGCATGTAAAACGGCGTCGGCGGATCGATTGTGAGATATGCGGCCCATTTGAAGTTGAGTAACAGAGGATCAGTAACACTCCGCTATTTCTTCAAAATCGCCGTCTTTTCCTGAGGCGACTGCATCCATGCACATTATTTTTCCAAGTTTTCGTTAGTCTGAGTAATATATTATGGAGGTCGTGTGTGTTCAGTGTAAGAACAAGCACCAGGAAGCATAGCAAAGGTGATAGTTTCACGGAAGAGCAAGAGATGAATTATTGCCCAGGTGCGTAGTCTGCAACGATTAGGGTCGCTGAAGCGTGCGAGAGGCCAAGTTTGAAGTTATCGCCTAAGGACATCTGGCCCATCAGTATAATATTAAGGGGCAGGGATTTCCGAGAATGAAATCGCCTCCTCTTAGTTATCTAAAGAGAGATACTCGCCATCTCTTGTGGTGGCCTCCTGCTAAAGAGCTGAATGTCACGAAAAGTCAAGGGAAAGACTCAACGATTCACATTTGATGATCAGGCTTATGAACACGCGGAGGTCCTTGAGATTCGCCAGCCTGAGCTAAATGAAAAATCCGATTAAGCCCCGAGGAGCTAGATTTATCAAAATGCGTTCTGATAAGAAAGAAACAGCTCCATGGCTACGTGAAATTAAGAAAACTGAAATGGTAGTCCTTTCCAGTCAGGGATTCATGGTCGAATGCGACACTATTGTTGAACGCCAAGAGTGATTGATCATGGCTCGATAAACTCCCACGATTCATCTATCAAACGGTTTATATTATACAGCTGATTCTCCCCAAAGGCTGGGCGGAGAGACTTTCAACTTTTCTTTCTTCACTTAGACATTTGACTAGGAATACTCATGCTTCAGTTCACAATCATCCTATGGAGTTAGCTCCCTTCCGAATCAACCGTTGCGTGGGCGATCTGATCTTCTTTACTTTATTCTCCAAATCCTGCAGTCCATCTTCGTCGTCATTTGTTTGAGTCCACGTTTGGGCATGTGAAACAAAATAAACACTTCATTTCAATATTCTCGTGAAACGTGTACATTGTTACTCATATTAAGAAATGTAATAAAAAATCGAGGAAATATTGGGAAGTTTGCGTGGACCCTGGGATTCCGTGGAGCATAGTTTGAATGCCGCTGCACTACTAGAATGATTTTATTAAAACAATAAATATCGCTAGTTTGTACATTTCCTCAACGAATGGCCATGGATAGTCAAGGGGTGGATAATACTTTAATGCTAAACAAAGAATTGATTAAAAATGGCGCATTTAATTTCCTGCTTCGAATGTTTCAATAGTCGATGAGAATTGGTTTTTTTTGTGCTGTGAATACATGAGTTTTAACTAAACCTAATATGTTTCTCATCTCACAGACATACAATGGCATATTCTCCTGTGCACGCTTTGCACAGAAGAACTTCAGTCTCCCAGGCAGAAGCCTCACTAGCGGCAGGATCGCCTTCATTAACCGTCGGGGTCCTCAAAAGAATGGAGTGTTGGCTACGTTGCAACATACACATTAACGAATATTCAAATGAGTGACTCCCAGTAAGAACTGCCAAAAATTAGGAACCCAGATATAAATTGCCGTATGAATTTGGTGATTTTTTGCGAAATGAATTCAGAACACCTGTTAGTCGGAATCACTGTGAAATTCATTCCCAAGAAAAATACTCAATTATTAATCCATTTTAAAATATTCCTGTGCATTTGTATAATAGTCCGTTTTCCTGCAAATTGCACGAGAACATTCAATTGCCATAGGGAGTAGAATGATGGTGAAAAGAAGTCCTTGGCCTCAAAACGTTTTTACGGAGAAACGCACACCTTGCGGGGTAATGCCGGTTCAGCAGTTGACTTGGCCCGTGGACAATCTCAATAAATACTGAACGATATTTGACAAAATGATGAACGTAAATGACACTGTACAGACATGAATGGATTCTGCGGACCAAGATGTGTTCGGCGACGTCGAGAGGTGTTAAGTGTAACAAGACTCGAATACAACGATATTAAGGTAGTTTGAGCGAAATACCATTTTACCTAGAAATCGATAAATTTGGTCTCATTTTAAAGAAAAATATATCATCCTCCCATTGAAACCCAAAATTTAACCCCTCACCATACTACTTTCCGAGATATTTGCCAGAAAATACCAGCCCTTTTATAAGAGAAATGGTACGTGTATGCCATCCAGAGAGACCTTATATTAAAAATAAGGCATTTCCTACACTTAGATCTCTTCAAAAAATCAACAGTGTGTAGTTTGTGTTTTTTCTCAACAATTTTTGAAAGTTAATCATATTTTCACTGCAGTAAATTCTTCGGGATCACAATAAACCTTCCGTTTCGCTGCAGTTTCAAGCGTACCGCGTGAAAAATATGAGTCAAGTCAAAGACTTATTTAGATATTTTCATTTGATTACCTGCAATTTCTATCATGTAAAACTATATTATTGTACCATTAATAATGCAATATTTAATTCGTGTGTCCCACAGCTGGTGAAATTAAAACGCATAATTCGGATATGGTCTCTATTATGACTAGGGAACTATCTCGCTCGCACTACATTAATAATGTATATACGATCTCTATAAAATTATCACCCCAATGTGCATGGTAACAGAAAACTTTAAGAAGTGAAAATGTAGAAAAGCCCACGACATGGATTCCATCTTTGAGCAGAGTGCTTCTTTTCATCTCGAAGGGGCGGAATGAAAGAAGAATCCCAAGTAAAGGGATGAATCACAAAGTGAAGGGAAAAATGGCGCGGAAGCACGCGGAAGGGCACAGGACGGTCCATAGGCAATGCTATACAAAGACGAGCGATATGGTTCGGACGAACCCTTGTTCATAATAGATTTACGAGGAGTGCATTGGAAGAGGGAGACATTGCGGGGAAAATGAATATCCAATGAGGTTGACCAGACGGATAAAACAGGGGCACGTAAAAACAAAAATAACCACGATGTATTTTATACAGCACTAATGTGAGAAACCAGAACCGCATTTTACCATCCTTAACTTTGAAATACTGGTAATTGAATTTATTTGGCTATATTTTGCTCACCAGACTTCATCTATTGCTGCCGTTAGCGAAAAGAGCAATAAATCTTTTGCCGCGGCGCACATGGGATTCGTCGCAAATGGCATCTTTATATCTGTACCCGCCATTTTTTAAGGGCAAAAATCGCGATCACGATTTATACGAAATAGTACCTTTACTCAATGTAATTATATTGGTTTTTATGACAGTAAGCTTTCTTTGCGATACCCCTTGCCTAATATGTATTTACAACCCGAAGTATTATTTCCAGTTGAGTTTAATGGCTGATATTGTTGAACGAGCTCCCTCATTTTTTTAGTGGTTTACGAATTGACTGTAAAGAATTCAGAGTTCGTCCTAGAGTCAAATGAACTTTGTAAATTCCATACGGTTTATTGTTAAACCTGGACTTGTTTCATCACTATTGTGTCATTACCAAGGGAAAATCCCTTTCCAATTCCCAATGTTCCCTTGAAACCGGTCCAGGTTTAACAATAAATCGCCTGGAATTTACAAAGTCAATTTAATTCATCATATTACAACAGACATAACAAGTGCACTATTCCACATGGTATTTTAATGCGTATGATGCGTTTCAGCTCACCTGATTTTGGCTCTGTGAGCTGAAACGCGACGTACGCATTAAAATACCTTGTGGAATAGTGCACTTGTTGTTTCTGTTTTAATAATGCTACTCTCTTAATATTCCTTAATTTTAATGATTCTAGATGGACAGATACCCCAATGTTGAGTGACGCCGAGCCATAGTCAGATTCAGCATCGTCCTTATAGAGATGCCTTTAGGGATATATCCTGCATGAGGAACTATGATCAATTCCTTAATGGGTTCCGCTATCGCTTTAAATCCATCCCCAACGGACACTTTCCCTGAAAATCCGGAGAGACAGAGAGAGAGGGAGAATCTCGCGGTTTGCATTTCGTTGTTGCGAGCGATTCGGGCGAAGAGGAAAAGGAAACCTCGCTTGTGGAAGGGATGGTGGTGAGAGGGGAGAAGAAGAGGGGGTGGTGAATGAGGAGAAGAGGAAGGGGTGGCTCCCACGCACATCGGGGCCAAGTTCACCCCCTTCCCCACCTCCTCCCCCTTCCACCACGGTCAGGAGCGCTCCTCTGAGGAGGGGCGGGCGAGTGGGGGGGGGGAGGAGGGCGGGAGAGAATTCATCCCCCCTCCCCTCCCTTACTTCATGCCCTTCCCTCCGTTATGCGTGCTCGCGCTGACGAGGGGGGCGGGGGAGGGTTGAAAGGGAGGGTTTGGCGTGAGCTGGTGGGGGAGGGGAGTTTGTGGAGGCGATAGCGACGCAGGGTCCTGGAGGGAGGATACCAGAGAAACTACAGTTGCGGTTTCCTGACATTTTACTAAACCCTTCAGTATTTCAGTAAAATTTTGTTACACGATTAGGCGCGCGGGCCACACCGGTGGCTGGAATTCAATTTTTTTATTGCTTAAAATTTTCATTTTTTTGTAAAGTATTTTTACAAGCAACAAATTTAGACTAATGTCTATCGTTTATTTTGTTCTTTTTTCATTACGGAGCATATTTATTGTCATTAGTGGAACAAAACCAAAAGTCATTGAAAAATCGTGAAATATTATGAGCATCGAATATCCTTTGTGACAAAATTTATGTAAAATATCCAACAGTTTTAAAAAACTGATTATAATATAATTATGTATAAATACCATATAAATAATATACAATATAATAATTCCGACAGGAAAAGGTAACAGAGAAAGTCATGTGGGTCACATTTGTAGCCCAGTCACACTGGCTTCCTTTCGCACGCTATTTAATACTAACCCTGCATTAATTTGTCACAAACGGCCATGTGAAACTTTTGAAAACATAATAATAAGCAGCTACTGAAACTTACAAGATGCTATCCTATGAGAAACGGATCAGAAATGAAACACTGCGGCCCACCCCTGTGGCCCACACGCCTACTGAAGGGTTCATTGTTAATTAAGCCTTCTCTAGTCTCATATCTGGGAAACCATTCACTGAAATTTTCCAACACCAATCATATCGATCGACAGATTTTAGGTAGCAAATTTCAACGGATATTTCGAGCCCGCAAACCAATAATCTCCGACTTATGCATAGAATTCTATGTCACCATCACTATAATCATCCAGCGAACTCATGTTCAGATGAACATTTAACTTTATAGATGATGCTAATTTTACGTTTTAGATTATCTGTGTATTTCCCTTCGGCAAGACTTGAATTAGAGTAAATAAGTCGTCGCTCCATCATCTATACGCGGTGGAAGTTCGACCACGCGAGGGGAAGATGCCCTCGTCGCATGCGTCGAGCATTGACCGACATTGCGAGCGTCCATCGACATCGACAATGGAGTCACACATCATTCCCACCTCAATCCGCACACCCTCTTTGTTTGATTCAACGCTTGTCCACAAGTCTAATACAAGGATATATTGAACAATTTCTCTTAAAAAATCTTCCCTTGTTTATATTTAAATTCAATTTGCGACAAAAGTAGGATGGATAGGGTCAGGAATGAGTGGGTGATAAATGAATGTGGGTTAGATGCTCCAGTAATGGACATATATGAAAGGAGTGTGCTTCATTGGCTTGGCCATGTTGAGAGAATGGATGAGAGTCGAATAACGAAACAGATATATAAGAGTGAAATGAATGGTGCGAGAGGTAGAGATAGGCCGAGAAAGCTGTGGCTGAATGTGGTTAAGGAAATTCTTAGGAGGAGGAATATTAGGAGACTTAAAAACAGGAGGGCGTGTATGAAGCAGTGTATGGGGGTAAATGAGGCAAAAGAGGTTTGCAAGGATAGGTCAGTATGGAGGAAATTATTGAAGCAGAGTTAGGTGTACAAATATGTATTTATGAGTGTAACTTAGTGACTCTGCCGACCCCGGAAGGGAACGGCGTGATTGGAATGTATGTAAATAATGCTATGATCAACTAACATACTCTTTCATTGGCATAACTTGATTCAATACTCTTTGTGAACAAACTCGCGTTCTCATGACCAGAACCCATCGCTTCCAAAATTCTAATATTCGGAAGGCATTAAAAATAAACCTAAAATATTCCTGTAAGATCGAATTTTCGTTTTCTGTATACCATTGTATGGAAATCAACTGGAGAAAAAGTTCTTTTCAGGCATAATTTATTCCAAGCCTCACCGATTATGATGTGTTTGACTATTTTTCAATATGAATACTTTTTCCTCTAGAGTTTAGGTCGAATGTGTGAATAAAAATTTCACTTCTTTCTCATTTGCGAACGTTTCGTGATATAATAATGGATCATCAGGGCTCTGAAAGAGTTCATATTGAATTTTTTTATTGGGTATTTCAATTAATTTTTATAATTAGAATAAAAATTCACAAGAAACTCTCTCGGATTTCTCTCTCCTACTTCGGCTCGCTCCTCCAACCCCACTGTGACATTCAAGCGATACTACCCGAGGATACATTCGAAAGTTCCTTTGTTTCGCAGCCGTCTCACTTATCAGATGGCATTGCCCTTCCACACTAGCGCAAACCCCAATCCTCCCTCGGCCTTCTCACCGAGAGCTGAGCACAGTCTATCCGTGTCATCGCGTTCGCTGCCTTCGCCCAAGTCACGTGACGCGACCTCCGCACTCACTCTAGCGTGTCATTCGGTGACACGCGCCCTGGAGCTATCGAATATGTCCTCGTGAGCTGCTCGCATCACTCTGGTCTTAGGCCGTTTTCGAACTTGGCAAACGCATATTTAACTTGCTATCAAGTTATCTTGATACCTTAGCAGACTGAGTGAAGTCCTTACTTGACTCTTTCGTAGCCGTTCTACGATGGAAGCGTCATCCGTGTTCATGATTTTTGTGGGTGATTGAAGTCGATTACTTCTTGAAAATGCTTCCCATCCTTATTCGACAAATTAAACGGGAATATTTTTTAAAGTCTTATTGCTTATGAATAAAATTATTCTCATATATCATGATATGGTGAATAACGATTATGCTTCGATTGCTAGGGGCTGCTAAAGTGGACGACATGTCGCTCACTGTATTTCACCACAGTCAACGTCTTTATGCATAAAAAGGCATTACGTGTTTTTTATATAGCAAAAAAACATGTTAAATATATATTAATGTATTACACACAGAAAAAACTACCTATGATTTTCAACTGTTGACTGATAAAATACGCGCATTATAACTAAAATAATTAAGTTGAAAACAAATTTTAACTCTCATGGTTTATTGTCACCCTTCTTTGATGAATGCAGTAAAAACCTCTCCAATGCTCAACTTATGTAATAATTATGATGTTCGTTAGCTAAAACTAATACTGCCAATGAAATTATGGCTACCTGAGAGTACTTTCCATCGGACCATAATTCTTTCAACGAGATCATTTTTTCCTTCCAGAGCAAGGAAAACAGAATTTGTAGGTTCAATGAAGTAAAAAAGGACGGAACATCTACAATGTATGGAATTATTCGCAAAACTATTAGGTATCACATCTTTTATCAATATATTCACATTTTAAAAGTCTTAAAATATAGCGAATTCATCAACTGTTTCGCAAAAAATTAATTAATATCACGCATACATACGTAGTAATGATAAAATAGTATCCATTTAAAAGTTTCTTCTTTTCTATTCACCATACAAGCCCATATTATCACACTCCGAATTCTAACTTAATACATAGTAAGCATTAAAAGTCTGTTTTTTCATTTACATGGTTTCTTGACTAGGTATCTAGACAATATGGCGTCTGCGATCACTTGAATTTGACGTCATATCCGTCCAGTGAGATCTAGGTTCCAAGGGAAGATTGCTCGATTTGCCAAGTTCGGAAACAGCCTAAGAACTGGTCGAAATGACAGTGCCGTCCGAGAATTGAATGTGGAATGAGCGAAGCAGAAATTACATTCATCAGTGCCTTAAATTTCCGGCTCGTTGTGTTGTTGTTAACTGCACGCCAATTGGAGAGGCTGGGCATTAATGTACAGGCCTAAGGAGAAAGTAATACATATAGCAGAAAATGAAATAAATAATGGGAGTCTTTGTGGATTGAGATCTTAGATTAGATCTTCATAGACCTCTCTTTAATTGAAATTAGCGTAATAGCGGATCGGCAGACAAGAACGTCGTGTTCCCGCTCGCTACCGAGGCTGGCTCACTCGGAGAGTGGAGGAGAGGGAAGGGTGGCGGGAAACCCGGCGCTGATCCAATCGTAACCGTAAAGTAATGGCTCTTTAAGGTTACGCGTCTCATTCGACCGACGGAATTGCCCACCTGGCATCGACGTATTTAAATATTAAGTCGCAAATAAAATAAACCTTTAAGCCGAATACTGGATGAAAGTGCGAACATTCAACCGAACGTGCCTGATCACATTACGGGGAAGCGCACGGGTAACATGGAACTGCGGTGAAATATTTATGCAACAAATAAAGTATAATTCGGTCGAATTAGTCGTTTCGATTATTCCACCATCGTGTGACGGGCTCCTCGACGCCCGTCTCTCCCGAACAGCTCCGGGCGGAGTCGACGAAGTGGCACTTCCAACTAATCGACAGAGTAAATTTGGGCGCCAGTACAGGTATAAAAGGGGGTACCTATAAGGAAGATCCGCCTGCACTCGGATAGAAGGAGAGGAAGGGAGGAGGGAAAGGTAAATCCTAATCGTAATTCCCTCAGTGACTTACACTCATAAAAAGTGCCGCGAGTCACGTCTCATCATCGGGAACTACGATAAGGAAGGGTGAGGTTAGAAGGAAGGATGGTAGGGGAGTAAAAGAAAAGGAAATGGCTTAAAACAAACTAACACGGTATTCCGTGACCTCCACGGCTTCCTAATTGCAGTCTGTCTGCCCGCAACCGAAACTTCGAAACCAAAGAAAATGCCCTGCTTCTAGAGGGACCACCGAATTTATACTCTCGTCGACTACCACTACTCCGCGACCCTCACGAGAAGCTAACCACTGAACAAAAAAGGGACGCTAAAAACTTGGCGCCAGCATAAAAAACGATACAATCGCACCTTGGATAGTCGATATGAAATTGTTCGGACAAATTAATTTTTGATAATGAGAATCAACTGTTGTCGCGCATCCCCATTGTAATCGGGGTGAATACGAAGGAAGGCAGGACGCGGTCGAACGAGGAGAGCGGAAGATGGCGATAACAAGTCATTGTGGCGAAGATTGTAATGAAGACGACGCGGGAGGTGAATGCACATCTACATAATACCCCGTGAGCAACCGCTTGGGCATGTGGCAGGGTGTGTTAGATCACCAGCCGTATAAAGGTGTACGTTTTTTGGAGATAAAATGGTGACATGCATTATATGAGTGTATTTAGTGGAGCTTAATTTTTTTTGTGGTCGCTTATTGTTCGCGGAAATAACGAGTTCTTGTACCTATCTGCTCCGCAGTGTAATTCTTATTTTATCGCATCTCTCAGACCTAGAGATGTAGTGAGGAGTCATGATAATATTCTCTATGTCGTTCTGAAAAATATTAGTTCTGAATTTATCAAGCAACCTAAGCCTAGCGTGAAGCCTCCGAGTCTCTAGGAGCTCCCACCTAAATCCCTCTAAAAGTTGCGAGACACTATATGTACGCTCGTAGCAGTTTTTAACGAAGCGTGCTGCTTTCCTTTGTATTTTATTAATTTCTTTGGCTAAATCTATTTGACCAGGGTCAAATGCTCACGGTGTATTCGAGGTGTGGCCTAACCAGAGCGAAGTAGCATCTCTCTGAGTTTTTCATTTCAGTAAATACTGAAAAGGTTTGCGTGGGATAAGGGAAGCAGAGACCGGACGGGAAAGGGGTAGTGGCAGGGGTCGCTGGCCGCAGACCTAACGACATTTTAATCCTCACTCCTATTTCAATACATTTGCGCCTAAATATAGTCACCCTTAGTCGATCCGCAAACACGTTCAGAAATAGAAATTACTGAAAACGTGACGCCAAAAAAGACCTATATTTTGTTCACTTCCGGAACACTTACGGAAACAGTAGGTAAAAACATTTGTGCAGAGCATGGCTCTATGGATCAGAAGCACACAGACTATAGGAAAGGCAAACCAGAACAGAATAGAAGCCTTCGAAACCTGGAGCTAGAGGAGGATGCTGAAGAAAAATGAACAAACAAAATAAGAAATTATGAAGTTTAAAAAAGAGAAGAGGAGAGGACCATATGGAAGACAAGATAGAAAAGAAGAAAAAGATGGATTGGACACAAAAACTAAATAGTTCGTGAAGAACTTAATTGAAGCTAAAAATAGAGGGAATAATCCCCAGAGGAAGACCCAGGAATAAGTTCATGGACCAAATAAAGGGAAAAGTACATAGGAGAAGAGATACCAGGAGGTAAGGGAACTAGCATTTGATAGGGAAGGGTGAAGGGCTGCAGTCAACCAACCTTTGGGATTGAACGACTGGTCATGATAATTCTTCATTTGTTTAGAGAAAACCTGGTATATTGGTTTCCGCATTCTGGCATATAATTGCCATACTGCTCCTTGGCAGAATAATTTCAGGATATATCGCTTAAAATGAAGAAAAGGACTTAGTATAACAAGAAAATATTCTAACACTGCCACTTATATTGTCGTTAAGAAATTACTTTGTAATGCTGTGAAATGAGCTAAATAACCTAACGTATGCACCGAATATGACATAGTTGTGTTGCATTTGATTTCTTTGCATGAGTGAAATATTCTTTTCATCATGTTAGCGCAACCCTCCTGACGTCCGAATGATTCGATAATTCTCTCATTTTCACTGTCAGAAAGTCTATGATCCAATTTTAGATTGGTACGGAGGCTTCGGCGGTGATTTTTTGCGTTCAGTTTATTCGTGTTTTTCCCGCGTTGATTCATATTAACGGACAACAGTTTCGCCAACGTTACAGCCAGCGTCGTTCAGGACCTGACGACTACAACTGCTGTCCGTTTATATGAATCAATGCGGGAAAAACCCGAATATACTGAACTCATCCAATTTTAGAGTTTGAAAGAGATGTCTAATTATGATCAATAAAACATGATTTTTAGACCACTGCTGTCAGCATAGGCCTACTCATAACGAGGCACATTGCACCCAATTAATAATCTAGATAACAGTGAAATATCACCGTCGTGGCCTGGATTCAAACCTTGGTCCTCGAGGAGGGAAGCCAATACTTACTCCAGCCACCGTACCAACCAGATCTCCTTGGAAAGTTGTAGCAAAAGTTCGTAGCGCTGCACAATGTGAGGGTTTGAGACAAGGAGAGGGGGGTGCGGAACTTTCGAAAACACTGCAAACGAGGGAATGAGGCTGCTTAGCGTGGAGGGTCATCCAGAAAACCTTTCTCATTGCTGCCAGCATAAATGATTTGAGAAGCTGGATTACTCACCACTATCCTTTCGTCCCTTTCCGACTCGTCTCACATGAGAATTCAGGAAGGGGATCGGGTTGGTGTGGTGGCTAGAGTACTGGCTAGCCATACGGACGGCCACGGTTCAAATCCCTGCAGATGCGGATGTTTTTCAGAGGAAACCCGATCCCTACTTGGGTGTCTTGTGGAGGGCACTTCAAGTACAGTACTCCGTCTGACGGAGAAGACGTTAAGCCGTGGTCCCCTTGGCGTCTTTCGTTAACAGCAGGCTAATGCCGACGCCGGTTTCTATCCATTACACCCTTACCTATCCCCTATGGTGCAAATGACCTCAGCTGTTGGTCGCCTCCCCAAATATCCAACCAACGAGAATTCAGGATTGGGTCCAGGGGAAAGTCGGAGCAATTTATGATTTTTAGCACTTAAGCCCTGCATATTAGCGACCTTCCGCGAAGTAGTTTGGCTCCCCCTCTCTCTTCCCTTACGTCCTTTCACTTCTCCCATTCAACTTCAAACTCCCCTCCTTGCCGGTCAGGTGTGCGCCAAGAACTTTTGCCGGAGCTATACTCGCATATCGATTCATGGAGAACCTTTCATCGAATCTAGCATACCGCATCGAACAATTCATTCAATTAATCTTACAATAGTATTCGTATTTGTACGAGACTTATATGCAGCCTCGCTTGCTCCAGATTCTAGTTCCTATGTGTCTTAATCATGGGGTAACGAGCGTAACTTCTGCCTTGTTAGTTGTTTCAAGATATTTTTTGTTCAAATACTACTTTTACAGAGCTCAGAACAACTTTGGGGTGGCTTTTCGGAATCCTAGAGATATGATCAACCGTAAGGATGTGGACAGTTGAGTAAATTAGGATATTCATGTACATCTACATACTACCCCGCGAGCCGCCGCATGGGCGTGTGGCAGGGGGTGGTAGGTCACCATCCGTGTAAAGATGTAAAAGTTATGGAGGTGAAAGGGTGACATGTCCTATGAGAGTGTATTTGTAGGAGCTCAGTTTTAATTATGGTCGCTTATTGTGAACGGAAAGAACGAGTTTTTGTACCTATCTGTTCGGCAGAGTATCTCTCTTATTTTATCGCATCTGTCAGACTTAGAAATGTAGTGAGGCGTCATCATAATGTTCTCTGTGTCGCTCTGAAACACACCAGTTCTGAATATCTCAAGCAGCCTAAGCCTAGCGTTCAGCCTCTGAGTCTCTAGGGGCTTCCACCTTAATTCCTCTAACAGTTGTGTAACATTATATGTTCGTTCGTAGCAGTTTTTAACGAAGCGTGCTGCTTTTCTTTGTATTTTGTCAATTTTTTTGGTTAAATCTATTTGACAATGGTCCTAAATGGTCGCGGCGTATTCGAGTCGTGGCCTAACCAGAGCGAAGTAGCATCTCTCTTTTACTTTTTCATCGGAGGACCTTCCTATTATACGCTTAACGAAACCTAGTTTCTTTAATGCTGTGCCATATATGTTTTGTATGTGTGTTCCCCACGATATATGTGAAGTTAAGGTAATTCCAAGATATTTTACTGTATTTGAAGATTTTCGCATTGTCTTTTCGTTTCACCCCACCTTGCCGCGCTGGTCTGCGCCACGAACTTTTGCGGGAGCTGCGGAGAGATGGCCAAACCAGCTGGCCGGCCGGAGCCAGCTTCCAGGCGGACGTGAGGGAGGGAAGGGAGGGGAGCCGACAAAGGACACGCCCCCTTTTCACCCCACCACCAACACACAATCACTCACATCAGTGTGCGTGTGTTGTGCACACAGCCACGGAGTGTGCATTGAACTACGCACACCCGCACTCACAAACCCTCACTTTCGAGGGGAGGTGGGGGAGAAAGTGCGAAATACGACCGGGGGTGTGGGAGGGGGAAGGGTAGAGGTCGTGGGATGGGGGGGGGGAGTCGTGGGAACGGAGGGGAAGGGATCGATATGTGACACTTTGTACCGAATCTTCGTGCCAGGGAGAGAAGGGGAGGGAATGCGGGTGGGGGAGGAGGCAGGGGGAGTGGGGGTGGAAAGAAGGGGTCGTGGGGTGGGGCTAGGTGGCGAATCAAAGAGGGTTGGCAGCCAGCGATCACATGCGCCATGAGAACGTACGTACTCCACGGTCCCTAGTGGTGAACCGGTAGACTTTAACCTCAAATTATTCATCAATGGGGCTGAACTGGAGAGATTTAATTAAAATCAGGCACCAACGACTTCGGGAAACTTTTACTATATCTTATATATCTTTATCTATATAATCCAGCCTATATCGTTAACATCACTTTTATGCGAACTCCGCGAACACACTGCTGCTAGGAATATAATGACATATAAACATACATACATACCAATCACGCCGTTCCCTTCCGGGATAGGCACATCACAAAGTTTCTTTCATCAATAAATAATTGTACATCTAACTCTGCTTCAATAATTTCCTCCATACTGACCTATCCTTGCAAACCTCTTTTGCCTCATTTACCCCCATACACTGTTTCATACACGCCCTCCTGTTATAAAAACTCCTAATATTCCTCCTCCTAAGAATTTCCTAAACAACATTCAATCACAACTCTCTCGGCCTACCTCTCGCACCATTCATTTCACTCTTATATATCTGTTTCGTTATTCGATTCTCATCCATTCTCTCAACATGGCTAAACCAACGAAGCACACTCCTTTCATGTGTCCATTACTGGAGCATCTAACCGACATTCTTTCATTACCCACTCATTCCTGACCCTATCCATCCTACTTTTGCCGTAATCACTCCTCAGATAACTCATACCTACGGCGTTTAGTCTACTATTATGTCTAGATTTAAACCGTAAGCAGTAGACTTAAATCTCAAATTATTCTTCGAGGGGCTGAACTGGAGAAATTTAATTAAAACCAGGCACCGACGACTTCGGAAAACTTTTTCGGGAACCCATCCTTTCATTTCTCCGTTACCAGAGAAAAATTGCCTTCGACAATGCGCATTCCAAATGCGAGTCGAGAAATATGCAACGAAGAATGTAGGCGCCAATATACGATGCCACCAACTCCGAATATGCGGATACAAGGGACGCTTATAGCTGAAGTTTAGCACTTTCATTCGCGATCGGGGATTGCAATTGTTATTGGTAATTAAACACTGCTTGCATTAGTCCGGCTCCTCTGGAACTTTCCTGCATATTTGCTGATGCGTGCAATTCCACATCTTTTCTTTCATCTTCTCTTGTTCTGTTGCTCTTAAACACCATACTATCAGTGTAACATTTAGCAAATCTTTTTTTCAGCTTTATTGAAATTCAACTTTCTATCAAAATCCGTTTAGCTTTTGCGTAAACCCTCCGACCCATTGAGGTAACTTTTCTCATTTCATCGGAACAGCTTCCGTTCCTATTTACCGAGCGCCCCAAAGAATGCTCTCTTGGAACACAAAACACTACTGATACGCTATGCGATAGCATTTCAGCAGCTACATAACTGCTGCCTCGTCGCTACATATATAGCGCTACTACCATGAATATACATTATGGATTCTCGACTCGTCGCAAAAAAACTGTTGCCTAGAATTCCGTAAACAAACAACTTTTTCCATTGAGTCGCCGTCTAGTGATGAAATACGGAAGTTCAAATGTAAATACAGTCTACATAATACAGTTATTTAAACTACCCTCATACATTACAATATCATAATGCAGTGGATAAAAAATATAGTCCTACCCGCGGGACGTAATTACACCTTTTTTAATACTGTCCGGTCTACAGATATGATTCATTCCTCTCCAAATTTAATTACACAAATACACAATTAACTTCTTAGCGCTTCGTGAATATCGTTCTACGGCAATTTAATAATAATAAGAGGTGAAAAAAGTGGAATAAATTAGAAGACTATATAGTACTATAAGGATTTCATAACCAAGATCCGACAATATCATCTATGGATGAGAAATTGCGCCAACAACTATCATTTTAATAACAAATAAGGGAGAGATTGTAGAACCTACTCCGAGGCCATATATGAATGGTAGGTTACACATTAACATCCACATCAATCTATCTAGATCATACCTTCTGATTCCTAAGGCTCTCAACGGGTGATAAACCAAAAAAATGTAGCTGTAAATTAATAGTAAAACATCCAAACAGCAGAGAAAAGACTCACGATGGAAGTTTCATTTGACTCTTACACACTTCCTATAGTAGATATTTCCTCTCTAGTATTTACAAAGTGACTGTTCGGTCTCAAAACAGTCAGCTATTATTCACAGCATTAAGTACTTCATATCTCTTAAATCGTTGTTGAATATTCACCACAGTCTCACGTTAACAACAATAAACAACGGCGACTAAGTGAACTAAGTGTGGAAATTGAGGTAAAAAAATACCAAGGCAACGATTCCAAACATTAAAATCCATAATATATATTCATGGCTACAGCAATGGTTCCGCCACCTCCCGCCCCCCACCCCCAGCAGCGGTGTCGCGTGCAGCAGTTCACCAACAGCCGACTTAACAGTTGGTTCCCGATCACGTAAATGCGATTCAAATCGATGCATTTATAATGATTAAACATTTTGATATCTCAGAAGAATAAAATATAGTTCGTGATAGTTTATAGAACGCATTGTACCGCATATCACTCCTCTTATTGATCTCCAGTTCAAAAACTTTCTTATCAAACCTTTTAATCCGACAAAGGAATAGTAAAAAGTTAAATGAAATTAAGAAAATATACTAAAAGAAGCATTCCACTCAAATATTTAGCATTTGGAGTCTCGTTGTCTGTCACTTCTTCCTCTTCTGAACAGGCGACGTGAGAGGCACTCATTATGCTATGTTGTCCGCAACGTTGTCATCACGACCATTCTTGCATTTATTGTTTAGTTTGTCAGTTTTTCATTAAAAAAGTTAAAACCAGGTTTTATATTTACTATTCTTTCTTGCGTACACATAAATGTTTTAAAGTGTCTACATGTAATTTTTTGCATCACGCGCTTATACAGCTTTCGTAAAATAAGTCCCTAACCAACTTGCTCAATTCTTGTGAGACGAATGTATACGTTCGCTAAATTTGTGTTCATTTGTTTTTGAAACATGCAACGAAAGGTTTACTTCTCTTCTTTTAAAATCCTGGAAGATTGTCCTTCATTTGCGGCGCAAAATGAAGGGGTGAACATTAATCTGGAATTTGGTACGGAACACTAATACCTCCTTAAGTGACTCGTTCGCGAACTACGTGCTTGGAGCGGAATCACTCAAAGAATTGTCTCAGTCACGGACCGGATCTCATATCGAAATACGACCGTGACGCTCATCTCCCTCTAGTGAGACAGAAATGTATCATTGGTGGTTTCTGCGTAAGGAAATACTGCTCGCAGTCAATCAAGCGCGCTTCGTTAAAAACTGCTACGAAGGAACATAAAGAGTTACACAACTATTAGTGGGAGAAAGGTAGGAGCCCCTAGAGACTTGGAGGCTACACGCTAGGCTTAGGCTGCTTGAGATATTCAGAACTGGTGTGTTTCAGAGCGACACAGAGAATATTATCATGACGCCTCACTACATTTCTAGGTCTGACAGATGCGATAAAATAAGAGAAAGAGACTGCCGAACAGATATATACAAGAACTCGTTCTTTCCGCGAACAATAAGCGACCACAATAAAAACTGAGCTCCACTAAATACACTCCTGTGATACATGTCACCATTTCATCTCCAAAAACTTACACCTTTACACGGCTGGTAACCTAACACCCCCTGCCACACGCCCATGCGGTGGCTCGCAGGGTGTTAGGTAGATGCAGATGTAGAAGCGTCGATGTGCTTTAATATCGGCGGTATTGATTGGAATGTTGTTGGACATCGATTCCATTCTTTAGAAATTAAAAAATGGAGGTGACAACAAATACCGTGTTATCGCGAACACTTATAGAATTGAATATTCTCAATCTATTGCTTGCTTTTTTAGTTGGCATTTTCAAACAGTGTAATGGGCCAATTACGTCATTAAAATGGTACTATAATTCACACGATATAATACGTTCTTTAGCATCCATTTATTACCACAGTGTAAGGTAATATGATGGAAAACAGCAATGAAGATATAAAATTAGCCATGATATAAACCATTGAGATTATTAGACTCTAAGGTATTCGGGTTCTTCCCATTTGTGTTCATTCCAAAGGACAACCATTTCGTCGGGATTCCCGTCGGCATCTTCAGGTCCGTAAGGCTCTTCGGGTCACCCCGCGGGTTAAAAAACCTACCCCCCGGCCTGAAGCTTTTCGCTTATCGCTGGGACGGGTACGTAGTGGGAAAAGGGTAAAGGAATGGGAAGGGTTAGCGAAATACAGCCACTAGCAGGCCGACACCATGAGGCAGATTACCGTCAAAAGGACGACAATGGGCCCCCGCCTCCCCGTAGCTGTTGTAACGTAGTCCTCGTAGCTGTTGGGTGCCCCCAACAACGTTGGACGAGTCACCTCCAGTCTTGCTCGCGCGAAGACTTCCCACACATCTGTTGAGAACCGGCGAAGCCCATTGCCCAAATTCTTGGGAAAGGGCGTCCGCCGGCTCCCGTTATGGGTAGACGTCGTGTGGTCTGCCGGAGTACGTCATCGGATCAGGGCCCCACCAGGTGGTCAAATGGTCAAGTGACGGTCAAATCGGACCAATTATGGTCAAAATGTGAGTCCCTTCACCTCAATACTCCCCGTCTACCCATCTTCAGGTCCGTCAGCACTGCTAAAAAATTCCTTAGAAGCTGTTCTGTAGAACGTAAGGAATTCTACAGAAATTGACTCTTTTTCTTCAGAACTAGTTCCTTTTCTAAGGATCTGTGCGGAAAATTAGAGCCTGACTGTACAGAACATGTGTTCTGTAGAGTCCTTACAAGCTGTTCTGTAGAACGTCAGCAACTCCACGGAAATATGTGAGATTTCCGTTGACCCAGTTCCTTTTCTAAGAACCTATATGGAGAATCGTAGGGAATTCCACAGAACGTCCTAAGAAATTCTGCAGAGCGTCCTAAGGTTTCTGTAGAACATCCTAAGATATTCTGCAGAACGTCGTAGGGAATTCCGTAAAATGGCGTTTTAATACTTTAAGGAATATCTACAGAACCTTTTAAGAAATTCTGTAGAAGTATTTATAAGGAAACTATAGAGAATTTTTTAGCAGGGAGTTTATCTCCAATTATTAAGAAAGGGGAAGTGGGAAGGGGAAGGTGGGGGGATGAGGAGGAGGAGAAGTAAGGGATAGGGGATACAGAGGGCGCCCCACGCGTGCACTTAGAAGCACGCACGGACGTGCCAGCGAACAATCGATTCCGGAGACTAAGGGCGGTGCTCACAATGGGTGTCTCCCTCCCAAGAGCGGACGTATTCTCGCGCTCGCGTGTCCGCCATCGATTCGACAGGATGTGCTCCGGTTGATGCTCGATTCGAGGGATCGGAGATCGAAAGAGATCAATGAACCAACGCAGCGCAAGTTACTAAAACTTGACGTCGCGAGTGAATTGACTGCGAATTGGAGGGCGTAGACGAGAGACAAATAACATCAACCTCAGCCAGTTTGATTAACTTCAAGCAAGAACATTTACATAACAAACAAGTATTGCAATTGGAAACAAGCCCGTAGGCTAAAGACCGTCAAATTGGTCCATAGAAGACGATCGCAAGTCACCACTCCAACAGGTCCTTTCTCGTTCGCGGTCAGTTTCAAAAGAGGCCGGGGCCAGCGTTGAGACCGTTGAGACGATGCGGCTGGCGATTGAGGGGGAGTTAGCTGACCAACGCAGGAGTTGGGGGTGTACGGGAAATCCTTGTCGGGTCGTTGATTGTTGGAGGAAATGGCGCTAGCGTTGAGTCGGTCAGAAAAGAGAGCGCCACTATCACCTTCAGTATAAAAGTGAGTTGATTGTCTCATCGCGGACAGCAAACGCGAGACAGCGAATCGCGAGACCACAATGCGCGCGAGGGGATAGTCGCGAACCGCGTTTGCGAGTTTTTGGCGTTCGCGAGTGGTTTTTCTGGTGGAGTGGTTTTGCAGGGGGGGAGTGGGGAGATTTTGGCACACCAATCGGGTGACATAAGTGAGCTTTGACCGTGCATCTCGTGAGCAACGCAATAGTTTTGGTCCCCGCGCACGGTTGGTATCATTTGCCAATTGAACACGTGGCAAAGGAGACTCACTCGCTCGATACGAAATGACAACCATTATTTAATTAATCAACCATAAAGGATTGGTTCAACTCCAAACTATATTGCGTCACCTCCTACAAGCTTACACAAAACTATACTTTACCCCCCCCCAAACCGTATGGTTGAAATTAATGGGGTTTATAATCAAATTGGGAAGATTATCGATTAAAATGAGTGAAAACTTAAATAAAATAAATGAATTTTCATTTCGAATGATCAACTCGCCAAAGAAGGCTCAGACTACACTCCGATGGGACCTGAGCCTTATATCCCAATCGCACTCTCAACAGGGATAACAGAGATAAAGAGATGGGGCCTTGCCCGACACTCTGAGATCTGGCGGTATACACAGGGGCTCAGGCAAACCAAGCTCCTGATTGAAGGACCCAAACCTGGACTGGCAAGAAGACTTCTACTGTTAAACAGAAGTCAACTACGCACGATAGTGGGGTTCCTTACTGGACACTATGTGTTATGAGGCGCCTACATCTTTTGAAGCTGGTGGACTCCGCCAGATGTAGATGGTGCGAAGAAGAGGACGAAACGACATCTCACGTTCCCTGCGATTGTCCTGCTCTGATGAGGACTAGAATCAGGCACCTGGGGTCTCCTTTTGTGGAACCAGTCGAAGTCAGGGGCATCCCCATAGAGGACATGCTGGCCTTCAGCAAGGCCATTGGACTCTTTGGATGATACAGTAATCGTGGTTAGCACAAAGGACCAATAGGCCTAGGTGCCACAGGTTCTCCTAGGAGGAACTCCACTTTTAATCTTCATTTCGAATGAAATGAGTATGTTGTAGATAGTTTATTTATCCTGTGACATATGAGTATTTTACTGTTTGGTCAGGATTCAGCCAGTAACACCCCCCTGTCGTCCCTTTGCAAAATTTCGCCCCACCCCATCTAGATTAACTCCTCCCCCGTCATGGGGTGCAGCGCCTACTATAGGATGTACCGGTGGCCGAAAAGTACTGTTCGTCGGAGTCAGTATCCTGGATCCTTAAAAACGGAGGCCCCTTTTCACATACAGTGTTTCTATTTGCACCTCGGCGCAATTTCTACCCTACTTCATCCCGTTTCTCTATTCTCCTTTCTTCCCATTTCCCGCGTGCCCAACATCCTTCTCTCCATCACGGCCTCGAGCAAACCATCACCCCTCAGCACCACTCACGACCTCCAACTTTGCCTCATCCCAATCTGATGACGAAGTTTCCTTTCTTCGCACGCCATACGAGCGAAAAAAGAGTGAGATAAACAGCTGGTGCAAGGGAAGCTAGGTTAGAAGCCGTCAGAGATAGGCAACACACTGTACTACTGATTTACAAACTTTTCAGTACGATGGGGAAAAAATAAGAGAGATACATGGAGGATATGCAGCCGAACTGACGCACAATGGAACCAATACACCAGAAAAAGCGGCCAAACCCGTAAAAAAAATTAACATCCTACTCAACGGTGACACCTTTTCTACAGCGTCCATGAATGAACGAGGCGACCAAAAATATCAAAATTATTCCCACATCCACTTTATTTCAGAGGAGAACAGGCGGCTGAGTTGTGTGCATTATATTCCACTCGGTCAAACACATTCCGTACACACTATTTTCCTCAGTCGCCGTCGAATAATGGGAGTCTAGCAGATATTTCGACTTTTCCCAATGTTGAGGCATTTTGAAAGATCAATCCTGCTACTCATAATAGCCTCTGAATTAATAAAAGGTATATTTATTTTTTCATGATTATACGTGTTTTCAAAATAATCTGGATCTAAATGAAGGATAGTATAAAAAAAACCCAACGAGTCTCCGCTTTCTTATCGATGCCATCATGAAGACAAAATATTTTTTTTAAAGGTGCTTAAAAATAAACCGCGGGCACTAGCAGATGCGAGTTTGTCAGCTGTTTCTGTGAAGAATGCTCGCTTGGCAGAGGGCGGCTCTCTGAAAGTTAAAACTTGTTTACCTGCGCATGCGGGTTAAAAACTAAATTCTGTTGAGTTATTTACTAACAAACTAGTGCTTCTGAAAATTTGCAATATGTCTATTGCGACAACACACCGAGAATTATATTAAATTTTATGTCAAAATTCAGGAGGTTGGGCCGCATAATATGCAAATGCTGATCTGTATATTGAACAACTGATTGACAGCAGAAATCGGACAGCTAATTGAGAAAGATTTGTCAGATTTCGCTGGGTGTGAGATCTGGTCATTCCTAAGTGTTCAACTCGCTTTTCATATCGAGCTAATAGTAAAATGGATATGTTAAGTTACATCCTTCTTCACAATTTATTTACTGTAGCATGAAAGAGTGCCGGAGAGTTGAACTGAGGTAGTCCGAGCGAGATAATTCCCTAATCATAAAAGAGACCATATTCGAACTGTATGTTTTAATTTCACCAGCTGTAAGACACATCAATTAAATATTGCATTATAAATCGTGCAATTATATAGTTTTCCACGACAGAAATTGTAAGTAATTAAATGAAAAATTCTCAATAAGTCGTTAACTTGACTCATTTTTTTCACGCGGTACGTTTGAAACTCCATCAAAACGGAAGGTTTGTTGTGATTCCGAAGAATTTACTGCATTGACAGTACGATTAATTTTCAAATACAGTTGAGGAAACATATAAACTACACGCTGTTGATTTTTTGACGATATTTAAGTATAGAGAATACTTCATTTTTAATATAAAGTCTCTCAGGAGTACATACATGTACCATTTCCCATGTAAATGGGCTGGTATTTTATGGCAAATATCTCGGAAAGTAATGAGGTAAGGGGTTGGATTTTTGATGTCATTAGAAGGGTGATATATTTTTCTTAAAAATGAGACCAAATTCATTGGTTTATAAATAAAATGATATTTTGCTCAAACTACTTAAGCAGCACAACAGACTGATTATTGTCGGACCGGATGCGTTCTGTGACGACATTATCCGGAGAACGTCCATTTTGGCGCGAAAGCGGTCCTTTGAAAAGCACCCTTCACTTTTAACCACAATACGTGTAGCCATAATAACTCACTAATTAATTTTGAAATGCAAAAATGGGATGTATAATGAAAAATGGACGGTTTAACCGAAAACATAATGATCCTAGGAATTAATTCAATACTTTTAAATTTTTAAAAATGATTTGTTTGAACTTTAAACATTGGAAATGGAATTCAGCATGACAGAATTACTTACATTAACTCCTATCTCTGAAAACACAGATTAACTTGAATCGTTGCCCAATAGAAATGAGCGTATATTATGCTTAAGATCTCTACGCCTTGCAGCAGTCCTTGATTCGTTACGTGTGTTCACAGCTGAGCATATGACGTTTATAATTGCATTGCTTTAGGCGCGAGTTTAATGAATATTTTTTTATTTTTTAACATTTGAAAATCATTTTTTTGCGACCAAATTCAAGAGTTTTCCTTTTCTTTGGTGTTCCACATTATCTATAATAGTAAATATACCTATATTCATAATAATTCGCATTCATAAAAATTACTATGGCTTAGCAAATTCTTTTAACATTTTTGCGCATTGGAGGAATGGTATGTTTATTAATACGTAGGTAGCCCATTGTTTTTAAGACTGGTCCTCATTACTTAATTATAATGCAATAAGATTTTTACGAGTTTCATGACAAAAGTCGACAGGAAATGTAAAAAGGAACTACTCTAGTATTTTCTAATGACAAAAGATCTTACTTGCCCCAAAAATTGTGCATGACTGGACACGAAGTGGGTATAAAAGTTTACGCTATTACTGTGACCTATTGCGGCGAATGAATGTAATTTTTCTGAACTGGTCCCCAACATTAATTTACGAGGATTTGGTCTAAAAACACAACTCATAAAATGAATGAGTAACATTTTTGGAATCAAATGCACTACAGTTACTACAACGGAATACAAAAAGTGGAAAACAGCGGATAAGATGGATAATTTAAATGCATTAAATCAATTTCCTCTTGATTAGGGAATAATTAGAAGATATATTGGAAAAATTTTACTATTTTATTAAATGTAACTTTAATTAATATTTAACAATTTTCATTCTAACTCAATCAAAGAATAGCTTGATAAAAACACAAAAAACGCAATAGGATGTCCTCAATGAGCGATGCATGAGAACAATTACGTTTATCGCATAAAAGAATGAAAGTAACATCGAATTAATTAATTAACACAGAAAATCTTCAAAATAAAGTAATTACATACTACTTTTTTATATTTAAAAGTTATAAATAAATATCAGAGAATAAAAATAGTTTCACTCTGCAGAGACCAGTTTACGAATGGATGGCAATGCATGAATGATGCAATAATGAAGATATATCTGCAATATGGACAATGATAGAAATATGGAATATAATAAGCATCCTCCATGAGGTCCACTAATCCGTTTAGGATTAAATATTGAAATCATTTGATCAGCGCCGCGAAAACCCGCGAACTAACGTCTAGGATTAGTTCAAAACATTAGGCTGCAATAATAAAGCACACAAGGTAAATATTACATGTTGCTATTGAATTAACTACTGAGTTTGATAAAGCTTATAGTTACGTTGCTACGGTTATCAACATATCTATTGTTGTTTTAGATAAGGATAAAATGAAAACTTGCAGCTTTCAGTGGGAGAATGTCGTGATAATCAAGACAACATTTGTGATTTCCACAATTTATTCATAACTTTCGACCGGATTCGGCTGTCATGCCATCATCAGGTGGCATCTGATCATGGCGTGACAGCCGAAACCGGTCGAAAGTTATGAATAAATTGTAGAAGTCACAAATGTTGTCTTGATTATCAAGAGATAAGGATGTCGCCATTAAGACTCTCGAATGCCTCATTCTTGAGTTACTGGAAAGATTTCTCAGAAAGTTATCACGAGTAAGATTACTATTGTTCAGTCAATTACTTTGCTAATAATGCAAATATTGTATGTGTTGTTTAGTTTATTGTCTGACGACCCGTTCTCTGGAAGAGAATGGCATCTTTAAATACATTCGAAATGGGAAAGTCTAGTCACCAACGAAGGCACATGGTGCTCGTGTGTTCCGTTCTGGTAGAGGTCTACTATTTGGAACGTTGAAAGTAAGTAAGCCCTTTCGGGTTCACGGATGTGAATAGAAGCAGTATCTGGTCCTCGAAGATGCAAATTCCGATTCTTAAAGGCTCCTATCCTTAAAAGAATCGCTTGTACGAGTAGATATCCATACCCTTGGTTACAATTAATGGACCTTAGATAGTTTTGGAAAACACACGTTACCGGTAAAACTAGTTTTGCTGTCTTCACCTTAACTTCCAGTGGTCTTAAGAAAATTCTCCACTGGTACTAGAATCCCAAATGCATTCTCCACCGTACACCAAGCCATGCGTACGGTAGAGAATGCGTTTGGGATATCCAAGGGTAAAAAAATCCATTTTAGGCATAGACGAAGCTTCTAGAAAACCGGCGTTACTGTTTTTTCATATCCGCCAACATCGATGCGTAATCGCTCGGAGTACAACGGAGAATATACGTATTTATTTGAAGTAAATAGAGCCAGTTTTTCGGGCATTTTATCCGCACATGTTTGCCGTCAATGAGTCTGATGCAGTTTGGAAACTGCCACTTTTCATAACATCCTACAATATTTTCATCCCAAACTCTTGAGGGCTGGGGAAGTTAAATAGGCTGCAGTCTCCACCGTACGGCTGAACACACCTCAGTCGTTATACGAATAACAGTTGAATAGTCAATATGATAGTTACAGCCAGTTGTTTTGAAATGATCTCGTAGATGTACCTCACATGAGAAAAAAACTGCCTCGTCGTCAACCGTTCGCTCGGAGTTCGCGCGAGCAGTTCGCTCGGGCAGTTCGCTTTGGTGTGTTCGCTGGATCGTTCGCCGTAGGATCGCGTTCGCGCTCGCGCTCGTGTTCGCATCGCCTTGATGTGTGGAGACCTAACAGTTGTGTAACACTAAATGTTCGTTCGTAGTAGTTTTTAACCAAGCGCGCTGCTTTTCTTTGTATTTTGTTAATTTTTGTGGTTAAATCTTTATGACCAGGGTCCCAAATGCTCGCGGCGTATTAGAGGTGTGGCCTATCCAGAGCGAAGTAGCATCTCTCTTTGACTTTTTCATCTGAGGACCTTCCTATTATACTCTTAACAAAACCTTGTTTCTTTAATGCTGTGCCGCATATGTTCTGTATGTGTGATATCCACGATATATCAGATGTTAAGGTAATTCCAAGATATTTTACTGTATCGTAAGATTTTATGTTTACTCCACCCACAGTGGGACTTATTATTATTTTCCTTATGGCCTAAGCGCAAATTCATCCAAAATTAATGATCGGTTCTCGTTCATGCCATCCTACTTCAAAACTTAGTCTGGCTGTTTAGGTGTAATCCCCACGTGTAATCCCCGCTTTACGTGTAATCCCCACGATATATCAGATGCTAATTTTTTTAAACTGTATTTGGAGATTTTATTTTTACTCCACCCACGGTGTAGGTGTACATGATGTACGTATGACAACTCCACTATCTCTGTAGCTGCGAGCGAGCTGTAATTTCAGAGCTTGTGACGCCCGTATGCTCAAATGATTCTTCTGGATTGGCGCTCGTGTTCGTCGCCATTATCCACTACCCCTCTCTTCATTGTGTCTCATAAGGATACTCATTTGCGTCCTCAACATTCAAGAGCCTCGACCAGTCCTCCATCATGTTACAGTCTCCTCGCACGTTTAAAAGCATTACTTGATGCCCATGGCACTCGAATGCGGGAGAATTTCGCGAACAAACGCATTTCAAGGGTTTCTATTCCCCGCGCTAACACTACGCTCCGGATGGATCCCCTGGGGACTGCTCAGTGGCTGGCCAGGTGGTGGGGCCTTTTTTAATGCGGCCATCTCAGGGTCGGAGGGGTACAAGAGGAAGGATTTGTAAGGAGTGGGTAGAGGGAGACGAGACGCCGCGGTTGTTCGGCCACTGTCCCAGGGTTTATACAATCCTCAGAAAGGTCAGCGGTCAGTCAAGCGTGAGCGAGGCTTCCCCGAATGGCCCAGGGTGGCCAGCTCGCGTTCCACGAGTTGGAAAGGGCACCGGAAGAGTGCAGTTGGGCTCGAGATGTCTGGGCTGAGCTGGGAAACTGCGTGAGCTCCCCTAGCCGAGAACGTGGGTTCGAATCCCTCTTTCACGACGCAGCTAATTCATTTCATTTAATGCTTCATTGTTAAGAAACTGCACTTAAGAATGTCTGCATGATGTGAGAACCAAGGCTTTCGCGGTGCTCTACGTTCAACTCCTTCATTTTTCGGGATATACCGCGTATTTTTGTTGTAAGTGACAACCGTTTCGCTGACGTGTTTCACCTGTCAGCCGTATCCTAGCACGCCTGGACTCCGGGACATGACGCAAAATTTGACGAGGCTGAAGTAATAGTGAGAGAGAGAGAGAGAGAGAGCAGATATTACCCTAGGCTAATTAGAGAACCGATCAAGATAGCACGGAGGGACAACTTCAAGAGAGACAGAGGATACCACCTGGACGATACTTGGAAGAGAATCCTGAAAAGGACCAATGAGAGAGCAGAACCAAAAATTGGCGGGAAATAGGTCCTACATTATGAGGGCCAAACTTATGAACCGGCATCTTCGACATGAAATCGCTGACAGTAGTGTCACCGAAATTCTTGTCACTTACAACAAAAATAAGCGTTAGATCCCGAAAAATGAAGGAGTACAATGTCTGCATGTCATTTCATATTAGTAAAAACTTGTTCTATAAATCTCAGCTTATATTTCGGTCGCTTGGTAATATTATAACACGGAATTCTATGGTGTATCCATTGGTCATTTCATTTTAAGAAACGAGCAAGATCTCGCACGATATCAAATAATAAGCGAACTCTGTCGTTGCGATTTCCGAATACATGTCGGTTACAAAAGTCACCGACCTAAATGAGCAAACTTACAAGTTAGAGAAGTATACCAAGAACCCGAACGTATTCTTAGTACTATTGGGACTAACTAGTGGAAAATGACGTGAAGAACGTATCAATCAAAAAATAATTCCAGTCAGTAGTATCACCGTCATAAAAAATTCACAGCTATGGTAAAATAATTATCTTCAATTAATAAAGCAATCTCTAAAAAAATCAGCGGACTAAACGGCAACGGGATTATTGGGACAAAACTGAGGTACCCACTAGTAAGGCGAATAGTAGCGAGAATTCTTCACATGATATGCATTATCAAGTGCTGCAAATAGACGTAATCAATATTTTCATTCAAGCACATTAATTTTTAACCTTTGAATAGTAATTCATGCCGCAAAGCCATGATGCAAACCAAAGTTAGATATCTGGTTCGATACAAATGAAAAATATAATAAAAAATTTAAAAAGTAACTTTTAAAAATAATATAAAATAAAAATAAATGAGAAGAAGAATTGGTTTGTTTAAATGAAATGTACCACCACTTTTTCGTGTTCGGCGGTAACTTAATGATGCCGCCCTTGATTGAGTCAATCGTAAAAAAATATTTTATATAATTTCAGCTCTATGAGGCATAGTGATATGCCAAGTTACTATAGACACCACTCTGTTTCAGCTTCGTTCAGCAGTACTAATAAAAACGAATTACTAATTTGTAAAGCCTTGGGATGATTTGAAAATTTTCCATTTAGTCACATTATAAGAACTAAATTAAGCATTATGAATTAGTTATATGATTGGTCGATAAACCCCGTTTGGCGTAAACTGATGGGCAATACAGTTGCGAAAAAAGTACTTCATCACCACCTAAAAATTATGATTATTTTTTTCCCCTTAGCTATAAATCATGCGTGAATAATGACCGCCACTCGCAAAAAAGATCGCCATGACTGAGCATGAAGAAACCGTCTATTCGTCAATATCCGCAGTTACAATTTGTTTCTCACTTCAAGAGAAAAGCCGAAATTTTCATAAATGAATTGAAGTATATCATTTAAAAGGATTTTTGCCATCAAATGATATGGTGGTGCAGTGGTAGGTTATAGTATTTCACCCAAAGGATTAAAATAATCTAATTTAGAGGGACTCTGAGGATATGGCCAGATAAACCAACCAACATCGTCACTCACGTAGTCTTATTATAGGTTAAATTCAACAGTTTGAAGCAAGATACGGTGAAATAGCATCTTGTAATGCCTAATGACTGATATTGTTCTATTCACTCCATTTACTTTGTACAGCAGGTGTTTCAGCTGTCACACTCCAGGTAAAATTGCTGACGTTTATAGTACCTGGTAATGACAGCATGACGGCGGAAAAAAATTACGAAGTTAATGAAGTGGACAGTGCACCAAGAATGGTGGACTGCAGCCGTGTGTTGTACTCTGTCGCCTGGTAACTCCTGCACGTCCCCTTAACTCTTTGGTTTCATTTCCCATTGTGACTGGTCCCTCAGTCTCGGGTCATTCCCCCTTCCACTATGCGCTTTTTACTCCCTCGCTGCGTTTCCAGATTGTGGTCCATCCATTTTGACCTTCTAGTCCTTATTTTGTTGAACAGGGGTTCATCTTCATCCATTCTTCTTTGCTCTTCCTCGTTCCTGTACATATCCGTCCATTTGATTTTCAGAATTCACCTCTAACAACAAGTTCCGAAAGCCTCTATTCCTCTATATTCCATCTTTCTAATGGTCCATGTCTTCGAGCCACATTATGCCCACGCTTCACAGGAATATCCTCTGGCACTTCTTCCTTAAAATAATATCAATGAATACACTTGATTTTGCCACAATTTTTATTTTTCCTCCAATACCTAGGTTTCGACACTCAGGTCATCATCAGGTGACTAGATGATCTAGGTGACTAGGTGACTAGGTGACTAGGAGGTGACAGATGATGACCTGAGTGCCGAAACCTAGGTAGTGGAGGAAAAATAAAAATTGTGGGAAAATCAAGGTATATTCATTGATATTATAATGAATCGTTTCCACCAAGTAACGGCCGAAAACACCGACTCTTCCTTATAAGTTATGCTGTTTATTAAATGCGACAACATATACATCAGAAATGCTTTCTTGCCTTAAGCTTGATGTCTGTCGATCTTTTTCCTCTCATTTCATGTAGCTTTCAAAACTGTTGAAGAATTCTTCTACAGCTACATAATACCCTGCGATCCGCCGTTTGGGCATGTAGCAGGGAGTGTTAGGACACCATCCGTGTAAAGATGTCAGGGATAAGGTTTTGGGAGGTGAGATGGTGACGTGTTTTATGGGAGTGCACTGAGTGGAGCCCAGTTTTTACTATGGTCACTTATGCGCATGGAAAGAACGGATTTTTGTACCTATCTGTTTGGCAATATATCTCCCTTATTTAATTCATCTGTCGGACCTAGAGACGTAGTGTGGCGTCAAAATGATACTCTCTATGTCGCTCTGAAAATTATCAGTTCTGAATTTCTCAAGCAACCTAAGCCTAGCGTGCAGCCTCCGAGTCTCTTGAGGCTCCCGACCTAATCCATCTAAAAGCTGTGAAACACAATATGTTGGCTCGTAGCAGTTTTTGATGAAGCGCGCAGATTTCCTTTGTATTTGTTTAATAATTAATTATTATACTTATCGAATGCTTTCTTGAAATCGACGAATATCGCGCCACCTTGTTTTTTGATTCACCTGATTTTAGGATGCCTTGAAGGAAAGGCGCAAGCTGTGCTTCGCAGGATCTACCCTTACGGAAGCCGTACTGACTGCCATATAAGAAGTGCCGATATATAGGAAGGTCATGATTATGGAGGCTGTAAGGGTTACATGCCCATCTATAGCAGAAATTGACGGAATATGCAAAGCCATCAGCTTTCATATTGGCTGTAGACTGTTGGTTTAGTTAAAACTATTTATTGACAACTCAAAAAATTTATTCCGACCAGTATCAAAGAATTTAGTTCCAAATTCCTTTCCCTCCATTATAAGTTTTGATTTTATTTTGTTCAAACATTACTGTGCAAAATAAATTCAACAAGCGCACTGATTGGCGGGCCACCATCATGCACATCACAAGGGGAACATCTGTCTTCCATGCATTTGTCGATTCTGCGCTCCTATTGGCTTCCCTCTGTCAACTACGTAATTCACGAAACACTCATGAAACCTCAATGATTAGAGGCTCGCATCTTTGTCGCGACAATTATGTGCATTGCACCTGAATTTCATGACGTTGTGACACTATTCAAACGAAATATAGGTTAAATCTTTTACGAAAGTTTGATGTAGACTATGTTTTCCCCAAGGTAGAAAATATTTTGCTAGAGCCAAACTATCATGGTAGGTAACGATCACAGGAATAAGATTAAGGAAATAGACTGTAGAACCGATAGATTTTAGATGTCATTTTTCCCACGCACAATAAGGGACCATAATAGTTGTGATAGATCAGTTCTAGGATACTGACTAGGTTAAATAGGTTTTTTCAGCAGTGCTAAATATCTTAACACGAATTGTAGATACTAACCTCGCATGCAATCGCCAGCATGTTATAGTCCTGCATGTCTTAGTACCTTGTAGGGTATTTGTCGCATTAATGATACTAACCAGTAGTTATATCTTGAGTAGTATGCTGTATGGTAGCATGGTCTTATTCGTATCACTCTCCTAGTTTGTGGTCTGACTGCGTACCGTTGCCCTGACTGCTTTTGGCCTGCGCCTGGCATTCGGGGGAACGCGCGCGGTTCTGATTGAACTGGGATGAATGCTGCATGCCTGGTGTGGAATCACCCCGTGCCACACACCCTAGTGGTGGTTTGCACGGTATTTCGTACATATAGATTTAGATGAAATGAGTTTGCTTGCACTTGGGACTTCTGCTGGAGTTGGTTCAAGCATGGCATTCCAAAGTAACCGTTAACTCTCGTCTACCAGCATCTACGCGTATTCTTTGGCAGCCGATCGTAGAACAGCTCAGAGAGCACCATTGAGAGGCGATGACGGGTGAGGCGTCCAGATCCGCGGGAAATGGACTTCGCAGCGATGCGAGACAACTGCTTCGTGAGAACGCCAGAGACGCAGTGGATTAACGAAAGGACGTTCATGTAGTAGAGCCTTCTTTTCTTTTCATCCCTTGGTTCCACGCATACTGGGGCTGGAGCGCGACGGAGCGGAAGACGAGAGCACGTCCTCCCCGCCGTTACGTTCGGCCCCACTCTTCGACGCCCCCATGCATCGCCATCCGCGCGCACCACGAGAGAGAGGGGGAGCCCGCACCACTCGACTGAGGGAGGGCCGGTGTCGGGCGACCAGGTGCTCGGCGGGGCCCGTTGCGATGCGTGGCGATCACCCGCGCGATATCGCAGATCGCAGTGGGCGTGCCCCGCCGTAGTACGTACACACATGCGTGGACGAGTCTACCTCTCGTGGACTCAGCTCCAGTTGGACGCCGTCCGCCGTGGGAACGAACAAGAGTCCATCATCGACGCCCGCATCTGTCCCTGGCGTCGCTCTCCCTGAGCACGCGAAGTGCCCTCCTTCGTGCCTCGCCTTCAAAGTCGTCCTCCATCTCTCTCGTTAATTAAAGGAGGCTGTGATCGCGGGCCTCTGAGGGCACATTTGAATCATTTCCGAACAAAAAAATCCTTGGGCCACTCTTCGCTAAGGGGTACTTTAAGTTAGTGATAGCGAGATAGTTCCCTAATCATAACCCTGCTAAAAATTCCTTAGAAGCTGTTCTGTAGGACGTAAGTAACTCTTAAGATATTAACTCTTTCTCTTCGGAACTAGTTCCTTTTCTAAGGATCTGTACGGAACATGAGTGCCTGACTCTACAGGACTTCCTAAGGAATTCCGCAGAACGCCGCAGGGAATTCCTCAAAATGACATTTCAATACTTTAAGGATGGTCTACAGAACTTTTTAAGAAATTCTGTAGAAGTATTTATAAGGAAACTATAAGGAATTTTCTAGCAGGGAATAGAGACCATATTTGAATTATGCGTTTTAATTTCAACAGCTGTGAGACACACGAATTAAATATTGCATTATTAATGGTACAATAATATAGTTTTACATGACTGAAATTGTTAGAAAATAAATGAAATTATCTAAATTAGTCCTAAACTTGACTCATTTTCTTCATGCTGTTAGTTTTGTTACGGAATATAAGTGTTAGAAATACCTCATTTGGTAAATAATGTCTCTCTGGAGTGCATACACGTACAATTTCCCACGTGAAAAGGCTGGTATTTTTTGCCAAATAACTGCAAAATTAATGTGATAAATGGTTGAATTTTTGGAGTCAATGGAAGGGTGATATACTTTTCTTTCAAATGAAACCAAATTCGTTGATTTATAGGTAAAATGATATTTTGCTCAAACTACCTTAAGCGACATAATTTCCCCTGGAATTCACTGACATTGGTACCATTTTAAAGAGAAATACCTTAACCTTTTAAATACACCAAAATATCTGCCACTTATCTCACTGCTTTTCGAGATAATTGCCGACAAATACCAACCATTTTACATTTGCACTCATGGTAGGCACTCCGCAGAGACTCTTCAGCAATTCCCTAGATTTCATAAAGAATTTTATAATTGGTACCTTGCATACATGCGGAAAGTCTCGCAGAATCGCAAACAAAACTTCAAATGAGAGAGCTGTTGGTAATAAATGAAATAGAATATAGCTTGTATACGTTCCACACTGTTTCATTATTACCGAATATAGTTTACACAAAATCATTTCATTCCGTCTTGATGATGATCTGTCGAAACTATTGCCTTTAGTACGTTTCACTTTCCAACAAATTTAAGCCTCAAAATGTAACTTGTGTATAGAACTTTTTCCTCTTCGGCGTGACAATATGAGTCAAATGAAATATGCATGCGTATTTTGCTAATTACTGGGAATTTCAGTAATATTGAGTAAATTTTGGCGCCATTGGTGATAAAACATTTTCTTCATGCTTCTTACATCTGATAGAATTAAAAAAAAATAAAATTCCTATCGAGTGTGTATCTTGTGTTTTGACGCCAATGTCGGATTCTCCCCGAATATTTCCTCTCGGGAAGTTACGGACAGCGCCCGCAGAAACGGTGGCGACGCGCCCAACTCGATACACTGCCCTCCGTCCCATTCGGAATGACCGTCGCTCGGACAAGAGTTTCTCGTCACTTGCACTTCCATCCGCTTGAATTCCGACTCAGCGTAGCCACGCAGTTAAATGATTTAACTGTCACTTTATTCGTATTCTGGCAACTTGAATAAACACTCGTCGTTCCACATCTGATACGAACAACAAAAAATTACTTCTCCACACACTATTTTATTCTCTGTACGAAATCGAAAATTACGCGAAGAAATCAAAATGACTCAGCGACTGTTTTACACAGTTTTTTTATTAGACCAGACGACCGGTATTTATCGCATTAGCGGACATCTTCAGTTACACGTTTTCAGTTCGGTTCAGAATACGCGCAACTTTGTGAAGTGCGGGCGAGGGAAGCGAAATGAAGAGTGAGGGCAAGCGGAAAGCACGAGGTGATGTAGTGTTGTGGGGTGAGGAGGGGGAGGAGGTGGGGGTGTTGGGAGGGGAAGTAAGTTGTGGAGGGGGAGGAGCGCGGGAAAAGGGATGGAAAAGGGGGGGGGGGGGCTTAGGTGGACGTTGAGCTAAGAATGGGGGCTCATGGCAGAGGGTGGGGGATGGGACGTAATTCAGAGGAAGGGTATTCTAACAAAGTAAGATGAATGGGGAAGGGTTTAGGTTTGATACATTGGAACATCCAAAGGCTGTCCAGCAGCTGGGCACTTGAAAATTCCCTGATTTTCCAGGTTTTCCAGACATAATTTTTATTTTTCCAGAGGAAATATTGATGTTTTATCTTTTATTATCAGATAAAGCTCGGTATGTTTTTTGAGTGATTAAACGTAAGGATTATTTTTAAACTTGCATAATTGGAGGAAAATTAACATAAAACTTTAAAATAATTTGAGAGAAAGTCACATCACCACCCTTTCTTAGATTTTAACATTGTCATGCTGGTACTCAAGGAACAAGGTTATATTACAGCCAGACTTGGCTATGAATAGCATTGATATAAAATGATCAACAACTTAAAAAACTGAAGGAATTGACTTTTTTCCTTATTTTGCTAAATGCGACAACGCAAGGGAAGTTTGACTTCGCAACTTGCCGATAAAGGCGCGTCCTTTACGCCACTGATTTACAGACTATGACCAATAAAAACACAATGTACCGATACAGAAAACATTGTACCTACTTTCGGTGATTATAAGAATGCAAAATGCGACAATGCAAGGGAAATTTGACTAAGCAACTTGCCGAAAAAGGCACATTGCTTCCGTTGCTGTTTGATGTATATTGACACAACAGAAAATTCCAGAATCAATTCCATATTTCCCAGATATTTCCAGTGAAAATAAAATTCCCTGAGATTTCCCGGTCTTCCCGGTTTTCAGAGTGTTGGACACCCTGTAACGGTTACTTTGGAATGCCATGCCATGCAACCGACTCCAGCAGAAGTTCCAAGTGCAAGCGAACGCATTTGAATGGCATCACAGCGTCATGAAATTCGGGCGCAATATATATACGTAACTGTCGCGACAAAGATGCGAGCCTCTAATTGAGGTTTCATGAGTGTTTCATGAATTGCGTAGTTGACGTAGAGAAGCCAATAGGAGAGCAGAATCGACAAATGCGTGGAAGACAGATGCGCCCCTAGTAATGTGCATGATAGTGACCCGCCAATCAGTGCGTTTGTTGCATGTTGATTGTTTACTTTGCACAGTAATGGTAAACAAAATAAAATCAAAACTTGTGATGGAGGGAAAGGAATTTGAATTGAAATTCATTGATACTTGTCGGAATAAAATATTTTGAGTTGGCAATAAATTGTTTTAAATTAACCAGCAGTCTACGGCCAATATGAGAGCTGATGGCTTTTCATATTCCGTCAATTTCTGCTATAGGTGGGCATGTTACCCTGTACTTGTGAGGAAACAAATCAAGATTATTGACGCGTGAAAAAATTGAGAAAACTGATGCTATCTTAGAAGTCTTCCTATTTTGATCGTAAAACTATTCTACAGTTATGATGAGATGCTTTATTAAGCGACAATTATATAGAAAACATTGTGCCTACTATCGATGATTACAGGAATGCAAAATGCGACAATGCAGGGGAAATTTCGCTTAGCAACTTGCCGAAAAAAGGCACACTGCTTCCGTTACTGTTTGATGTATATTGGCACCACAGAAAATTCCAGTCAATTCGATATTTCCCTGAGATTTCCCCGATATTTCCAGAGAAAATAAAATTCCCTGAGTTTTCCCGGTCTTCCTAGTTTTCCAGAGTGCTGGACACCCTGACTCAAGAGTGGGTAATAGTTCTCGAAGATATCATATTTCAACATGCATCCGTCTTTCAGATGTTTCCCTATATCTCTCTGTTCTAATGAGTCCATCCTCCTCGCTTTTTTCGCAAGGTGGAGAATCTCAGGGACTAAGTCACAATTATAATCACACCCTCATTAGTGTATCGCGAAGTGGTATTTGTCAATTTACCAATTCCGCAACTGTCTCTAAAGATATTCATCTCTCGAGATGATCGATCGTCCAGTCTGCCCCACGTACGCACATGGCCTCTCAAGCACCACATTTCAGGTGGTCCGAGCGAGATAGTTCCCTAGTGATAATGGAGACCATATTCGAATTATACGTTTAACTTTCAACAGCTGTAAGACTCATCAATTAAACATTGCATTATTAGCGGTGCAATAATATAGTTTTATATGACAGAAATGGTAAGTAACTAAATAAAAATATCAGCATAAGTCTTCAATTTGATTCATTTTTTTCGCGCGGTGCGTATGAAACTCCTTCAAAACGGAGGGGTTCTCGTGATACCCAAGAACTTATTCCGGTGACAATATGATAAATTATCAAACATAGTTGAGAAAACATACAAACTGCACGGTATTAGTTTTTTTACGACATCTAAGTGTTATAAATTCCTCATTTTGTAAATAATGTCTCTCTGGAGTGCATGCACGTACCATTTCCCATGTAAAAGGGCTGGTATTTTTTGCCAAATAACTGCAAAAGTAATGTGGTAAGGGGTTGAATTTTTGGTGTGATTGGAAGGGTGAGATATTTTTCTATAAAATGAGACCAAATTTATTGTTTTCTAGGTAAAATGATATTTCGCTCAAACTAACTCAAGTTTATATACACCACATTTTTATTCATTTTCTATTTTGTCCTTTGTTTAATCTGATATTGTCTTGACTTTATGTTTAATTTTATTTAATATATATGAATAAGTGCTGGAAATCCAAAATCATAATTAACGACTGAAAGATAGCCAACTTTCAACCAATTATCAAAACAGGGATCAAAGATCCAACAGCGAAAACAATTGAGGTGTTACCTTGCTAAACTCTTCTCACAAAATATACACTAGAATTATAACAAAGAAGGAAAAGCATAGCAGAATGCATACTACCAGGTCTAACTGGTCGTAGAAAAAGTAGGTATTGTACTGACAGCATATAGTCAAGGAAATCATTAAGAAACACAAAGAATTCAGTAAAGAAACTTATGTTTTTTATAGATTATACAAAAGCTTTCGACAGATTCAAGGGAAGTGTACTATGTAGAATGCTTTAAAACAGAGAGGATTTCAATCGCATAAAATTGAAATATTAAAAAGTAGGAACAACCAATTACAAGAAACCACAGCCGACATTGAAAAGAAAAGCAATTATTTCAGTTACCTTAGAACTTAGGCAAGGATGCAGTATGTCGCCTACGATTTTCAATCTATGCATTGATGAAATTTTAAAACGCATGAAGAAAAAATAAATACTACACTCAGCCCTATTTCTGACGATACCTATACGTTAAAGATTCTTCATTTTTAAATAAAGCCTCTCTTAATTGAGCACCATAACCCATTGGAAATCGTTTCTATTTTTCGGCAAATATCTCAAACATCAAAATGGCAAGTGGCTTATATTTAGGTGTATTTGGAGTTATTTGTCTGAAGCACGAGGCCAAATTCGGTGAACGACAGATGATATCTCTCTCAAACTAACTCAGTAGTCTTCTCGTTTAATGAATTGGACGCTGAAGAATTTCCATTGTTGGAAAGATTATGGGTCTTGGATTCTTGGGCGTCGATGTGTAGTAACTCGGAACAATGCATTCCTCTCCGACGCAAGGTCTTAGACGACATCGGTGGCGGCATTTTCTAGAGAAAGTGGCGCGCTTCCCTTTTCGAGCAGTCCATTAAGCCTGAATCACACGATACTTGACCTTGTACAAGTCCGAGGATTCTAGCTAGCTTACTAGGACTTGTGCAAGAACAAGTATCGTGTGATACAGACCGAGCATACTGTAAATCCTGCATGATCGCTAGCATACCAGCTGGTATTCCTATTTTCGTAGAACTAGTACTTTCGTACTAGTTTGATACTTGCTCCGAGTAGGACCTAGTAGCCGCCAACCAATCACCTTAACTCATTGCGATGCGGTCGTCAATTTTTGATGTCAGCGCCTCCATAGTCCCTCGTGATAATTACAATTTTCCGTGATCAAATAAACAACTCAAATCTCACAACAAGACATAATGGCTCGGGTGCCTGAGGCAGTTGAGGTTGAGGAGCTGCAGCGGCTAAAAGCCGTCGTCTTCGTTCGAAATCATCCATTTCGCTCGTCAAACTCCTTCCGCGACTGTACTTTATTGTGATCCCAAAGAATTTACTGCGCTGACAATATGATTAATTTTTAAAAATAGTTGAGGAAACACACAAACTACACACTGTTGATTTTTTGACGAGATCTCCTCCGCGACTGTAAAGATCTATTAAACAGACCTTGTGTAAGTTCAAGTACCGTGTGATAGCTCCTAGGAAGGTTTCAAGCATGCTGGGTTTCGTGCTGGAAATCCAGTACTCGCTAGCGTCCTCGGACTTGTACAAGGTCAATAATCGTGTGATTCAGGCTCAAGGTTTTCCGTGAGCCCGTCCAATAGTCGGTCTGCGGTAGTCGTTGCGCCGCGCCTCCCAACCCTCGTTTGTTTTTTCCTCTCCGGCGCCTCGGCGTCGCAGCGGCGCCACCGTCAGGTCCTCCTCGCGAGCCGACCGGACCAGGTGGACCGTGGGAGGCCTCACCTTCGCCAAAACAGAGAGTGGCAGAGTGAATAAGGCCGATTTTCAGCTGAAGTGCACGCGGTCAAGTTCAACGGAAATGGAAATTAACGTAGTACGACGACATAGTTCTTAACCATAATAGGGACAATATTCGATATATACGTTTTAATTTCACCAGCTGTGAGACACAATAATTAAGCATTGCAGTATTAGTGATCCAATAACATAGTTTTATATGACAGAAATTGTAAGTAATCAAAAGAAAATATCCAAATAAATCTTTAAATTGACTCATTTTTTTCACGCGGTACGTTTAAAATTCCAACAAAATGGAAGGTTTTTTGTGATCTCGAAGAATTTACTGCTGTGACAATACGATTAATTTTCAAAAATAGTTGAGAATACACACAAACTACACACTGTTGATTTTTTGACGAGATCTAAGTGTAGGAAATACCTCATTTTGTAAATAAAGTCTCTCTGGAGTGCATACACGTACCATTTCCCATGTAAAAGGGCTGGCATTTTTTGGCAAATATCTCCGAAAGTAATGTGGTAAGGGGTTGAATTGTTGGTGTCATTAGAAGGGTGATATATTTTTCTGAAAAATGAGACTAAATTTATTGATTTCTAGGTAAAATGATATTTCGCTCAAACTTCCTTAGTTCCTTCTTTCTCTCGAGATCGTCGCTACTTCGACGATCGGGGAGAATGGTTGCGTTTATGGGTTGGAGGGAAGGGTTGTGAGTAAAAGAGGAAGGCGGGAGATAGTAAAACACTCGAGTGGTTGGGAAGTGAAGACGTCGAAGGTGGTCACGCGAAAACAGACGTCATTTTGAAATTACGAATGCTCACGTTAAAGACGCCAATCTCGACCGGAGAACGTTGTATTTCTTTGGGCTTAAGATAGTGCCCTACAGCTGGAGAAATTGAAACGTATGTATCAAATATGGTGTCTGTTATGACTAGGGAACTATCTCGCAAGCACTACTTTAAATTTTAAAATAACTACCGCAACCAAACGTTCGCTTTTCACTGGCAAAACCTAATAAATGTTTGAAGGCTAGATCTCTTTCCAAATTTTTAAATAAAGTTTAAAAATATATTTGGCAATTTAAGCATTTAAAAAAAATTTCTGGCAATGCCTTGGTTCATGGGTCTCAAGCATTATTAGGTCGCAATTGGTGATAAGTGACGAACTAGTGCGCCTTTTTTCAAAACAGTGTAGCCTTAAATTAACGGAAACACTTAGAGAAAAAAATTCTTAAAGTTTAAACGTTCGCCCGTTTAACAACCCGCATCTCTCGGAGTTAAGTGTACGGGGGGGGGGGGAGGGGAAGGGTGGGCGTGATCGCCGAGTGGAAAGAGGGGCGGGTTTGAGTTTGAGGATGAGGCCTCTCTTCTCCCTTTAACGGCTTTTCCCTCCCTCTCCTCAAGGCGCCCGTCCACTCTCCCCCTTCCTCCCGAAACCCCCGCCCCCCTCCTCTAACCCCGTGCCCCAATAATTCCCCACCTCTCCACTTCTTCCGGCCTTCCCTCGGGAACGGTGTCTCGTGCGCGACTGCGGGTGAATTTATGTTCACACAGGAGTCCGGGCGTCGCCTTTCGATTGTTCTTACCCTCCGGGCGGCGCCGTGGAAGCAAGCGCTCCCTATTCGAGCCGTGTGTGGATGGATAAGGGTGGAATAGGTAGGGTGGGAGGATGCACCCCACAATTATCCGCTTGGCCCCTTAATTTCTCCATCGAAAATCGAATTCTACTCACTCCCTGTCAAAACCGGTCGTAGATGACAGGTAGCTCGCAGACATCTCTAGACTTTTAATCGTAGCATGCGCTCGCTCCGGATAACAACGGCCGCTTCTTATCCGATTCCCGGATCACCAGCGATCGATCGATCCTGCGCGATATCCCGATGCTGAGCTCGCGAGACGAGGGAGTTCCATCACGTAGGGTTGCATAACTGAGATGCTGCGGCCAGGTGCTAGACCAGTGGGAGAACGATCATGACTGCGCTACCGCGTTCGTCAAAGATAGAGTGAAGCACATTATACTCTTAATGGTCTTCGTTTTCAGGCAATACTTCCCCAAAAGAAGTCGTACATCGCGCAAAATGAACGAAATTTTTTCATATGAGATGTCATCTTCAATGTCCACTCTTCAAAAATTTCAATTGACACCTTTTTTTTTAAATTCAATATTGGTCGATACCTGATGAACTTTTTCACTGGTCTTCCTGTTTTCATTTTTTCGTACCTTTTTAAGATGCATAATTTTTCAGAGGAACTACGTATAGGAGTTTGACTGATCGATTTGCCGCAAAAAATAAGTTAAATCTAATAATTGCATCCCCAGTAGTAATTTTATCTCCTCTCCTGTCTGTAATTCATGAGTACAAGTAAAACTTTTTCATCCTGTACTTAGAATGTGAACTATAGGTATTTTCCATATGCAATATTTTTTTGATCATCGCTTTGTGACGCTTTTTTCTTCGAACTATGAATTAAGATTGGGCTAATGATTTCCTCTTCCTCACATACCCTACAAATAAGTTTGAAAAAAAGGCTGTCTATCCCTTGTTGAGAATAATTTTCCAAAAACTCTGAAGGTATTATATTGATTCCCACAGATTTTCTAGCCTTCGTCTCTCGTAATTCCTTTCCTTTTTCGCTTTCGATTTTCTCTGATTCGATTGTATCTTCATTTATTTTATTCTCATCTTCTAAATCCAAGTTTGCAGGTCCATTGTTGCTGTCATATAGCTATTCCGAGTATTCTCTCCAATTATGTAGACCATTCTATTGTTCGGCTAATATCCTACCTGTTTTGTCATTCACCTTTGATATCGATTGCCCTCTTCACCGATCGATAATACTTTCCCTTCAGTGCATGATATACCCAAATCCTCCTTTCCGAAGCGTTTTCGTTGTCTCTTATTGTTTTTTCTGTTTAGTTTTCCTTTGCACGGCTGATCACTCGCCGGAGTTTATTTCATTTCTATTCTTCCTCTTTCCTAAGGCGGTGTCGACGACTTTCCGCTTGTTCTTTCCTCCATTTTTTGTAATTATTAACTCTGTGGTCGATTGCTTCTTCACTCTTCTAGTTTCCATTACTCCCATCGTTTTCTCCTCCACACTAACAATGCATGTTTTTTTTCATAGTATCCCATCTTTCTCGAGTGTTCCCAATTGCTTTGCATACCTATGCTCTTTTTCATTAGCTCCTGGTATTCCATCCTTATCATACCTTTTATTGCTTCCACATTACGCCTCTTCATTTTTCTAGTTTTCCGAAGCCTTTTGAATAAAACATTACATTACACCATAACTAAGTTGTTATCTAAGTACGCATTCGCCCCCGCAAAACTGCACGAGTTTTTGTGATCCAACTTGACGAGCACAAAGATTCTAAACCACTGCTTAACCATTATATAATTAGTTTGATATCTTATGGTGTAAACCGGCATTTTCCACGTATACCTTTGTCTGATTTGATGTTAAAACCTAGTGTTTGTTACTTTTTTCCTCCTACAAAATTCGACTGTGTTCTGACCTTGGACATTATCCCGAAGCCGCACCCTCTCACTTCAAGACCATCCATCCCCTACCCTACCACAGCATTCAAGGTACTGTTACTATAAGGTATTTTCCTGCCCTGAAATTCTCTCAATATTCTTCTAGTTGCTCGTATACACCATCACCTCTTCCTTCCTATGGTTACTCGTAGACATGTGCACCTGGACCAATTCAATATCCGTCGGGCGTGCTCATATTTCCACCATTAGTATCTTCTAACATACTGGAATATGACGGCATATTCAAGTCTCACAAGGTTGTAGGTATTTTTAACCAAAGATTCTGGCTTCGTGAACCATCAATATTTTTATGAAGATTAAGAAAAGCTAGTACAAGAGGTGTTTCGTGCAATTGGTGCTGCACCTATCTCATGTTGGTGTCACTATGTGCGAATTTAATACTGAATTGGAAAGCTGAAATATTTTACCGATGGAGTTTCACACATTTCAGTCTTCGGCCCCATAATATTGCTAACATATTAGAAAAATGTGTGTACCGGTAGTTTTATTTGCAATTTCTTACTGATGATGCAGCTTTGTTTTACTCCACCACCGGGTTAATGGAATACATCATTAATTACAAAGTAACTTATGTAAACTGAAAACAGGTTTTCAATTAACTGTATAAAGGCGGAAGACAAAACTAAATTCCTATATTTGTTTGATCGAAATAACTGAGTATCATACTAAACAAACTTTACCATGAATGAACAAAATGTCTTTAGGACAACATCACATCCTGTAATTAGAGAATCCATGTTGAACAAACTAATCATATCAAGTATTTATAATCATATTGACCAACATCGTTGTTCGAAGCATAGTGTTAGTAAGTAGCTAGAATTCATCTCTATGGCAGCACAATTTTCCCTACTAAGGTATTCATGCCCAGTTTCCCCTTTTATAAGGCATTTCCCCTTTAGGGCACTTTTTTGCATTAAAAGTTCAAAACATTTTTAATGGCTGTGGTGGTGAACTGGTATAGCATAGGGCTTAAAGGTTACCATGTAGTAAATATAAATGTACAATGTAGTAATACCTATGCTCAGAAACAAATTTTTCACTCAGTATTACAGATACTTGAAACTTAAAATGTTTTGCTCTTTGTTGTCAGTTACATATTAATCCTTTTGAATGGAAATTATGTAAATTAATCAAAAACTAGTTAGTAAAAGATAACGAAGATGAGCACTTGCCCTATTTTTATGAATTAAATGATTGCCATGGACACTCGATAAAAGGTAAAATAATTGATTAATAATTACGTACATTTATGCACAAGCTATTGGACCAACTTTTGTTTTTTAATGCACATAATTCCTTTTGCTTCTGCGACCAAATTGTATTTACAAAAGAGGAATATTTTTTTTCGCACCCGAAAATGTCACAGGATGTCCGTCTTTTTACTCTAAAGAAACCAGACGACCTTTTCGTTAAATCCATTGCAAAGTAAGGATTATCGAAAATTAAATTGCCAGGAGAAAATAAAATAAGTGAAACAATCTTCGGCCAATAGGATTGGGAATCGTTGAATTCAGTTCAGTCACTCACGTGCAAAGGAGCGACCAAAAACAAATCACCGCAAAGTGAGCGAAACAAAGAGACGAATGGACACATAAAAAAGGATGGAATTTGCAAATGATAAATCTAAAGCGAACGAATTACGAGCCAACGATAGCGCGCTCCGCTTCGTTGTTACCAGGTGTTCCCAACCTATGCGAATACCACACCTCGACTGTCTTTAAGTTTAACTTTTCATTCGCTCATTAATTTCACTTCAAGTTCATTCATCAGAAGATTCATAACATCAAATAAACACATACAATCATAGGACTGGATTTCTCTTCAATTAGCTGGAGCAGTAATCGCCAGTCATCGAGTGCTCATTATAATATTTTTTAATGTAGTCGAAAAAATTCTAGGGCCGCATTCACCAAAGTGCACCCATTTATGCGCTAGTGTTCATTATAGAGGTAGTGATGATAATGATATAAGAAATGCACTTGATTTCCTTCCTTAATTAAGGCATTTTACGCCTCGAGTTTTCGTCGGGGTATTCGAAATATAGACGAAATTATGTTGTTTTAGAATGTTGGACTCGGGGTGACATATTGATGTTTGTTAGCAACGGTTATAATGACAAGAGATGTGTTATTTCGCGCTTAGAAGAGAATGTGTTTCTTATCACATTTAATTATTATGACATATATGCCATGTGCTGTAAGGCTACGTGTTAGACTAAAACTGAACTTCCAAACGAAAACGAAATCGGTATTATGTACATTTTTTCGCTTTTACCCATCCATTCCATTTGCAATCAAAAAACTTTGCAATCGAATCGAATCGAAAAATGCAATCGAAAACTCATTCTCGCACCATCTTTAATTTCAGCTGCATTCGGCGATCGGGCAGTGTTGACCTTTGTGACCCCAAATCCATCTTCAAATTCACAGAAAAAAATGACGCTTCTGAGATATAGGCAAATTTAAATCGTGCGGACACGAAAAAATAAGTAAAGATATCACGAATGAAAACATTAGCGTAAAATTTCACTCAAATCATTGCAACAAAAGTCGTCTAACCACCAGAATACAGAGCCGGGGAGAGTCCTCGCGCAACGAAACCCTTGGCGTTTCGGCGAGGGGGCAGAATGGATGTGCAGAGGACAATTCCTTTTAGGGATGTACCGAAAACCAGAAATTGCCGATACCGATTACGATACCATTTGTCCTCCCCCCGATACCATTACCGATACCGATACTACTTCGTTCTAGGTATAATACAAACTCAATATTCCACCACAAACATCTTAAGCTGGCTCAATCAACTAAGAAACCAGATTACCGAAACAACCATTATTACACTAAAGGCGAATCACTACATTCGCCGAAAAAGTTTGGTGAATAAAAGTGATCGAAAGAAACGCACTCTGTCATACATTGAGCGAAACTCACTGATGGCGTCCGGTACCAGAGCAATCTAGCGGTAGAATTCAACACCTCTTTTCATTGGCCGAATTAGCGGTAAAAATCTGAAAATTGAAAAAATCTAAAAAACACTGACGTGACTGACGATACCGATGCTACCGATACCATAAATATCGGCCGACACTTCGTATCGGTATCGGTCCATCCCTATCCTTTGCCCTCGGCATCGCTACGGGGAATGAGAAAAAAGGGCGAACGGCATCACATCGAAATCTTCCGTTTCTGGCGTCGGCAGGGGAGTAGGCGCCGAGGCTCGATCGGCGACTAACGTGAGGGTGCGGGGCGAGGGTTCGCCCGGGGCGGAGGAGGAGGGCGAAGCAGTGTATCACGGGTCCTTAATTGGTCGGCGTCGTCGGTGGGGCCTTCCATCAGCGGAGTCGGCGGCATCCAGCCGCATGCTCTTAAATGCTCTATTAAACACTGTGGGCTGAGTGTAAATCATATTCTTCCGGCTTCTCGGAAGTTCTCGTAAACTCGCCCGGGGGCCGAGGGCGCCAGAGTCGACACGTCGCGACTAAGGGTCGTAAACACATCCGACCAAATAACAGATTATAGATGGCTATAACCAGTAGACGTGGTTAAAGTCCGGATTGCAGGATAATTGGTAACCACTTTTCTGCGTTTCCAGTTACCTGACCATCCATTAGACCATTATCATCATCATTGGTCGTTCAATTTTAAGGTTGGCTAACTGAAGCCCTCCTTCCTTCCCTACCAAATGCTAGTTCTCCTGCTAGGTCTCCTTATGTACTTTCTTCTTCATTTGCTCTCCGGTTAACGCCAACGAATGGCGAAAATGGCGGCGAAATCTGGCAAAAAATCATTCAATCTCTTATTTTCAAACGCGATTTTTACTAAAACCACACGTTCAACCGGCGCGTTTCTTCCATATCCTAAATGCTCATTCCTTCAACTATCTATTGGTGCCATTATCGTTTACGTTTCTACGGAAGTTTTCTGAAAAAAAATGTTTTCACAAAAAAAACGAAAGCAGAAGTTCACATAGTTTATTAATTCATTTCAAGGCCTCCCTCTTGGAACATTACCCTAAATTTTTCCTTCAAATACGCTATAATGAACAAGATAAAAATGTGTGCCTTCCACAATTTATTGAACTCTAGCTAGTGTCAATAAATTGTGGAAGTCACAAGTTTTTATCTTTTTTATTATGACGTCCTTTCACCGCGCGGAAGCTTCAAGTTTCCATTTTATTTTAAATACGTTCTTCACAAACCATTAGTGTCACAGGATGTAATCAATCCATTTGTTCCAGGGGAATTTTCACTCTATTTTTCCTTCAAGTATGTTCTTCACAAACTCTCAGGCCTCAGGGTATGTCCAATCCATCTGGTTCTTCTTTTCTGTAGGTATAGTGTTCCATATGATCTTTTCCTCTTCTGTTAACTTCATAATTACGTATTGTGTCCGTCCATTTGATCTTCAGAATCTTCCTCCAGCATCAGGTTTTGAAGGCTTATAGTCCGTTCTGGTCAGCTTTTCTAATGGTCCATGCTTCCGATCCATAGAGTGCCACGCTCTACACGAATGTTCTCGCATTCTCTTTTCTAGTTTGAAGGCTTCATTGGGCACAACAATTGTATTTTTTCCGTGGAAGCCTTCTTATCTAGGACTATTCTTCGCTTGATGTCTGCTGTACTTCTTCCGTCCCACGTGATGGTACTTCCGAGACAGGTGAAGGAATCCACTTGCTCTAATTTCTCGCCTCTAAGTTTGACTTCTGCATCCATCTTCTCTCTTCCGCACACTAGGATTTTAGGCCTCGTCTTATTTATTTTCATGTTGCACTCTTGAAAAGCTTGGTCCACTGCGTTTGAAGTAACCTTTGAAGATCATCGCGATTTCCAGCTATGACTGGAATATCGTCTGCGAAGCGGAGCATGTTTATTTCTTCTCCGTTAATCTTTCTCCCGCTCAGATCATTTCTTGTGCTTCTCTTATAGAGTCTTCCAAGTAAATGTTGAACAGTGCTGGTGAGAAATGGCATCCCTGTCTTACTCCTTTGTTTATTTTAGCTTCAATTTGTCTTCCATCTCTCATTCGCACTGCGACGACTTTCTTCTTAAATAGCTGGTAGATTACTTTTCTGCCGTTGTAATCCATTCCGAGTTTTTTAACCCGAACATCTTGTTCCACTCAAACATCGCAACACTAATGAAAATAATAATTCTTTAACGCTAACAAAATACAATGCATAACAATAACAATGATAACAAAAGCATCATGCCAATGCCAACGCTAATCTGTGGACGATTGTGCATTGCGGGTGACTCCGCAAAAGTGGAACTCCGTGGCTAGTCCCGGATAGCTTAAAATCTGTCAAATAGAGTAAACGCCTCTCTGTGTTCATAGCACGATCTTTCCTCGTGGGCAGTGGAGTTCAGCGCTCAGTAGCGACTGATTGTTACATTGTCTGTCCGGCAGTCGGGAACATCTAGTCCCGTAAAATTCACCAAAAATCCAAGGCGAAAATATATTTTGGAGGATTGATTTAAAGAAATATTTTGTTTATTGATGATTATTTTGCTATTTCTAACTTTATCACGTGGATGGTTTACTATTGATGTTTGTACGCTGTATTTTGTTATCAATCAGTATGCATGTTATCACCTATACTATAGCCGATTTAAAGCATTTTACCTTGATTATAATAACAAAATTGAACTTACCAGTACTTATGCTGTTAAATGTGAAAAATAGCTAATTTATTTTTCTATGAGGTAATTTGACAATATTTCAAATCAAAACTGTCGCTGTTTCGCCATTCCTTAAGGTAGTTTGAGAGAAATACCATTTTACCTAGAAATCAATGAATTTAGTCTCATTTTTAAGAAAAATATGTTACCCTTCCATTGACTCCAAAAATTCAACCCCTTACCGCATTCTTTCCGAGATATTTGCCAAAAAATACCAGTCCTTTTACATGGGAAATGGTACGTGTATGCACTCCAGAGAGACATTATTTACAAAATGAGGTATTTATAACACTTAGATGTCGTAAAAAACTAACAGCGTGTAGTTTGTATGTTTTCTCAACTATACTTGAAAATTAATCATATTGTCACAGCAGTAAATTCTTCTGGATCACAATAAACCTTCCGTTTTGTTGGAGTTCTAAACCTACCGCGTGAAAAAAATGAGTCAAGTTAAAGATTTATTTAGATATTTTCATTTCATTACATACAATTTCTGTCATGTAAAACTATGTTATTGGACCACTAATAATGCATTGTTTAATTCTTATGTCTCACAGCTGGGGAAATTAAAACGTATAATTCGAATTCGGTCTCTTTTATGGTTGGGGAACTATCTCGCCGTACTACGTTAATTTCCATTTCCGTTGAACTAGACTGTACGCACTTCAGCTGAAAGTCGGGCTTATTCTCTCTTCCACTCTCTGTTTTGGCGAAGGCGAGGCCTCCAACAGTCCACCTGGTCCGGTCGGCTCGCGAGGAGGACCTGACGGAGGCGCCGCTGCGACGCCGAGGCGCCGGAGAGGAAAAAACAAACGAGGGTTGCGAGGCGCGGCGCAACGACTACCGCAGACCGACTATTGGACGGGCTTACGGAAAACCTTGAGCCTGAATCACACGATTATTGACCGTGTACAAGTCCGAGGACGCTAGCGAGCACTGGATTTCCAGTACGAAACCTAGAATGCTTGAAACCTTCCTAGGAGCTATCACACGGTACTTGAACTTACACAAGTCTGTTTAGTAGATATTTGATCTAGTACAGTCGCGGAAGGAGTTTGACGACCGAAGTGGATGATTTCGAACGAAGACGAAGGCTTTTAGCCGCTGCAGCTCCTCAACCTCAATTGCCTCAGGTACCCAAGCCATTATGTCTTGTTGTGAAGTTTGAGTTTTTTATTTGATCGCGGAAAATTGTAATTGTCACGAGGGACTATGGAGGCGCTGATCGCTTCCACTACCTTAACTGGCTAAAGCACTCGGACGGAAATCGAGGGATCCAGGTACGAATCCCGGTCAAGGAGGATGATTTTTTCTCTGTGGAATTTCGCACAAATTACTTCATATTGTGCTCACTTTTTCATCCACTGATAACATAATTTATATTAGGATATATCATTTGTTTCGAATTTCTTCTTCGCGTTAGTTGCCTCAATGCCATTACTATCCTCTAATCAATTCTCCTGGACTCAGTCCGTTCTCATTTCCCTCGCTTCCCTTTCTGGTTTATCTGTTGAATTGAACTGGCATTTAGGAAGGAGGAGGATCTAGTATTCTCTCGATATCTATGAGTCGAGTGTAGTCTCCTCCGATTCTCAATCGGCTCGTGGCTTTCACTCCTTCTTCCAATTAGTCGGTATCCGATCGTCGGACATAAATACGATGCAGTGGAACATCCGAGCCAATTGAAGATCCGAGAAGACTCCATTCATCCGGGATCCAATTCTCTTACATTTAAGTTTTCCAGTTCGATTCATCATTTGATGATTACGGTTATAATTTTCACAATCAGCATTGCTCTTGACCACGATTAATGACCACGTTAATGCTACTTCGTTCTGGTTAGGCCACACCTGGAATACGTCGCGAGCATTTGGTACCCTGGTCAAATAGATTTAACCAAAAAAATTACTAAAATACAAAGGAAAGCAGCGCGCTTCGTTAAAAATTGCTTCGAGCGTACATATAGTGTCTCACAACTTTTAGATGGATTAATGTGGGAGCCCTTAGAGACTCGGAGGCTACACGCTAGGCTTAGGTTGCTTGATAAATTCAGAACTAATATTTTTCTGAACGACATAGAGAATATTATCATGACTCCTCACTACATCTTTAGGTCTGACAGATGCGATAAAATAAGAGAGATACACTGCCGAACGGATAGGTAGAAAAACTCGTTTTTTCCGCGAACAATAAGCGATCACAATAAAAATAAATCTTACTCAATACACTCCTATAATTCATGTCACCATTTCATCTCCAAAAAACTTACACCTTTACACGGCTGGTGACCTGACACCCCCTGCCATACGCCCAAGTGGTGGCTCGCGGCTTATTATGTAGATGCAGATGTAGTTTCATTGCTAAATATTTTATCAGTGATTGACAAATGCAAACAATACCATCCATTGCGATTCCCTTCCCATCAAATTCCTTTCGATCGGCGCTGCAACCTAAGTTTCCGTCTGTTGATGAGGTCTTACCCTCATTGCCTGGCTCACTCTCATGCAAATGCGACGAATACAGAGGAAGAGGCTCTGTGTAGACCATCTTTCATCTGGTTACCATCCGACGACCCATCTGGAATGGCCTTAGCCCTTCTTCCACCAAGAAGGACGTAGTCCGTTGGGAGGCCTCTCTTTCTCTCGATTTGTATTATCTTCAGCTGTTCATAAATAGCGTTATGTCTTCTTTTACGTTGTCAGGTATAAGTGTCAAGCCACTGTAGAGGTAAAATGACAATTCACCAATCATTTGACTGAAAAATTGTAATTAACATTTAGTTGTACAAAAGTGTACTTCTCCCCACTTTGTTGTATGGTAGTAAAACATGGGTATTTCAGGATAGACATGAGAGTAGACAAAACGCCGTGGGTATGAGGTATCTGAGGAGTGTTTGCGGCAAAAGTAGGATGGATAGGGTCAGAAATGAGTGGGTAATTAATGAATGTGGGTTAGGTGATACGGTGATGGACATATATGAAAGGAGTGTGCTTCGTTGGTTTGGCCATGCTGAGAGAATGGATGAGACTCGCATAACGAAACAGATATATAAGAGTGAAATGAATGGTGCGAGAGGGAGAGAGGTAGGCCGAGAAACTTGTGGTTGAATGTGGTTGAGGAAGGAAATTATTAGGAGGAGGAATATCAGGAGTCTTAAAAACAGGAGAGCGTATATGAAGCAGTGTATGGGGGTAAATGAAGCAAAAAAGGTTTGCAAGGATAGGTCAGTGAGGAGGAAATTATAGAAGCAGAGTTAAGTGCAAAAATATGTATTTGTGAATGAAACTTAGTGACTGTGCCTGACGCAGAAGGGAACGGCGTGATTGGTATATATGTATGTATGTAAAATTTAGTTTTCTGAAAGGGTATTTGGTTAGTAAGACCCAGGGGCTCTCTCCAAGAATAACCACAATACATGTACATACACTTCAATAAGTTTTAAACTTGAGTTGTAACGTTTCATTTCCTTAACGAGTCATTTTAGTTTCGGGGCTGATTGTCCAAGAGAAGACCGTCATCACGGGGTTGACGCTGTTTTCAGCTAAGTGGTGGCAGCACCAGAGGTGTGCTATAGAACGCGAGAGCTACCCTCGGTTGGCCCTCAAACAACTCTGTGAGCTCCACCAATATTCTTACAGTATTTATCTTTTGCCTCATAATTTCGTCAATCTGTGATTTGACTCCGAAGAGCACTCCTTAAATACATTCTCCGTTTGTCGTTCATCAATGCTTGAATTATTGCGACACAAATGTTAAATAAATTGCTTTGTGAAATTGTTGGCTTATTTTAGGTAGTTTGAGCAAAACATCATTTTACTTAGAAATCAATGAATTTTGTCTCATTTTAAAGAAAAATATTACTTTCCTATTACCTATTTAAAAATATTACTTAATACCACATTACTTTCGGAGATGTTTGCCAAAAAAATACCAGCCCCTTTAACATGGGAAATAGTACGTGTATGCACTCCAGAGAGACCTTATTTTTTAAAAATGATGCCATTCTTTCACTCGGATCTCGTCAAAAATTCAACAGTGTGTAGTTTGTGTGTTCTCTCAACTATTTTTATAAATTAATCATACTGTCACCGCAGTAAATTCTTTGATATCACAATAAATCTTCAGTTTTGATGGAGTTTCAAACGTACCGCGTGAAAAAAAATGAGTCAAGTTAAAGAATTATTCAGATATTTTCATTTAATTACTTACAATTTCTGTCATGTAAAACTATAATATTGCACCATTAATAATCCAATATTTAATTTATGTGTCCTACTGCTGGTGAAATTAAAACGTATAATTAGGATATGGTCTCTATTATGACTAGGCAACTATGTCGCTCGGACTACCTTAAATAAAATGAGGTTTTTGATTTTGCTGTGCAATATATGACTTTAGCATTTGTTGCACTTGTCCTAATTCAACCAGAAACTTAGCCCTATTGACGGCCGTCATTATCTGTCCAACACCAGACGCGCCTCGCACTACACCGGTTAATACTTTTTTTCATAATGTGGCATTTTACTGGAATAATTTTCTGGCTTCGTATGCTCACGGTTCGTAAACGCTACCAACCAATTGCCATGGGTACCCAGAAGAAGCACACGGAATGTACTATAATTCGGAAAATAATCGGCGACGCCATATCGGAATCACCGCAATCGACGCATTTAATGAGTTGAGTGCGACCGTTTGAGGCTGGCCCTCAGCAACCCAAAACCTCTGCTCCTCTGCTTCGAATTATCCGACCGCCCTGGCCTCATCTTCGCATCCAACGACGGACGAGATAATTCCCGTGTTTCCCTGCAGTAAGGGATCAGACAACCCCTGCCGCCATCCCGAAGAGCCCTTCAATTTAAGGGATAGCGTCGCAGACTTCCGGCGCCACCCAAATCCCGAACGACTCCTTCCCCGCGATGCTCTTCCTCCGGAAGGGGCGACGATTCGACCTCTCGGCTGGCCGGAAGGAGGGCGAGCAGACACGGGCATGAACAGCCTCGCCCGGGGCGATCTCGCCCTCCTTGGCCACCGTCACGAAGCGATGGGGAACTTTTGGGAGCCCGAGTCGTCACTGTGAAGCCTACTATAGTTTATGAGATTGGCGTGAACTCCATTTATAAGCCTCGAATGGGAGCAACGTTTTTGATTTCATCGAACGATCGACTGTTAAACCTGAACCACACGATACTTGACCTTGTACAAGTCGGAGGATAATAGCGAGTACTGATTTCAAGTACGAAACCTAGCATGCTTGAAATCTTCCAAGGAGCTATCACATGGTACTTGAACTTGCACAAGGTCTGTTTAGTAGATCTTTGATCTAGTACAGTCGCGGAAGGAGTTTGACGACCGAAATGTGAAAGACCTAGGTGTTTTGATGGACCAAAAACTCAACTACTGCGACCATATTCTGGCAGTTAAAAATAAAGCTATATCTCTCCTTGGCCTCCTCTACCGCTAAACAGAAATTACAGATCCACTTGCGTTACGCTCATACTTTTCAACAATTGTCCTTCCACTCATCAATTATTGCTCCCCCATATGGTCCATCTCGGCTACATCTAATATTTTAACTCTCAAGAGTGTTACTAATTTTTTCTGCAAGATAGTAAAATACAGAGTGCCCCATTTTCACAATATGGCAACTGATACCATTTTGTCTACAGTCTCCTTACCTGATCTCCCGAAACTAATGCTCAAAACTGATCTTAAGCTCATTCATAGCATTCTCAACTCAACTATAGACTGCCCTGAACTGATCTCAAGCATCAGTTTTCGAATCCCATCTAGACCCACCCGTACGCACTCTCTACTCCACCTGCCCATTCCCAGGTTATCCTTGACCAAACTCTCCCTCCACTTCTGCCTCTCCTCCCTCATAAATTCTCTTCCTACCAACATTCATCCGTTTTCGCTTTCATCCAACACTTTTACAAAATCGCGCTCTTTCTCATTTCGCTAGCAATACTTAATCGCTTCTCTCCGCTGGGCCCTTTAAAAAAAAATGTTAATAAATTGTTATTGATCTTAGTTTTGTTTGAATTGTATGTGTCTATCTTCTGTGTTTGTTATATTGGGCCACTGTAAATTGGCAAGTATGCGGTATGTGGACAAATTAAGTAAATAAATAAATAAATAAATAAAAATGGATGATTTCGAACGAAGACGACGGCTTTTAGCCGCTGCACTTCCTCAACCTCAATTGCCTCAGGTACCCAAGCCATTATGTCTTGTTGTGAGGTTTGAGTTGTTTATTTGATCGCGGGAAATTGTAATTGTCACGAGGGACTATGGAGGCGCTGACATAAAAAATTGACGACCGCATTGCAAAGAGCAAATGTGATTGGTCGGCGGTTACTAGGTCCTACTCGGAGCAAGTATCAAATTAGTATCGCACCAATTACGAAAACAAGGATACCGGCTAGTATGCTAGCGATCATGCAGGATTTCCAGTATGCTTGGTCTGTATCCTGGTATGCTAGCTAGCATCCTCGGACTTGTACAAGGTCAAATATCGTGTGATTTAGGCTTTAACTACGACTTGCGCCGGAAATCCTCGTCTTTCTTCGTAAATCCCGTGAATCGGAGTCACATTTCAGTTGACGATCGGCCGCAAACCGACACTTACCTCGACATACGTCGCCCTTCTTCATATATTTCCGGCTTCGTGGAAACCCTCGACGTCGTGAAGGCGATACTCTCGAAGACCTTTTTTTGTGTACACCCACATTCGCGTAAACGATATAATTGGCGGGAATGATTACGTTGCTTTCATCGATTGTTTAATTATGGGAGCTTTCCATTCGCTTGAGAGCGCTAATCACTTCGCAACACAACAGCGCTATTGCCTACCATCGTTATTCACACCCCGCGCACTTCAAAACTATATATCGCACTTCGAAACGTATCGGGAGGAAAGTTGACGTTGAGCTAAGCAAAAAAGGAACGATGATAATGGCATCCGTGATTGTTACCAAGTTTGATGGTTTTCAGTGAATTCATCAGTCATGCATTTTGTGAGGTACTCTTTGTATTCGTACCATTCCACATATGCGAACGCAGTCACCCACAGATAGAGGAATTGAGTTAGTGGTACGGAATGGAGGCCAAACAGCAATTTTTTATTTCTAAATTACTCTGTGATAGAAATATTACATTTTAAAATAATCATTTTGAACGAATTCAACAAATTTAAGCAAAACAACTGTAACGCATTGCGCCAACGCGCACTTTTCCATTGATCGTCGTTTGTTTTCGCTAAAGTGTGATTACAAGTCGCGATGTGCGCTAACTCCTACACTAGCCTAAATCAGCCGCTGATAACAGGCGAACTAGTCGCGAAAACGCGAGAAATTCATGAAATACGCCCTCCAAAATTAGGATACATCGATGTGGTGCGGAGAAACTGGACACTGATAAACAATTTGCGGGCGTTGATTCAAATGAGGAATGAGATAGGAAATGACAGTCATACTCACTCCTTTCAAAATCTTATAGACATGGGAGAAGAAAAACAATGAAATGCCAACGGTTAAAGAATTCTCTGCCACTTATATTACTTCAGACCCTGTACATATGTAAATATCCACAAAAAGTCATAACTTTTCGAGAGGCTTCGATTTCCTTCTGCTCAGGGCGATAGCATGCGGGCCGCCCCTGCATGGATATATACCAGAGACCGGTTCGAGATACGAATGCCCCGGGCGGGAGTTTTTTTCGAATGTTACCTCGTTACCTGCTGTATTTTATCCGGTAGAGTCTGATGCGTAGATAAATTCGGTTTTTTGTGGCTCACCCAACCCTGGCCGTCGAAGCAGCGGTCGCTACGTTCTTATAGCGGTGTCCCCCTGTTCGGGTGCGTTTACTGAACTCATAACGCAGTTAAACCATCGCTACAAGTGGTTTCATCTGGGGCGATAATATTGGACAAATTAGTTTCCCAAGTCCCAAGTTAAGCACTTGATTATTGCTGCTATATATATCACAGAACTAAAGCATAGTTTCTTTCCATCCGAAATTGTTTGAGCCGAACTGCCATTATGAACACGTCTCGCCGTGCGTATGGGAGGCAATTGAGCGTACATTGGCCGATGTAATCTCTGAATTTCGTCCATTCGCAGAAAGAGAAATAACATAAGTTGAAATGCAAATACGTGGATAAACCCTCCTGAAAGCAACTGGAAGACATTTATTGGCACAATGTCATTCCAAGAAGTGAATCACGCGAAGAAATGATCTCATTATAACGAAGCATGGTATTCAGAAGTTAATGATCAATTGTAACGCCCAATTTGCCGCTGTTCTTTTACACCATTCATTTCCTGAAATATCAATAAATCGGAATAAATTTCAATACTCTCCGAAACATTAAAAGACAAGAAATTAGCTCTGGAATGGAATCGCCTCTATCGGCATAATTGAAAAGAGGACAAGAATTCTATTCTACTCCGTCAGTCTTGTGATCCTTGACATTATCGAAATATCCAATTCTCGATTGCTATTTCTTTCCAATGGCAGCTGGAAACTCTTCTCAGATATGTCCATTGCGCCATCATTGTCAATTCTCATTCCTATGTAAACTAGTGGTAGTATTAATAGGTGCGCACTTTATAGAGCGGTTGTTACTCCCTTGAAAATTAACTCGTTCAATGCTGTCAGCAACTTACTTCCAAATTCCGTGTCAGGCTTTTGAATATTGTACATCAAGGTACACAAAATCGTCCACTTTCACATTCATATCACATTACTATCCATCGTCAACACTGAGGTTATACTCAATTTTCAGCTTCAGAGAAGTTAAACGGGACACAATAAAACTTTGAAGGGTCGTTGTTATTCCGCGTTAAAAAAATAACTGTAAACGCTGAAAATAATAAATAAAACGCTGAAAATAATTTTCCATAATTAATAAACAAAATACGTCAATTCAGCAAATAACGATAGAATGCACCCACAACATCCAATGTTTCACGAGCTCTACTCTATCTCCCCATAATATACTATGCAATTCTAACGTCTACCCTTCGCTGATTCACGTCCCATGACAATGCAAAATTCTCCAAAAAAGGTTTATGGTAAAATTTCAATCGAAGAATATTCATGGTCATGAATATAAAGGCTGTCGATAGCAGCGACTAAGTGGAGAGGAACCGCAATTGCATAGCGACGGCGCATGCAATCACTTAAAATCAAGCTACCTGACAAGGCTCTAGTTTTAATTCTCGATAGTGGATGCAACAGATCCAGTTTAGTCAGGAAAATTGTGTCCGATATAAAATGAGCTCTCCTTTCAGATGCATTACGAAAACCTTTTGGCTTGCTGTCATCATTTTGAGCCGAGTAAAAAGTAGACGATACAAAACCGGGGAACTTGACGCCATCCGAAATAAAATCTTGGCCTCTGGCAGCCACGTGAATCATTACTGGCTCCAAACAAGAGTTCCTAATAGCATGAATGAAAACGTGTAACTTGAAAATCGGGTTGATGGATGAAGGTTAAACACAAGCCATATGGTCACGGTCTCCATGTCTGTGGGAGGTTGGGAATTTACTCATTCCAGGTAGCGATACCAGTCTCTTTCTTTACCTCTTATGATTTCCCAGAAATATCTGACATCTGTATGCTCATAAACCTCTAATCGCCCCGAGGGCATTCAGCTTTACCCTGGCTTGAATCCAGGAAAATGCTGTTAGATATTTAACGCTGCACCGCTAGTTAAATCATGGTTAATTGAAAAAATTATCGGTAAACAATAATTGGATATACTTTGTATGAGTTTATGGCGCCGTGCTGGCATTGCAGCGTTCATTGAATAACTTAGCGAGAGACCAGGGTGTAATGACGGAAAGTATTAGCATAGAAATTAACCACATTGCCCTCAGCCTAAAATTAATTTAAGAGCACATTGTCCCTATTGGATATTCAACAATTTACCGTCAGTCATTCGCTTAATGTTCGAGTTTTTACCATTTGAAAAGAAATTTTAACCATTTATCCGACCGACGTTCCTAATATTAATCAATTATACCTTAAACTGGCCAAATGTGGTTATGTTTTAAGAAATATTGCCAACATTGTTAACTTATAAGTGCAAAAAATAGCATATTTTGGTATCTTCTAGTCACGTCTAACTTGTGGCATTATTTTCTGGGGATCTTCTCCTGGTTTTAAAAAGGTTTTTATAATGCAAAAGAGAGGAATTAGATATATAGCAAAAATACCTGCACGGCAGTCCTGTAAACCTCACTTTAAAGAGTTAAGAATTTTAACTTTGCCAAGCTATACAATATTTACCGCCTATGTCTGTACATTTTAGATAACAAGAGTGAATTCGCTACAAATGCTCAAATACATGGGAATTACACTCGGCAAAGAGTGGATATGCACATGCTTCATCACTGTACATCAATATATAATAAGGGTCCCTTCCTTGTAGCCATTAAAGTTTTTAATCATTCACCTTCTGGCCTAAAAAATTCCAATTCTAGAGCATCTTTTAAATGAAAACTTAAAGATTTTCTGCTAAAAAAGGTCTACTACAATGTACTAGACTTTCTGGAAGAGTCTTTTGGACCTTATTCTCTTCCACTGTATATATTGTTTGTTTTCCTGTGTCGTGTTATTTTTGTGCTGTGCCATGTTTTTTTTCTCTTTTTTATGACCTGTCCTGCATTTTAATCTTGTAAAATATCAGGATCAATAAATAATATTATTATTATTATCTATCAACATTTATTAGATGAATATACATCCAGCACCAGGCGCACTGCGACCCGTATCCTCTTCGAGCTTCCAAGCGAGGGGTCACGAACTGCTTATGGTGGGAGCCCAACCACCGGTTGACTTGCTTTCAAGTTCTACAGCAACATTTAGTTTAATTATTACCTGGGAAAATAAGCATCAATGTCAAGTTGTTCACGTATTCCAATTAAGCGCTCGCAACCCATGTTGATACTTCGAATTCCAACCATCTTTCTCCTAGCTGGACATATCATTCCATTCCTCGTATTAATCGCTTCTCAGAAAGTTCCCGATTATTTCCCCGAGTCGATAGCAAGTCTCATTGGCCCCTTCCTCCGCATGGTTTTCTCATTTTTTTGGCAAGCCCACAGGAAACATAACTAAAAATACAGCCCAAATTTCCATCCACAACATCCAATCTTTCACGAATGTACTCCATCTTAATAGATATTAAATATTTATTCCACTAAATGTTACTACAAATAATTTTGATATATTAACAATAAACAATATATTAAAATATGGTGGAATATATGCACCCCTGTGGTAAACAACCAGTGTTGGAGTTGCCATCATATAAAGTTATCTTGACGAGAAGGAAAAAAAAGAAACAGCTGGCTGGTGCGGCCAAAAACAGAACATTGCAACTTTGATTTTTTATTTAGTCGAGAAACAGTATTTTTTTTAAATCATGTGTTCATTACAAGAACAAAAAAACATTAATTGCCAAAGGTCATGAACTCTCTCCGTAATATTTTGTTCAATTCTAACGTCTACCCTATACTAATTCAAGTTCTACGACGATGTATAATATTCCACAATTCAGCACTGTTCTTCTGTCTTACCTCACATGCAAACATACGTGCATTGCATTCGCCTACTTAAGTGATTTCGAAGTAACATGACCCGTTGAATGGACGAAATAAAACAGTTTGTGGCGATAGTAGGCATCGTGCGTGGGTGAAACTTAGAAAGATTGATGTTCAGTTGAGAGGTTGAATTACTAGCATTTTTATTCATTATACTAGCAATATTATTTGAGGATATAGTACTTGTTGATATGTTTATGTTGACGTGGTATAACGCCGCGCTCCTAGAGTTATTGTTTGTTTTGTGTGTTTTAATGTTTATTAACTTTATTGCTTATTTTGTGTTTTCTCACATTTCTTATTTTTGTGTTTTAAAGTTAAATTTGTTTATTTTATATGGTCGTTGCTGATTGTGAGGGAGTTGTTGAAGTTTGGAGAGGGGGGATTGTTGGAGAGGAGAGAGAGGGGAGATAGAAGGTGTATTAAAGAAACGTAAATAAAGCGCTACCAAAAGAAAACACCATGGCGTTACAATGGTATGATGCTGATTGATAATAAAAACCATGGTATTCATGATAGGCATCCATTAAATGATGATAGTTGTCTCCCTGCCACAAACAACGCATCATTCGCCTCGCCCTGATTTTCTCTGCCATTGCCTCTCAACGGTGTTATTCTCTCGCGACGTCCAAAATCCCGGCGATCGTCCTCAACTTTTCCCACTTCAACGAATACTCTGTCCTCCGCTTCAGCATTCCTTCTAATCACCTCTCGATGAGTCCTCTGGGCGCTCGAACTGCCACCTTCGATGTTCCTCCCTGATTTCGTTTCGTTCGCAACACGATTACCTAGCACCGCTTTACAATTCTTCCTCTTCGCTCACGCTCATCTGGCTGAAAGTTGTCGCCAAAACAGCTGCCCTCTCCCTAGTTGTCCTATGTGATACTCTTCTTCTTTTTGAAAAAGGTTACATCTACATCTACATAATACCCTGCGAATCGCCGCATGGGCGTGTGGCAGGGGGGGTTAGGTCACAAGCCGTGTAAAGGTGTATGTTTTTGGAGATGGAATGGTGACATATATTATAAGAGTGTATTTAGTGGAGCTCAATTTTTATTGTGGTCGCTTATTGTTCGCGGAAAGAATGAGTTTTTGTACCTATCTGTTCGGCAGTGTATCTCTCTTGTTTTATCGCATCTGTTTGACCTAGAGATGTAGTGAGGAGTCATGATAATATTCTCTATGTCGCTCTGAAAATATCAGTTCTGACTTTATCACGCAAGCTAAGCCTGGCTTGTAGCCTCCGAGTCTCTAGGGGCACCCACCTTAATCCCTCTCAAAGTTGTGAGACACAATATGTACGCTCTTAGCAATTTTTAAGGAAGCGCGCCGCTTTCCTTTGTATTTTATTGATTTTTTTGGTTAAAGCTATTTGACCAGGGTCCCAAATGCTCGCGGCGTATTCGAGGTGTGGCCCTAACCAGAGCGAAGTAGCACCTCTCTTCGACTTTTTCATCCGAGAACATTCCTATTATACGTTTAACAAAACCTAGTTTCTTTAATGCTGCGCCACATATGTTCTGTATGTGTGATATCCACGATATATCAGAAGTTATGGTAATTCCAAGATATTTTACTGTATCTGAAGACTTTATGTTTACTCCACCCAAAGTCGGACATATTTTTCTCCTTATGGCCTAAGCTCAAATTCATCCAAAATTAATGATCGGTTGTCGTTCATGCCATCCTACTTCAAAACTTAGTCTGGCTTATCATGTCCTCACTGCTTTTCTCTTGGGGTAAATACTCATCGAGTGAGTCATCTCCATGCTGATATGCCAATGCTTCGCAGGCCGTAAATCCGCCATCATCACCCCTCGTCGTCCTTTCGATTCCACCTCAAGCTCCTCTGGCATCCTTTTATCGAATTCTTCCGAGTTACATCATTGGGGATAGCGAAGGAAAATTATCATTTACCCCTCACAGCTCCACCTCAACTGCTCCCAAATGGGTCCTCCTCCATATATTTTCCAATGAAATATTCACCTCTTCAGTCAGCAATCTCACTTTTCCCATCATGGAGAATCTATTTCGGTGGTCAGTCAGAGAAGAATTCATCAACCTTGCATTTCGCGAATTGTTTTCGCGACCAACTTGCGGAAAACCTTGAAGTTCGGACCTATTGAAATACAAAAAAATATCCCATTATTTACTCTATTCTCATTGCTTTCAACAATAAATGACAGGGCCATGTTATCTACTCGCATATCCTATACTACAACTTATCTTCTGTGTTGTAATCCTTCAACTCATTCCAAAAACATTTCATTGATCACTCTTGAGATCACACTCTTGATGGAAAAATTGAGTTTATTGCTACGTGATGCTTACATGCTGCCTCAACGAAGTAATTTGGCCCTTATCGTTTCTCATAAATGTTAAAAGTAAGTTTTAAGAAATCTTTGTCCCACATTTCCCAATAAAGTTCCATTGTAGGTGGTAATACTATCTAATAATACTCTTAATTAAGTTTTTTTTTACCTGGAAATATCTTATATCGATGACATATTTCAAGCTACCTCTTTCATGCCACGTTCCTGTTCTAGAATTAGCTATCGGACGAAACAATAGGCCTTATGCTTAGGCTTCGTATCATTTCGATCTCCCTGGCATTTCTTGTTCCTCTATTCATTATACCCCTGCCTCGTCATCAAAAATCATTCTCGCATTGTCTGTCTCATGGCGATCACCTTCCTCACACACACAGCTGCAAATGTCATCTACTTCCCCCTATATCAGTTTCCGCGAATCGTTGTAGCTCCTTCCACTCTGTTTACTTTATCAGATTGATTTCATGTCAAAATCGCTTAGTTATCAGTGTAGTACATTCCTAAGATTCTTATGTATATATTCAGCCACTTTCCATCCACATTATACATTCATCCACTAACGTCTATTGTCTATCTCATTAAATCCCTCGCATTATCTGAATTGTCTTGTTTCTTCGCATATTAAACATCCTTCATTTCCAATTAGGACATTTCCATAATCTGTTGAGGTCGTTATTCCAATCTTCCACGATTTACATTTCATTATTTATTATTCAATACATTACCAAACGATACTTATTCTCTATTTTTTCGCTAGAATAAAAACAACTCTTTTTCACCATCCTCACCACCTTCAATTTTTTGTACAAATAAATTTCACGCGGCATTTCTTACCGATCAGAGTATGGAGAATTTAGCAAAAAGAAAAAGTAGCTGGGTATCTTAGGATACGACACCTTCAATCATGTGGACACGAAGTAAGATTTAGACTTCTACAAGGGGGCGTCGAATGTCTTGGATGAGGGATGTTTACCTCAATTAATTCTAAGAAGATTTTAAGGCCTCATAAAGATGTGGTAAGGTTTGTCCACTAAAATATAATAAGGGGAAAATGTCACCGTAGCTTAGGCAACAAAACGCTCCTTATTCAACCGCAAAAATCGCGAACGGATCAGAAGCAACAAATCGAACCAAAATAGTACTGTGCAACATAATCACTGACTTTGAATAAATTATAACATTATATTCAACTGATGAATAATGAAAATGAAACTCAAACTGTGGTTTGTAGAAGGAATCAAGAGGATAGAGCGTAATTGAACTTACAAATAAAAAATATCGCTGTCATGATCTCACATTAGAAGTAATTGTTCACTTTCCACAGAATTTTATTTTTCCAACCAAGGTTTCGATGAACATGAACTAAGTCATTTTCAAGTTTCATATTGACTTAGTTCATGTTCATCGAAACCTTGGTCGGTTAAATAAAATTCTGTGGAAAGTGAACAATAACTTCTATTGGGAGATCATGGCATCTGTACTCCATTTCTACAAAATGTCGCCTGATACGCTAAACTTAAAAAAAATATCGCGCTAATAGTTGGAAAGTATCCCTAGGTCGTTGATGGAAGGAGCAAGAGAGACATTGTGAGTAAATCAGGCCAAGTTTTGAAGGCATTCTACCATAGGAATAGCTGTCCTACAAAGAATAGAACCAGCTGGAACGTACATGAGCACTTAATTAAGCATACGCACAGAGAATACCCGCGCATGGGCGTGAAAATTAGCCGATAAAGCTAGAAGAACGAGGAAAATTGGCAGCAATGGACATGAGGCGATTGTTGAAGAATATAGAAGATAAAACGGACGAGGGAAATAATAATGGCAAGAAAAGTATTACTAAAAAGAGTTCGGGAGAAGAGGCGCTGGAGGAAAATTATGCGTTAAAAAAGAAACCAACAGACTGGATATATTCTGAGACCTAATAACTCCTTGATAATTATAATAGAATAGAAAGAGGATTTAAAAATATCAAGAATGCGTAAGATCAAGGAAATCATGGGAGGTATTAAGGTAAGGAATTATGCTGCCATCAATCGTTTGGCAGATAAAAAAGGAATTGGAAAAGTATGAGATGAATCAAGGCTTCAGAGGCGACTGGTGATGGTCCACACTGAACACTCTTACATTAGAAAAAGGCTATTTTCCAATATGCGCCCTCTCGGCGACTTGAAGAGTTTAATGATAGTATAGATTACGGTTGAAATCTTCAACCAATTGAGAGAAACTGCATAGGTATCGTTTTGGATCAGGTATGACCGATCTCTGCAACGTTTCTTAATATAATGGCTTTCCTATTTGTGCGATATTTCCCAAACCACACCTTCCGTCCTCTTAACCATCACAACCCCTCTAATGTTCGACGATTATCTGATTAACATCCATCCCATTACTCAGTCAAACACGAAATCTTTTCTTCCCGGAACACTTCGTCACCAAGATGCTTCTAAACACTGTCTTCCATCAAATAGCAAGTCTTTGGTATTAAAACCGATAAAAGTAGTTCTGATGAGCGAACAACATCGCTGATCATATTCTAACGATCGCATCTCTTTACTCAAAGCCCACTCAATATATTTGCACCCATGTCAGTCACCGCCTAATGCCGACTCGCGTTCCCTCATCAATTAGGGTAGAATTTGTGGGTATGATGATTTCAAGGAGACCAAAATGCGAGAGAACATTAGAAATGAAATAAGACATACGGAAAAGTATGAACGTAGGAACTATATGAAGAAGTTCAGCAAAGCCAGGAAAAGCTGGAAATAAATTTGAAACAGCTTCAGAAGCGTATGTTAGGGATAAGAGTAACAAGGGAAAATTTTTAGTTGATTAACTATATGGATTAACGATATGGAAAGATAAGGTAAAGCCACATTATCGGGGAAGAGAATCATATTAAAGTATACTAGACTGATTGAGGATTTTAGGTGAAAGGCAACGAGAGTAAGAGGTTTGACTGTCGAGCGTGAAATTTCTTTTTATGGATGGAAATGAAAACTGAATGAAAACTATGCTGAAATGTATATCACAAGTGTCACTGAAGGTCATAGAAAATAATGACCCCTTAGTAGTTGCGCAGTATAAATAATGGCTTTAAAACCAGAGAGGAAGCCAAAGTGCTTTGAAAAGAGCGATGTCTTCCTGATAGGAAGAAAAAGATTGATATGTGTGGGAAATTAAAACCAAGCTTTGATCCCTTCTGTCAATATTGGTGGTTCTGTTGCGTGCTTTAGTCAACAAAGAGAAGAAAATGCATTGCTAGCAGTAATGCCCTAATTTAATACATTCTCCAACTTTGAAATGCAATTCGACAAAAGACTTAAAGAAATATAGATGTGAGGATTCAATAAAGGGAATCAAGTCAGACGTGGATGACCGTTATGATACTTGATTTCGATGTATATATGTCTAGGCAAAGTATTATGATATAAAAGAAAAATTGATAGGCGAGGTATAATGATATTTAACCACAGACGCAAGTGCAGAGTAATGGAACTAGGAAGATCGTAAACGAATAAACATGCAGTATCTCTATCAAACTGAAACGGTCATTGACCTAAAAATAGAACACTTAAACCGAGAGCACATGTCTGGGCTTGACAAAGAAGAAATAATGGAGAGAAGTACAAGTTTGATGGGACATTAATACGACATAATTTTAGGAAATATAATAAATTTGTACAAAATAGAGCACCTTGAAAATGAAAAATCAGTAGAGAAGAAACAGGTTGAAAATGGTGCGAATGAAATTTGATTCTCGGGTGAGCGAATGTCCAAGGATGACCGGAACTAGGGAGCGATCGATGGCGAGGACGGCGGCCGATGGGGAAGAAGGCTCTCGGTCGAAGAAGAAAGAGACACCTAATGTCGGCGAGAGATTACCAGGGCACGGACGAATGGCCTTCATTCACACGCGCACGACAGTATTTCCCAACACAAACACAAACATTACCAGGTATTGGATGAATTCAAAAGAGATAAGGTACTTTGTTCACAGTTTTTTATTCCAAGTCGACCGGTTTCGTCGCATAGGCGACATCATCAGGCGACATCATCAAACCTGATGATGTCGCCTATGCGACGAAACCGGTCGACTTGGAATAAAAAACTATGAACAAAGTAACATACCTCATTTGAATTCATTAGAATGGGTTTTCACAAAGTAAAGCCTTAAACCATCGAGGGATTGGATGGTCTGTATTGGATGGACTACATTGGATGGGCTAAAAAAAATACTTCTAAGAACAGTAAAGGGTAGATATCAAACGTTAGATTTTATGAGCAGAAGAGGGAAACGAATTGGAATGCTTTTGTCTCACGGAGACGACGTGGGAGGAGCGCATTATCGAAGACAAACAAGGGCGAAATCTATCAAGTCTGATAAGTACGAGAGAGTGAATTAAATTAGTAGAAATTAATCCTTGGTAATCGATTCGAGGAAAGGCAATTATCGTTCGATACACTGCGATGACTCACGATCGCCTCTGCGCTAAATATACATCGAGGTTCGACACACAAAGAGATTGAAACACGACACAACCAATCGGTCACTCGCCAACGCACTCCACCACCCCGCCGCCCAATCCTCACATTTACACTCCCCCTGGCCGAACCCCCTACCCCCTCCCACCTTCACCCCCTGACAACACTCGGCGCACATGCTCCTCAATGCGGAGCGGAGCTGCAACACGCTACCACCATACAACCCCTCATAAAAAAAAAGACAGCCGTCGGGCGCATCAAGACGGGGGTGTGCGCCACAAGGCTTCGTCCTCAGCCGCACCACACAGCACAAGGGGGATCGAGCGATCCCTCGGCACCCCTGATAGATATCCACCGCCCCCCCTGTCGCCCCCATTCAAAGCACGCACTCTTCTGCCCCCTCGCCCCCGCGGGAGGGCCCCCAAGGGGTCGGAAGGCCCGTTCCACCCCCGCGGCGTGAACAAACACGACGCTGAGGAGTTGGGCCGGTTTCTGCCCCCACCGGGGGCGGAGGAGGGTGTGGGCCCCCTCTCTGCCGGGGAAAACCTCCCCCTCCTCATCCGCCCCCGCCGGAGAAATTACACACCCGAGGGGGCAGCAGTGGCACCACCACCACCGCCGCCTCCGCCCTCCGGCCCTCGACTGCACCGCCTCCCTTTTGCGCCTCCCCCAACCATCATGCGCACGAGGGGAGAGTGGGGGAGTGGGGGCGGGAGGGGAAGTCACCATCCCTCTCCTCCCTTTCCTCCCCTCCCTTCCTTCCCCCTCCCCTTCCTCTCTCATCGCCTTTAATATCAGTCGACGCCGGGACGCGGAGCGCCGCGGCGCCCGCCCGCCCCTCTGCGACGCTCGCTTTGAACGCAGCGGCGCACAGTGTTCCCAAATCGAAAAATGCTGGCCAAAAGTCGAACTTTCGACTTTTAACCAACCCTCCATGCACCGATTTTTTCGTCGGATAGGATTGGATATTTGGGGAGGCGACCGAAGGATAAGGTCATTGGAGCCATAGGGGATAGGTAAGGGAGGAAGGGTGAATGGAAACCCGATGTCGGCATTAGCCTGCTCTTAACGAAAGGCGCCAAGGGGACCACAGTTTAACTAACGTCTCATCCGACAGACGGAGTACTGTAGTTGAAGTGCCCTCCATAAGACTCTCAAGTAGGGATCGGGTTTCCTCTGAAAAACATCTTCCTCTGCAGGGATTTGAACCCTGGCCGCCCGTGTGGTTAGCCAGTACTCCAGCCACCACACCATTTTTTCGTCCACCATGTGCAATCATTTCACATGTTATCCCACTCGTGGGAGAATCAGGAACTAAAAGTTACGAATAAGAGACATTTTAGTTGCCAAGCCCAATTATAGATGTCGCAAACGCATATAGACGTAGAAAAACCTAATCAAAGACAAAAAGAAAAAGTCTTCTATATGTTACCTCTAGGTCACTACGCTTGATAGAAGGGTTAACTAGGAAGTTCAAAATTGTGTATTCGTATTTTATAGGGCATGGCCTACAAAATGGAGTCCTAAATTGGTCTCTCTATTTGGTCTATCAGTATATGTGTAACCAGTCAAACTTGGGTTAATGTCGAGGGTTAAACGCCCGAAGCGTCGAATCGGTCAATTTTAGAGAAATACACCTAGAGAGAAGATGGCTTTAATTACATGTATGAGAATTGCCAAATTTTTCGAAGTTAGGACCTTTGTACGTAGCATCCCAGTAATTTTGGTTCGTTTTAGTTTTATTTATAACTATATTAAAATATTTATAATTTTAGCTATACTCGAGTGATTTAAAAAAAAATAAAAGTATCGATACTGTTTTGTGCTCCTACGTGCTCCTCCATGATTTCTACGTTAAGTCAGTTGAAAAAGTATATCCAACATAACTGAGAAAAAAATCTTGCTTATACTTGCTTTTCTGACATTTAGAAGGATTTAGGTTGAGCGGTGCCGCTGAGGGCTGCTGGCCGGCGACGGGGCGCTTTAACGCTGAAGGAATCCCATTCCGATGGTTCACTCGCGTGCTGTTGTATACTATAAATGGTTTTCCATACTTTCAAATTTCATGTTCTAAATCACATAATTCGTGTTGGATGGCCTCCTTCAAATTACCGTATATCAATGGGGGCCGGTTTTCATACTCCTCGTGAGACATAAAAAAGTGTGCATTTAAACAGATACATAAAACATTATGCGAACTCCAACTTGAGCAATTGACTGCGATCAATAAACACTTTTCCTCAGCAAAAGGGGTTTGTATTCTTATTCCGTGAAGTTTCTTCACGTGATGTTTCTGCTCCGCAAGACGTCAATTAAACATGGTCACACCATATATCCTAGGTACCAGGCAGAACTGAAAGCAAAGTATGCAGCTTACCCAGAAGGTATTTGTGTTACTGAGGAGAAGTGCGAGGTCAATCTGCAAGCCCTTCTCACGCACACAGCGAAACAAATTGTTTTCTGTGTGTCAACGCTGCAGGGTATTGAGGAAGAACTTCAGTGTACTTATTCTGCAAGTATGGGTTCGATGAGAGTTCTGGACACTCCCCGTACCAGTAGATGTGGGAGCAAAAAGATAGGACGGATGGAAGTGTTTTCGCAAGTTTCTTGGTACCTCTGCGAATGACAGATAATGACTCAGGTAAGAATTGACAGTTACGTATTACAATCGCAGTAAACGTAAATAAATAAAATAAAAAATTTTGGGAAGTTACTTAGTTATTACCTGATTGCAGAAAAAGTTTTGTGGTCGAACCCTCGGCCTTCATCGACCCGTTTTTGCCGGCCGATTTGTATCCAGTGGGTACAAGAGACCAAATCTATTGCAAAGGACGAAGAAAGGCTTTTTTCGAAGGAAATCAATAGAATTCAGCCAGTTGATATTGGAAATCTCTCAGTGAAATTTCATATGATTTCACAATGAGTAATGAAGCTCAAATGATTTCGTACTGTCTACTAATTTTTATTTCACCTCTTGCTACACGTGTTTCGACTGACTAGCAGTCATCATCAGGCAAGACTAGACAAGATGACATCTAGTCAGTCGAAACACGTGTAGCAAGAGGTGAAATAAAAATTAGTAGACAGTACGAAATCATTTGAGCTTCATTACTCATTGTGCTGTTCTACGATATCTCGCCTGAGAAAGTGGAGTGATTTCACAATAGTTAATGGAAAGGTAGGTGACTATTTATTTTTTAAAGGCTTTTTTACTATTCTTCATTCTTCCTTTTTCACTTCGTATATTATTCAATATAGCTTACAGGTGTGCAACGCTTTAATAGAAACCAGCACCATGATGTGTTACGTATGCGGTGCTAAAATATCGCGAATAATTTGGAGAGCTTAAAAAGGAGGCCAGTGGATGAATCCACGTATTATTTCGCCACATCCCCCCTTCATTGCTACATAAAGTGTTCAGAGTGTCTTTGGCACATTAGTTATCATTTGGAAATAAAAAAATGGAAGGTCAGTGAGTCAAAATAATCAATAGTTCTTATCAATAATCATACTTGCAAAATAGATATAAGAAATTGTATTTGGGATTCTTTCCAGATTAGAACTAGCGGTGAGAGCAAGCAGGTATTGAAAGAAAAGAAAAAGGTAATTCAGAAAAGTTCAGATCGAGGATGGGGCTAATGATCGACGTGCCAAAGCAAGGCTCCGGAACGTCGAATGATAGGAATACGGCTAGGCGTTTTTTTGCGGATGCCAAGTCGTCAGCTGAAATGACTGGTAAATGCACAACGAATATAACGAATCAGAAATTACTTTCGTCCCTCAATTGCATTTGACTGTTACTGTTTACTGCATTTTGAAAAATAAACGAACTGATTTAGGGGATACATGCAATGTAATTTATTCTCATACTATTGCAATTTCCGTTACAGGTACCGAAGAGAAACTTATAAATCGCTTTTCTGTGATTTTAAAGGCATTGTACAGTGGTCACGAGATCAATAATGATGCATTCGCCGAATACTGCATGGAAACAGCAGAGATGTATGTCCAGCTATACGAATGGTACTATATTCCGCCTACGGTGCACAAACTGCTATTACTCGGAGCTGCCATTGCCAAATTCTTCCAATTGGACAGCTGTCAGAAGGAGCGCTAGGGGAGAGAAATAAGGATATGAGAAGATTTCGTGAGCATCATACGAGGAAATCCTCAAGGTTGTCAACAAATCAAGATCAACTTCGGAGATTTCTATTGACATCTGATCCGTGCGTTTCCATTTTATCAGGGTTACCAAAAAAAAGAAGTCAGCCTACCGGGTGAAGTTCAAAATCTTCTCGTCATAAATGATTCGCAGAGCGATAATGAGTCAGATGGAGTGACTTCGGACGATGATAGTAGTTGAATTTGATTTTTTAAGGAAAAATAAAAGTGATAACTTTAAAATTTACGTATTATCTCTTTATTATCCTTAATTTCAGTAACTATCAATTAAATTCAACTCATTAAGTAACACGAATCCAAAATTTCAGCAAATATATGGTCCTTTCCGATATGGGTAGCTCGCCGGCTATGCTGATGGTCGCGGGTTCGAATCCCGTCATTTTCATGTTCGTAGCAGTATCCAGGTTTATTTTAGCACAATTTGTTAATCTGTTTTGAAAAATTTCGGCGTTCTAGATTCCAAATATATTTATTCCAATCCCATTAACTTCTACAGTCAGATTTTCAAAAATTGTTTGAATAATAATAGCTCTTTAAAATGTTAAAATGCAGAGATACTACGAAATTAACTTCAAAATCAGATATTAAGCTGATCAAAAATACATGGAAACAACCATCGAAATTACTTGGTAGGGTGAAATAACGACGGTATTAATTTTGGCGAGTTATTTTCGATTTGGGACCACTGTGCGGCGCCGCGACGCGTCGAGACGCCACGCGGATCTCGCGGAACGCGTGTTATCAGAACACGGCTCGCATTTCCTTTGAACGCAATCAATCATGGCCGAAACTTGAGCAAGTCACTTTCCAAGCAAAAAATACCAATCTCAAATGCACACTGCATGTTTAGACATAACAGTTCATTGGCGTAAGTAGGTACGAATCATCGAATCGAATTGAGGTGGTGGGGAGGATAATATAACGATATTATATGGATAGATATTGCATATTTCGCAGGAAAGTAAATTTTTATTTATCCAATATTTGTTAATTGTAATTTTCAGAGAGGAAATACCGTTGTTATAAAAAAATAACAACAAAATCTGGAAATAAAACGCCGGTTACACTGTAGGGGCGATTAAATTCTTAGCTAAATAAACACAATTTTTCTCCATATTTTCTAAAATGTTCACACATCCTCCATGATTAGAACAAACCCATGAATACGTCACTGCATGCATGTTCAGAAGATTTAACCAGAAAATTAACAGAATACAGAGCAAAGCAGCACGCTTCGTAAAAAACTGCTACAAACGAACACATAGTGTTACACAACTGTTAGAGGCATTAAGGTGGGAGCCCCTAGAGACTCGGTGGCTGCACGCTAGGCTTAGGGTGCTTGAAATATTCAGAATTGGTGTGTTTCAGAGCGACACAGAGAATAATATCATGACGCCTCACTACATTTCTAGGTCTGACAGATGCGATAAAATAAGAAAGATAATCTGCCTAACAGATACGTACAAAAACTCGTTCTTTCCGCGCACAATAAGCAACTACAATAAAAACTGAGCTCCTCCAAATACACTCCTATAATAAATGTCACCATTTCACCTCCAAAAATTTTACATCTTTACATGGCTGGTGACCTACCACCCCCTGCCACGCGCCCACGCGGCGGCTCGCGGGGTAGTATGTAAATGTAGATGTCCTATCAAATAATACGTTCTTCTGCACCCTTGGGCCATGAGTTGTCCGTGGCTAGTCCCGGTGAACATAAAATCGGTTCTGAAGAGCGATCACCTCTTATGTGTTCTCGGTTCAGGCTTTGCCTCTCCGGCTGTGACGCATAGCGCACGACTTGGACTGCTCGTTGTATAGTATGCCCCGGCAGTCTAGACCATCTTGCCCTAAGGTAGTCCGAGTAAAATATCATTTTACTTGGAAATCAATGACTTTGATCTCATTTTAAAGAAAAATATCTCACCCTTCTAATGACACCAAAAATTCAACCTCTTACCATATTACTTTCGGAGATATTTCTCAAAAAATATCAGCCCTTTTATATCGGAAATGGTACGTGCATGCACTCCAGAGAGACCTTATTTAAAAAAATGAGGCATTTCTTACGCTTGGATCTCGTCAAAAAATCAATAGTGTGTAGTTTGTGTGTTCTCTCAACTATTTTTGAAAATAAATCATTATTATCACAGCCGAAAATTCTTCGATATCACAATAAATCTTCAGTTTTGATGGAGTTTCAAACGTACCGCGCGAAAAAAATGAGTCAAGTTAAATAGTTATTTAGATATTTTCATTTAATTACTTATAATTTATGTCTTATAAAACTATATTATTGCACCATTAGTAATGCAATATATAAACTAATGTCCTGCAGCTGGTGAAATTAAAACGTATAATTCGAATATGGTCTCTAGTATGACTAGGGAACTATCTCGCTCGGACTACCTTAACTGACGAAAGTACTCGGTCGGAAATCGAGGGATCTCTGTTACAGTCCCGGTCAAAGCGGATGATTTTCCCTCCGTGGAATTTCGCAATGTAAGGTGTATGTGCGTGCCGAAACTCCTTCGCTGCATATCTATTAGAATGGGTCTTTTTTTAGCAAATGCAATTAACAGTCATGGTTGTAGGTATATTCATTTAAAAAATACCGCACGTACAATTGATGTTATTGAGATTCAACAGGGTGGATACCGATATCCAATTTTCAAATTCCCCGTATTTTCCCTGATGAATTTACCAGTTTTCCTGACTAATCGCCAAAAGGTAACCTATTATTGGAATATTTTTTCTGCTAAATTAAATCTTCTGCAGCAGCTTTTAATTTCTAGCTTTTAAGTTTTCTGATCATCGTCTAGTATTTTTAGAACTGCAATCATGTATTAACTTTAAGCTAGCGTGCTCTAGCTATTTCTCGACCTGAGTTTTGGAAATTAAAAAAAACGCAATGTTAAATTTTCCTCGTATTCTTACATACATAGCCTCGGATTCCTTGTGATGAGCGTAGGATATTGTGATCATGATTTTTAACACAACTAGGCAAATATCGCAATAACGATTTCGGATCGCAATAAACAAAAGGGATACATAGTACTTCTCATTCTCAACACAATAACTAAGATTCACAACTAATAAGGTTCACAGCTAATAAGATTACAAAAATAATGAGGGTTCATATCCCAGTTTCTCCCTGACTGTTGCGAGAATTCCCTGACTTCTCTAGAAATTCACAATTCCCTGACAATTCCAGTTTTTCCCGGTTTTTCCTGACGATCGCCACCCTGTTCAAGTAGCACAATCTCTTATATACGTAGAATCTTAAGGTTTAGAATAATGTGTCCTCGAATAGATATCAGCAACGCTTTTTCACCTTTTCTCTCCATTTTTATTGTAACTTGTACTTGAAATCACTTGGAGCTGAATGGGAGACACAAGAGGAAAAATAGTAATGATAGTTAAAAAAGATGGAATTGATAGTTAACTGTAAAACAATAGTATTGATAGTTTATAGAGATAGAAAAATAGTGTTCAATGAAATATAAATTACATTTTCAAAGAACCATGGAACTAGCCGTTCAGTTACTTCAACGGAGTCACCCGCTAGTAGCGATCAGCACAACTGTGTGAAATTCACAGTGGAAAATCCATTCGCCTGGATTGGGAATCGAACCCAGATCCATGAGATGCACAATGGAAGAGGACGCCTGGGTGGCTCAATTGGTTAAAGCACTCGGCGCGATTCCCAGTCCAAGCGAATGATTTGTCCTCTGTGAACTTCACACAATTGAAATTTAAATGACATTTCCGACAGCTCCTTAACCTCAAATGCGAATGGGTATAAACATGTTTCAAAGCGTGGCAACGGTTACTTTTCGTCCAAGAAATAGTCTAAAAAGTGGGAAATTGTACAAAATCTTGGCGGTAATCGATCGTGCTTCATGATTTGAGGTATGCTACCATGGAATTCCGGTTTGGATTCAGTTGGAAAGATGATTTCATATTTATTCCGATCGACACCGAAGACGTCGCCAAAATGAACGCCCGCTGGAAGATTTCCCTCCCGAAGGGAGTGAAAGTCTTTTTCGAGAAATGATTTCGCCCGACTCCTCAAATGTCGCGGATCAGCAGGTGAAGTCCTCGCGGCCGCGGATGCGATTATACACCCGAACGCCCGGAGCAAGACACTCAAGAGACGCAGCCCTTGACAACAGAAGCGATTGCCACGCCTAACAGAAGCGATTGAATGAGAGATATACATAGCCGAACTGATAGGTATAATAAATCGTTCTTCCCACGCACAATAAGAGACTATAGTAAACACTGAGCCACATTAAAACAGTCATCACTCCCAAAATACACTACACCTTTCATTTCACCTCCCTATTACCTTCTCCTAGAGGCACTGTATGTATAATGGAAGTCATTGTAGCCGTTGCAGCAATGATCCAGGATCACGATAAAGAATAGGAATATGATTTTATTCTGAACATTTTGTGCCAACGAGTTTACTATCAATCAGCTTGGTACTGACGAGACGTCTTCTACGTACTCGGTTCGCGGTTGCGATAATTTTCTGTTTGTCGTGGAGTTGCAATACGCGAAATTATCTTCGTAGCTATGCATTCGGTAGTGAAATGGCTGATTCGGCGCTTAGTTGGGTAAATATTGAGGGTTAAGTTCCATTGACGCATTGCATACGAGCGTTGTGGGTTGTAATTATATTCATAAAATTGCAAGTATATACGTGTTCATTTTTATATGTCGCAGATCTGACAGCATTTCTTCATTCCATTGAGAAAGTTAGACGTTGCGCTTATTTTTTTAATATTGACGGGAAACCTCTCGTGCTAACCGCGTTTACAACATAAATGAAACTGACTGAGCTGACAATATGTGTACTACCAAAAACTTGCTGTAGTCGCTAACCTGGCCAGACAACACCGATTTCGAACGTGTGCACTCAGCGTAAGGGGCACTGCCGTTTTATCTCTCAAATAATTGTCGACCGCCGCAGAATTTATACGAATTGGTCCTTTTTTGTGCTTATACTTCCCTCATGTTGCTATGGATGTTGTATCAGCCATTGCAGTGAGATGGCAAGATGAAAATTCGACAATATTGTCGCCCTTCCGCCATGCGCCCACAAGCGGTAATGGAGGGGGCGTGGCCCGTCTGGCGAAACATGGCGCCCCGTCTTTCGCTTGGCCAACCTCTCCTAATAGACTCCTACCCACTCCTATAAACCTTTAGATGGCCGTCGTCCTAACACCCTATGCCACACGCCCATGCAGCGTCTGGAAAGGTAGTATGCAGATGCAAATACACTCATCTGCGGCCTACATTTCTCAGTCATTCTCCACCAGTACTTCAAATAATGCAGCCTCTTTTTTCCTCGTCCGAGGGTTGAGTTTTCTTTTATTTGGACAGTTCTAGTCGATTTTACTGGTGTTTTTTTGCCTCCCCCCTCCCAACGAATAAGTCAAGGATGATTTACACCGAAATCCTTCTTGCTTAAGGTAGTTTGAGCAAAATATCATTTTACCTGGAAATCAATTAATTGGGTCTCATTTTAAAGAAAAATATCTCACCCTTCTAATGGCACAAAAAATTCAACCTCTTACCACATTATTTTCCGAGATATTTGTCAAAAAATACCAGCCCTTTAACATGGGAAATGGTTCGTGTATGCACTCCAGAGAGACAGCATTTACAAAATGAGGTGTTTCTAACACTTAGATGTCGCAAAAAAAACTAACAGCGTGCAGATTGTAAGTTTTCTAAACTATATTTGAAAATAAATCACATTGTCACCGCAGTAGGTTCTTGGGTATCACAAAAAACCTTCAGTTTTGAAGGAGTTTCAAACGCACCGCGCGAAATTAATGAGTCAAGTTAAAGACTTATATAGATATTTTCATTTAATTACTTACAATTTATATCACATAAAACTATGATATTGCACCATTAATAACGCTATATATAATTGATGTGTCCTGCAGCTGGTGAAATTAAAACGTATAATTCGAATATGGTCTCTATTATGACTAGGGAACTATCTCGCTCGGACTACCTTGACAGAGCATATCGTTCTTAGCGGACTCTTTGGATTCAACAATATTGGACATTAAGTTATGCATACGCGACCTTTGCAGGTATTTTTACCGGTGTGCTCACCACTGGCAGAAACCCAGGCAGGAATGCCACAGAATCCCAAACAGGTCTTCTTTCATTGGAAGGAGACGAAAATATTGAATGACCCTCCGAAGCTCACTTGAATGAAATGTAGTAGCCAATTTGTGAAAACGTCAAATGCCTTTCAAGGAAGGGATTCACGAGACCAAAGAATCCATGATGGTGACCTTTGTTTAAATCATTTGATCGTTAAAACGGTCACTTTTCGTTTCTGTCCCACCCAATTCAGTGTATTTCAACTGCATTTATATTTTGAATGGACTCTACACCACGTACGCACGAAAAAGGCGGATCACTGAATGAGGATTTGTGCTTGATCACTCCCGAACGTGATAATGGTGGACAATTCACAACAGACGTGCTACAATGTGGACTTGAGACTCGATCCATGTGCTACAATGTAGACTTGAGGCGTGAACATCTTGTTCGCATAAGCCCCCCTCGAAATTCGCTTTGAAGAAAGATGGCTTGGTGGTGTAACTGGCTAACACACCAACAAAAATGTATTATACATGTATGTGTCTTTGGAGCGGACCTTTTTTTTGTCCTGTATGCTAATAAATGTACTGTAATATGATATTGTTATAAAATAAACTCATTGGAACAACACACCTGACCAAAAATTGGGAGATCCGGGTTCAAATCCCGGTCAAGTCAAATGATTTTTTCATGGCGAATTTCAACCCTGGTGAATTCACAACCTAGTTTAAAGTGGACTGTAATTTTCACTAACACACAAATGGTTGAGCTACGATTAACCACACAATATTGGTGCGCATGCCACTCACCAGCTCGCCTTCCCATGCGGTGATGAAGCCCGATGACTACTAGGGTCGTGTCCGAGGTCAATCCTCTCTGCGCCGCGTTCAAGGGTATACACTCTCTCATTCTCAAAACACACACTCCCACTCTTACACGAAAAAACAAATGACTAATGAATATGGTTAAGTGGCACCACCGAGCGGGGGTGCGGCTCAACCTCCAATTCAAACCCAAAATACAACTAAACAGTGCTTGACATCGACTATTAGCGGAGTCTCATCGAAATTAAATTATTATTAAAGCAGATAACGTCGGCTTTTCTCCACTACAACGGAAAAATTTTTGTGCCTATTACTCGGAACTGACGATAATGACAATGATACCTTAGGATGGTGGAACAAATGCGCATTTAGAAAGTGTTTAAAACTCCCCTCTGGCCGTCGTGATTTGAAAGAAAATGCATTGGAAAATTACCTATTTCGCGAATTTTTCGTCAAGTTTCGACGCCATTCTTTGAGGTATTCAGAATCTCTGGTTGATGGATTCTCACTAATTTCACTTCTAAAATATGCTCTTTACTCCCCCAGCCAACAGGGTTGCGGGCCTGACGGAGCGAATCAAGGGTGCTGGGGTTGGGACGGAGCTCGAAATGGCCAGTTTCAATAGAATAAAGAATTTTAAAAGAACAAAAGGCATTTCGGATGAAGTGAAAAACGCTAATTTCAATTTTTGGGAAAATGAAAGCGATGAATAGGGCATTTTGGACTGCCCACGAAGTTACTAACTGCCGTTTTTTTACTGTCGGAGGCACTGTAACAACTGTTTTAGAGCATTTTTTAAGGATTGAAATTCATGATGTGGGTATGTGACTGTTGGGGTGATTTCTGTGAAAATATCTTTCCCTATATCCTTATCCCATTCTCTACACAGTTGACAAAACTATGGTCCTGTGGAGTGAATCAGGGGTGTTGGAGTGCAACGAAACGTGGTCCCTAAATGGCCATCTTTAGTTGTGTAAGTGGCATTTCCTTCAAGTCACCAATTTCACTGAGAGACTTCTTTTTTTCCTTCAAAAATTTAAGTTTTTAACATTTCCGTGTCAACAACTTTCACCCTTACCATCACTTGTTTCCTCGAGGAATTTATACTAAAAAACGTTCTGTTTCTACATATCTGCGGCTACAGCTGTAGCCCCTCCAACAACATTGCGAGATTGAGAGGGTAATAGTTGTTGCTGCGGAAAAGTTGAAACAGTTAATTCCTGCAGGACAAAAGTAATCTCTCAAGGAAATTGGTGATAAAACGGTAGACATTGTAGCCACAGACATCTGGAAACTATACATTTTTGTAGAATAAAATCAGACAGTATATGAAAATAGGTTTCCCAGTGGGGAGAGACCATGCAGAAGACATTCATGAACTAATTCAAAAGTAGTTCATGACTGAATTATCCTGAGCATACAACCAGAGAACGTTCACTGAATGTTTTAGATTGAAATAGTCATTTTAGACTGTTCATAGATCGTTCGTTTCCAGTCCACAATGTATAATTCAAAAATGCTCCCTGGTTGAACATTTAAGAACTTCTTTAAACCATGTATATTTGAAATGTTCAACGACAATATCCATCCTACAGTCTAGGAATATTCTAATATACCAAACGAAATTATTCCACAAATAATAAAAACCTACAAAAAATAAAAATAATGAACCTGGCTTCATATTTACTGCTCTCTTTTTGGACCTAACGAGTAATTTATAAAGTAGGTGCTAGAAATATCCTCTATTTACCAAGCATTTTTAGTTATATAGACACGAGAAGTCTGGAAAAAATGTACATGTGAAGTCTCTGATGCATTTAAAGGGATCCCACATTAAAACTATCAACAATTCATATCAAATGATATTTGTTCAAAAGTAGTTCAAATGAAAACCATTTCAAAAGAACTATTATCTAACATACCTTCGTGGTTCATATGTGATTCATTCAAAAACAGTTCATGCGTGATTCATCCACATTGAACATTCTTTGAACAATCTATGAAGTATTCCAATGAATATTCTTTGCACTATCTGTGAGTGCCATTTGAACGATCATTTTAAGTCCTTCTTCAATGATCTTTGATCGTTTTCATAGTGCTCACTGAGCGTTCTTTGACCATCTTTTGGACAATAAATTCCTCACTGGGTGATGATGCTTATGAAGAAAGGGAAGACATAGGATCTCTCGTCTGCTGGATACAAAACCTTATCCTTGACAATTTTACATGGTTGGTGTCCTAACACTCCTTGCCACACGCCTATGCGGCGCCTCGAAGGGTATTATGAAGATGTAGAATATTGAAGCACGTGGGGTTTAGCTAGAGCGTAACGGAAGGGAAGGGAGAAAAGGGGACACGCTATAGCTCTAACAAAAGTTTATGACACTGTGCAGCGGACGAGCTTGAGATAAGGGCTACGGATTGGATTGGATTATTTGGGGAGGCGACCGACGGCTAAGGTCATTTGCACCATAGGAGATAGGTAAGGGAGGAAGGGTGGATGGAAACCTGGCGTCGGTATTAGCCTGCTCTTAACGAAAGGCGCCAAGGGGACCACGGTTTAACTAATGTCTCATCCGACAGACGGAGTGCTGTACTTGAACTGCCCTCCACAAGACACTCAAGTAGGGATCGGGTTCCCTCTGAAAAACATCCTCCTCTACAGGGATTTGAACCCTTGCCGCCCCTATATAGTTAGCCAGTACTCTAACCACCATACCAACCCGATCCCACAAAGGACTACGGAACTTTCGAAAACGATGCGAAACTGAGTATTAAGGTCGTTTGGTGTGGAATATCAGTCAGAAAACATTTCTAGGGTCTGATTCTTCGAGGAGCAGGATGTCTCGCCCCCACCTGTCGTCCCGTTTCGACTCGTCTCAACATGAGATCCCAAGGTATAGTTCCTCGTAAAGTCATTTCGATTGTTCATTTAAATCAGGAATACCGCTTAATACAGGAAAACCTGTATTAAGCGGCCACCACCATACCCGTGAGATTATGGCCACTTCAGAAGGTGACCGCTGAAAGGAGGGGAAATTTTTATTACTTATATAAGTGGATAATTCATTCCGTTCCCAAAACAATCGGCCGCATCAAGAGGTGACCGCTTTACGGAGGGCGCCGCGGGGGCTGGTTTCAATATACACATCTACATCTACACAATACCCCGCGAACCCCCTCTTGGGCGTGTGGTAAGGGGTGTTAGGTCACCAGCCGTGTAAAGGTGTAGGTTTATTTGGAGATGAAATGGTGACATGTATTATAAGAGTGTATTTGGAGGAGCTCAGTTTTTATTGTGGTTGCTTATTGTTCGCGGAAAGAAAAGTTTTGTACCAATCATCGGCAGTGTATCCATCTCATTTTATCGCATCTGTCAGACCTAGAAATGTAGTGAGGCGCCATGATAATATTCTCTGTGTCGCTCTGAAACACACCAGTTCTGAATTTATCAAGCAACATAAGCCTAGCGTGCAGCCTCCGAGTCTCTAGGGGCTCCCACTTTAATCACTCTTAAAGTTGTGAGACACTATACACAGGCTCGTAGAATTTTTAAACGAAGCGCGCTGCTTTCCATTGAATTTTATTTAGTAATAATAATAATAAAGCTTTATTCCCCCATTAGTGACACATATTTAACAATATTTCAATTTCCAAATCGAATGTGGAATTAGGTACCCCAGCAGATATTATACGATTTTGAGGTTACAATCAAATTATATTAACAGAGGCAGACACTTATTACTCATATTTACAATTTACATACGTCCCAGCAAATCACTTTTATACAATATTCGTGTGTACAGACGATTAATAAAGATATTTTTTTAAAATCACAATTGTATAAATGAAATAGAAAGAAAACAATACTTTGCAACAAAAACTTATATAATATATACAGCACTAACAAAGGCATCCGTTGAAATTCGACGGGGGATGAAAGAAAGACAGGGCATATCCTATTTTCTGGAGGACATTTGAATTCCAGAGGGTAGTCGTATTAATACAGCATCGTGGCATTCTCCTGTTTTACATGGGTTCAACTTAAATTAGTCCACTTGAAATGAATTTTGAAAATTGTAGGCAAAAATATCCCTGAAAATATCGTGATCATCAACATTTCAATATACGGCCTAGATTTCCACTGTTATACCTATCTCTAGATATAAAACCCAGCCGCCATTGTAACGGTCCCATTTCCCTTCTAAAGCTAATGCTAATTCCACGGTTACCAAGGAAATATCCTATTGTTGACAGAAGTAAAATTCATGATTTTGACATTAAAAACGCGATTTCTAGGGAAATTTTATTCGGATAAGGAAATCGAATGAAAAAATAAGAAACTGCAATCTTTTATCCATCTAATGGCGAAAACAATAGCTTTAATATTTTAACTTTTTAATTTTATTTTCTACTAACTATAAAAACTATAATTTTACCTTTCTTAAAAATAAAGCCGTAGTGGCACAATTTTTTATTTCCTTTGCATATATGTGTATATATAATTATACATAGATTTATCTATTTATTTTACTCCCCTCCCCCCCTCTACCCCGATGGAGGGAGGGAGGGGGAGGTACGTAGGGGAGGGGATCAGCGCACGACGACGCACGCCCGGATCGATAAGGGCGCACGCCTCCCTCCCCACTTCCCTCCCCCCCCCTTGAACGACACTCGAGAGAGGGAACAAGTCAGTGCGCTCCCGACTTTCATTCCGCTCGCACTCCATCCCCTTTCCAGATCCACCCCCCTCCCCTCGTCCCCCACTATCGCGAGTGGTGCGAGAACTCGCAAGAGCGGAAGAGAGGTTTTGAAGAGGAGCCAGAGGAGGATGCCTATTTCCCCCCCCCCACCCACCCCTGCCACACACCGCAAGCGGACGTGCCTTCGTATACAGAGCCATGCATATAAATACACTGTCGTTCCCCTGGTGGCAGCAGGACTACTGTCGGCGCAAAAATTATGTAGACTCGAGTTTGGACACTGATTAAAAATGAACCACGGTACTTATATGAATGAGAGTTACACCAAACTTTAGCTTGTTTTATTTTACGTTTAACTGTGGTTGTCGATTATTTTTACAATACACTCTAGTTGTTTTATTGCGGTGAGAACAAAAAAAAGTGCCGTTTTTTTGCCGTTTTTGCAACGGAACGCTCTCTTTGACATTTAATAGCGAAGAAACTTAAAAAGTTAAATCGCAATGAACCTTGCCCGGGGAAAATATATTTCAATGTATCTTTGAACGTTCAACTCTTTCTATTTTTCCATAAAAAAGTTATTATCAAGTTTATGTAACAACTTTTTCTTGGTTATGAAAAGTAGTAGGAGCAAGATCTTGGTCTAGTTTTGAAGCTCTTCACAGCGGTATTTATTTACAATTAATATCGTAAACCCAATGTGATATCGATTTTTAATGAGTTAGTAAAAAATCGAGTATTGTAGCGGCCCCAAGCCAGCGGTGAGGCGGCCGTCTTCGCGACAGGGGTGATGAAAGTTTGAACGCTGTTGCCACTTGAGGGTTGACGTCCATATCTTGGAATCTCTTCGGACGCATTGAAGAAATTCATTGCATTGAGAAAAGGCCTTTATGAGTATAAGGTGATGGAAAATGGTTGGATACTAAAAAGACAACAATTGCTACCTCAAACAAAATTCATGAGAAGAGCGTGTGCAGCGATTGTTTTCGCACTTCGAGGCAATGCACAGAAGGGGCGTATGAGTAACGGGTTCGGCCCGCAAGTTTCTTCACTACTAAATGTAAAAGAGAGCGTTCGGTTCGAAAACGCCAAAAAACCGGCACTTTATTGTTCTCACCGCAACAAAAAATCGAGAGAGGATCGTAAAAATAATCTACAACCACAGTTAAATGCAAAATAAAACAAGCTACAGTTTTGTGTAACTCGCATTCATTTGGGTACCACGGTTCATTGTTAATCAGTGTCCAAAATCGAGTCTACATAATTTTTGCACCAACAGTAAGTCCTCCACTGACGGGGTTCGTTTCCCGCCCGGGTGGATTTCTCACCACTCCGGACACGGGTGCTTCTGTTCATCCGTTTTTGTTATTTTTACACCCGATGTTAAAGACCAAGAGAGCAATTTTAGGGGCATGGAATATAACAAAATAAATAGCTTCACATTAAGTTGAAAATGCGGTTCTTATTGAGCACGCCGTAGCCATACTTTCACTTCCTGGGCTCATTTCTTGGTCGCGTGTGAATTGATTTTAAATTGCAGTGCTAAATTTAGGAAAGCTAACACTTGCACACTGTAAGACTCATAGATATGCAGCGACTATTTATATTGCAGAGCCCTCAGCTCATTTTCCTGCTGACGGGGTCAACATTGCATCTATCACTACGTTTACCAATCAACCTCAGATCGATTTGGCCGGTTCAGCTTTGTTTGGTAAACGCAACGGGCTAGTGGGTTCGATATGAGAATCGGGCTAACTGGGCCCGCATTCTATACCAGTCTGAGAATTCAAATCGATATTTCAATCGATTTCGCATTGGTAAACCAGGCGATCCGAGTCGGCTGGCATAGAATGTTCAGATCGGTCCGAGTTCATATCGATCTGAGTTCGATTGGTAAACATAGTGTATGGTCCCAGAACTCGTGCGAGAGAAGGGTAGAGGAATATGGAGGGAAC